>JAGFBE010000027.1:600000-804528 GCA_020226115.1 Colletotrichum viniferum | reverse complement strand
TTTATATATAGAAATACTAAGATCTAGCTTTCTTAAATTATAAGATACTGTAAGTATAAAGGTATAAAAGGCTAAAAAGAAAAAATATTATAACTATACTAACTTTTTGAAAAATAAAGAGGGGAATATATTCTAAGTCTAACTAAAAGTATTTCTTCCTTTTAAAAATGATTTTATACTAACTCTATAGAAAAGAAGGTATATATATTTCTTTAGATTTCTCTCTTTTTATATTCTTAAGTAGTAAATAAGTAGCTAGAGTGAAGTACTTCTTTTAAGGTTTATAGTTAACACTATAGTTTTATTATAGACTTTATTAAATCTTAGGCTTAACTTATAAAAGAGGAGAGTTATAAAGTAAAGTTATAGAGAATACTACTAAATATAGCTAGACTTCTCTTATAAAGAGAAGAGAAAGAAACCTAAAGTATAAAATAACCTTACTATTAGGATAGTAAAAAAGAAGAAAAACGATAAATATATATATACTTTCTAAATAAAAGAGAAAGATAAAAATAGAAATAATAGTAAAAGTATTTCTTTCTTTTTTTATTTTTTTTCTTACTTTCTATTATTCTTCTAGACCTATATTATAAAAATTCTTCTATTACTCCTTCTATTAATAAATTATTAACTCTACTTAAGTTTATATAATTTTTTTTATTTTAGCTTTTTTTAGTAGAGCTTTTTTTTATTCTTCTTTTATTAATTTACTTATATTTTCTTTAGAATAGTATTACTAAACTTTAGAGCTCTAAAGACTTTAACTTTAGCTTAAGATAAGTAACTTAGACTAGAAATAATAGATAATAAAAACTAACCTAGTTATTAGTAATATTTTAGTAAGTCCTTTTATAAGTTTTTCTTTTTACTAACTTTAATAAGAGAGACCTCTTTTAATTTTAGATTTAAATTAGAGTTCTAAAGTAATTATAGAAGCTAAAGTCTTTAAAGTAATAGCTTCTAAAAGTAGTACTTCTAATATAAATATAACGTTTAAAAAGGATTTTTTAAGAGAAAAGGGTATATAAAGCTATTCAGACTTTACTAAATTTTATTAAAAAGTCTCTAAAGTATATAGTTTAAAACTTTAAGAATTTAAAATACTATAACTTAAAATAGTTAGAATATTATTTTTTACTAAAAATAATATTTTAGATTTTCTTAAAAGCTATAAAGCTATAGTAGAAGTAGTAGGAATAACTAATACTTTAAAAGTATTAAGTATTATTTTTTTATATAGATATATTTTTTTAAGCTAATAATTAAATAAAACTTAATAAGAAAACTTAGTTATAAGTGAAAATATATCTTATTTAGTACTATAAGGCTATAGATAAGAATTACTAGAAACTACTAGATAATTAGATTAATTAGATTGTTTTTATAACTTTAATAATAGATAATTTAGACTATAAAGTAGCTATATAATTCCTATAAAAGATTAATAATATTTAAACTAAAGTTATAAGATATAACCTTAATATTATAACTAGCTTTTAAATTATTTATATAGCTATATTAAGATTTAATTAGTTAGCTTTAGATAGAATAGCTCTACTTATAAAGACTAGTATTTATAAGTTATTTAGGAAAAGAGATTTTAATAAGTTTAAGGTTAACTTAATAAATTAGCTTAGCTTTAAAGCTACTTAGAGGTAAACCCTTTAGATTACTACTTTTATTTATTCTCTATTTTTTATACTCCTAAAAATACTAAGAGGGGAAGCTTCCCCCTCTCTATAAACTAAAGGAAATAAAGCTAAGTTTAACTAAAATATTAAAAACCTCTAGAGCTAGTTTTCAAACTAGTAACTTTCTAACTTAGTGAAAATAATAAATAACTAGAAAATCTCTACTAAAAGGATTATTTTTTTTTTTAATTATAGAAGACTACTATTTAGTTTTAATCTATTTAGTTTAAAGTTAATAAGGAAAATTTTAAGCTTTTCTTTTATAGCCTATATAGTTAGTGTTAATATATAGGCTATATAGATTATAACTTCAAAGAAAGCTGTTATTTTTAAAAAATAGCTAATAAAAAAAGTAGTTTAATTTAGTACTTCTAAAGATACTATTCCTATAAACCTTAAAATAATAAGTTTTTTATCTTTTAGATAATTATTACTTTATTATAATAAGATAGTAAGCTTAACTAAGAAGCTATTATTACTTATTTTAAGAATTAAGATAGCTATAAGGCTATAAAAGCTTAAGCTACTAAGATTCTTAAATAGAATATTAGCTAACTTTAGTCTATACTTATTAAGGTTCTATAAAATTGTAATAACTTTAACTTAATTAAATTTTCTTATAGGTTTATAGAAGAAAGAAGTATTATATTAGATAATAAAGTATCTAGTTAGGCTTCTGCTTTCTAAGTATTAGCTATTAGTAAATAGGAATATAAAGATTTAGTTTAGCTTTTTTATTTATATAACCTAATATAACCTAATAGTTTAACTAAGGGTAATTTACTTAATTTTATAGCATTTAAGCTTATAATTACTCAGTTAAAAATATATAGAGCTAACCTATTCTTATAGAAGAAGCTAAAGCTATTAAATCCTAAAAAGGTTAAGAAGAAAGTTTTAAAGTCTCTTTTTAAAAAGGTTTATTTTACTATATAAAATATTAAAAATACTCTAATTATTTTAAAGAGATCTTCTTCTTTATAACCTTATTCTAAGAGTTATTTAAACTTACTAAAAAAATTAGTTATAGAGAAGAATTTACCTCTTAATTAGAAAAAATAAAAAGAAAACTTAAACGTTAAAATAAAAAAAGAAAGCTTTTTTAAATTAGCTTCTATACTTACTAATACTTTAGAACTAAAAAGAGTATCTAGAATAGAAAGAGAAGTAATACTTAGTGAAGTTATTAAGATTCCTCTTCTAAAACTTATTCTAAAACTATTTCTTCTAAAAAGCAACTTCTAGCTAGCTATATTCTTTAATAATAAAAATTAGAAATCTATTAAAAATAAGAAACTTATTAATAAACTTATCTTATATAAGCTTTATAACTTAGTTAGTTTATTAGTTAAAAAAATCTATAAAATTTAGCTAAAATATAGAAAAAAGTTTATTAGAAAGATATACACTTTTATAGACGATCTAAAAGGAGTTATCTATATACTTATTTCTATAAACTTTATAGATTTCACTAAAACCTTAAAAAAAAGAGCTTAATAAACTAACTAGGTTTCTAAATATAATAAAGCTATTTAAACTTAAGACTATTTAAAGGTCTTTTTAATTAAAGCTATTATTCTAATAACTATAAACTAAATAGCTCTAATAATTATTACGCTATAACTTATTCTAAAGATCTCTATTAGTAGTAAGTACTTTAATAACTACTTATCTATATAGAGTGTAATTAATACTAATATAGAATTTAGTCTTATAAGTTACTAATACGTCTTAAACTATAATATTTTAATTTCTACTACTACTTTAATAATAAGAATAATAGCTAAAAGTAACCTAAAACTACGTTTTATTAAAGTATACTATATATCTATTTAGATTAATAACTATAAGATTATAATAACTATAATAGTAGTAGACTTTAAAATTATTAATTATAATTTACTCTTTAGATTTCTTTTTACTATTTCTACTAAACTTACTTTTAAGTATTTAAAATACTTTATTACTACTATAATAAAAGCAAAAGACTATAGAAGTAATAAATTCTAGAAGATTAATATTCTAATAGGTCTTATATAATTAGATTCTTTATATTAAATTTAACACTATTTCCCTAAATAGGAAAACTATATAAAAAATATCTATAACATCTCTAAAGCTACTAAAGGCTAACTTAAGACTAATTAAAACCTTAGTAATATATATAATAAAGTTTAAACTTATTATATTAATACTATAATAGACTATAAAAAAGAGCGCCTTCTTACCTAAAAAAGAAAAAAAGCTAACTTTTTTAAATAAGAAAAAGCTATTTTTAAAACTAATTAATACTTCACTCTAATTTTACCTTTAGCTATATTTAATATTTTAAAAACTATCGCTAAAATAGTAGTTACTCTAATTATAGAAACTATTTAAGCCTACTTTCTTAGGAATACTAAAAGCTAGTAAAACCTTCCTAAAGTTCTAAAAAATTAAGTATTCTTTAAGTTAATTAAAAAAAACCTTAAGTTTAACTAAAGCTTTATTAGTATCTATATAATATATAAATATAAAAATAAAAAGGTTTATTTAGTTAATAATTTACCTTCAGATAGTTTTATTTCTAATAGTTAGAAAGACTAAAAAAAGATCTTAACTTAAGAAGTAGAAAGCTATTATTAGCTTTCTAACTCTTTTTTTACTAGCTATATATATCTATAATTTATATAGTTTAACTAAGGGACTTATTTTACTTTAGAAAGGTTTTTAAAGTTTAAAGTTATCTAATTATACTTTTTACTAAGAGAGATTAAAATACTTAAATATATCTTTATAAATTAAGAAGAGGTATTAGTATAAGATTTCATAGAATATAGGCGTATTAACTTTTATATAGCTCTACTATAGAAAATTAGAACTATTCTATATATTATATAGTAAGAGAAAGAGATTTCTATCCTTAAAGCTTTATAGGGGAAAGTTATTAATATATTTAGATTGAAAGTTATATAAGGAGTTTTAGAGAAATCCTATAAATTATATAGAAACTCCTAGTTTCTTATTACTAAAAAGGATAGTAATATAAGGCTAATTAACTTATATATAAAACTTAATAAGATTAGTATTAGAGATACTTTTATTCTTTTAAAGGCTAATAAATTCTTAGAAGACTTTGCTAACTGTAAGATTATAAGCTTTTTAGACCTATTTTCTAAATATAACTAAGTTTTACTTAATAAGTTAAGTTAAGACCTAACTATATTTACTATACCTTTAGGGCTATTTAGAATATATATTTTACCTTAAGAGGTAATAAATTTAGTTGTTTAGTTTATAAAGGTTATAATAAGAATCCTCTATAACTTTATTTTAAGCGTTTACTAACTTTTCTTTAATAATATTCTTATTAGAAGGCTAAGAATAATATATAATAGTAACTATATAGTTAAGCTTCTAGGAGTATATTTATACGTCTTTAAATACTTTATAAACTTAGATATAGTATTTTAGAACCTTAAGCTTACTAGTACTATAATTTTTTTTAAGAAATCTTAGATTTACTAGCTTACTATTAACCTCTTTAGTTATATAGTAGGTAGTAGAAGATATAAGCCTAACTAGAATAAAGTTATTAAAATCCTTAAGTAAGAAAAATATAATAATATTATAGTAGTTAAAAGTCTTTTTAGTATTATTAGGTTCTATTAAGTATAAATTAAAGATTATAGGACTATTTCTATCCTACTAATAAGACTTCTTTAAAAAAGAGTACTTTTTAAGTAAGGGTTAGAATAGTAGCTAGCTATAGAAACCTTTGAGCTTTATCTAGTTAGCTTTCTATTACTTTAACTTATTAATTATAAAGAAAAAGCTAGTAAAATCTATCTATCTACTAATATAAGTACTAAGAAGTAGAGCGTTATACTTAGATAATACTATTAAAGCAAAAGATATATTACTTAGTATAAAAATAGAATTTAGACTAATATAGTTTTTAACTATAATATAAGAAAGCTTAAACTTTAATTAGTTTTACTTACTTTTAAAAAGCTTAGAAACTACTTATATAGTATATAATTCACTTTTAAAACTGATATAAAAGTTTTTATAAACTAAATTAGTAGTATTACTTTAGATTTACTTAGAGTAGTTTTTATATAATAGATCACTTAGATTAAAATATTTAATTTTAATATTTACTATATATCTAGTATAAAGAATAGAGCTATAGATAGTCTTTTATATAAACTAGTAGGGGAATCTAATATTTAAGAAGCTAAATAAAAAGAAGATTTAGATAAGATAATTAATAACTCTATCTATACACTTAAAATAGAAGAGGATTTTAAACTTAAAATAGATAATCTACTAAGTTTTAAATAAGCTTAGTCTTAATAATTATAATAAATTACTAAGTATTTAGCTTTATTATTATACTTAAGGACTGTTTTTTAGATTAATTTTAAGAAATTTAAGTTATATATAGCAAAATATATACTCTAAGATAGTTTTCTTTTTTAAAAAGAAATAAAGTTAAACTTAATATTAAGATAAGTAGTTAATAATGAGGAAGAATAGAAGAAGTTAATTTAGTATATATATACTAAAAGAGGGTATAGAGGTTATAATGCGATATATATTAGACTTTAAAAGTAATATACTTAAGAAAATATATATTAAATAATAAGTAATAAAATAAAGGGCTATCTACTCTATATATAAGCCTAACTAAGATAATTTAAAAACCTTTATACCTTTTTTATACCTCTAGTAATCTTATTTTAGTATATTTATATTAATATTTAGAAGATTAGTAATTACTCTCTAGCTAAAGCTTATAATATATTTACTAGTTATATAGAGGTTTATTAACTTCTTAAGAATATTAACTTAAGGATAATAGCTAAATTTATTTAAGAAGATATAATCTACTACTATAAGATCTATAAACTCCTTATAGTTAATAGAAGACTAAAAAATAAGAGGTTTATTAAAAAGCTTAATTAAGTTTATAAAGGATAATACTTTATTATTTTAGTATATAATTTAAAGGTTAATAGACTTATTGAAAAAAGATATTAACTTCTTATTTATACCTTTATAACTTAGTTAGACTTTAGTAGAAAGAACTAAACTTTAGTTTTTTATATAGCTCTACTTACTAACTGAATATTAGTTAGATTCTCTATAAGATACTCTCTTTTTTACTTTATTTATAGTTATAACCTAATTATTCTAATTAAAACTAAAAGCGTTATTTAGTAAGTACTAAACTAGTTAAAAGTTAGAGATACTGAAATTAAACTTCTTTTATATATATAAACCTTTAAATAACTTAATTCTAACTAATAGATAGCTTTTAAATATATTATAAAGTAGTACTACTACGTTATTGAGGACTATAACTAAAGAAATAAGTATAGAATATAATATAAAGAGCTATAAGTTAGAGATATTATTCTTATCTATAATATAAAGCTATCTATTAATAAAAGCTCTTTTAATAAGCTTAGTATATATTAGTTAAACCTCTTTTATATCTAGTAGATATCTCTTTAAACTTCATTTTATTTACTTAAAACCTTTACTAGAATTCCTATTAAGTAGACTATAGCTAGTGATTACTTAAAGAAATTTATAGTAAATAAAGATAGCTATTTAGATAATATCTTTAAAATAGAAGTCTAATTAGACCTTAAGTAAGCCTTTAATAAGGTTTTTCTTACTATAAATTAACTTAATCTTAATATATTTAGTCTAGTAGAAATTTTAAACCTTAATAAGTTATTTATACTAGAAAAAGCAGAGATTAATAACTTTAATGCTATAAAAATATAAATTAAGTAATTATAAAAATAAAATAAAATACTATAAACTAAAGTTAACGTCTAGTAGAAAAAGAATAAAATTGTAGTAAGTATCTCTATAAAAAATAAAAGATTTAACAGTTAGTATAAAGATATAGAGGAACTAGAAAATAGCTAAGTTTATAATAATTATTAAATTTTATCTATTTTTAGTGAGAAAAGTAACGTTTTATCTATTTATATTTAGTTATCTTTATACTATAATTTATATTAACTATATATTTATATTACTTCTTTTACCTTTAATATATATTATTATAAAAGAAGGGGGGATATATAATAATAAAAACTAATAAATACTAAAAAGACTAAAAAATACTAAAAAACTTAAAAAAAACTAATACTACTTTTAAAAAATTTAAACCTAAGATAGACTAATTATTTCTCTAAGTATAATAAATAGTAGCTTCTTTCTTCTTTTTTTTATTTTTATACTTTAACTTTATTTCTACTATTAAAAGGCTAACTTACTTATAAGGGTTTTTACTAAAGATCTTATAAGAAACTACTTAGAAATACTACTATAATTCAAATTTATATTCTAAAACTAACTTAGTAAATTAGTTAATTAATAATCTATATACTAGTATAATAGTCTTACTTCTAGAATATTTATACTTAGAATAAAGTATTATATTAATACTTCTACTTTTTTTATAAGAGGTACTATTAGGAATATTTTTCTTTTTATTACCTTTCTTAATATATTTAATCTAGTTAGTAGTTTTTTAGTTATAGTTAAGCTTATATAAGTATAAAGAGCTTTTTTTATAGTAAATATAGTTAGAATAAGCTTTTTTCTATTTAGTTTAGTAGGAAATATACTTCTAGAAAGGAATAGATATAGTAATTTAGTAGTTATTCTACTTAGTTTTAAAAGATATCTTTACTTAATACTTAAAGTATCTATTATATAGAAAGAGATTTTAAGTACTATATATATAAATTAGTAAAGCTTTAATTACTTTTAATTTATCTATTTTTTAGTATAACTATTCTTAAAAGCTAATATAACTTTCTATAATATAAACCTTTTTTATAAAAAATAGAAACTTTTCTAATATTTCTCTTTTATTAATTAGCTTTATATATATTATTAAGAACTTAGTAAGTAAATACTAAAACTTTAGAGTAACTCTTTTAATTTTTTTATTAATAGTAATTTTATAAATAAAACTTATTTTATATTAAACTTAACTAATAGAACTTTTAATAGAAGTTTAAGAAAGAGAAAGAGAAGCTTATATATAAGTTAGTAGTAGTCTAAATAGTTTTAGAAAAATAACTTTTTATAACTAATAGTAGTATAATAAATCTAAATAGATAAATAGTTCTTTTTTTATTTTTATAATTTATAGAAATTAGTATAAAAGAGAAAAAGAAGAACTTATATATTTAGTTTAAAGTAGTAGTATAAAAGTAACTTAAGTTAATTTTAATATCTATAATTATATTACTTAGAAGTTATCTAGTTATTATTATAAAGTATTAGTTAGGTTAGAGATTATAAAGAATAATATATTAAGAGGAGAAAAAAAGAGATATAGCTAAGTAGAAGAAATATACCTTTTTATATCTAACTAAGGAGTTAGTTAATATTAAAAATAGTAATTATAAAAGTTTAAGGACTTATTTACTATAGTAACTTATTAATAAAATAAAAAAGAACGATTTAAAGAGTCTTTTACTATAAATCTAAAATTAACTAAACTAGAAAAAACGCATTTATTTAAGTTTTAATAGTAAGAGTGAAATAGGTATATTAATTAAAATATTACTATTTATAAAAAGGAGGCTTTTAACTTTATATATCTTATAATTAAATTATAAAAAAAAACCTCACTTTTTCTATAGCTATAAGCATTAATTCCCCTTTAAAAATATAAGATTATAAGCTTAATTAAATAGTTTATAGCTATATCTTACCTTTTCTATTACTAAATTATATTAATTACTCTTTTTTTTTCTACCTACTACCTTCACTATTAAACTTTACTTTTATCTAATTACTATCTATATTTTATAAATTACAGTTTTAAAAATAACTACTTTATAGCTTAACTAGCTTCTTTCTCACTTAAAAATTATATAATTAAAAGGAATATTAACTACTAGCGCTAAATTTACCTTTATAACATCTATAAAAAGAGGTACTTTAAACTGCTAACTTTCTACTAAATATCTTTATATATCTATATATATAATAATAACTCTTCTTTAATAGATACTTTTATATTTAATTATAATACTTTAAATAAAACTAACTATTACTTCTATATTTTAAAATTATATATTTTCTTTTCTCACTTACTCTTATTAACTCTTAGTAAAAACTATTAATATTATAATTAATACTCCCTCACTTTTTATAAATTTATCTTTTTAACTCTTTCTTTCTTTCTAAGATATCTAATTACTATAACTTAAATAAATAGTAATATAAGCTTATTTAGTATATTTTATATATTTATAATTTAATAGCTCCTCTAGACTACTATAGAATATTATATAATATTTTACTAAACTACTTTTACTATTCTTTAGTCTCTATCTTCTAGAGACTATAATCTTAAGTTCTAAAAAGCTTATAAAACTATATAGAATATTAACTAGATTAATAAAATTAAGTAAAAGCTTATAATCTATATTATATATCTTTATAAAAACTAATTAGTTTCTTAAGGTAAGACTCTATAAGTAGTAGATATATTTACTCTACCTCTATAAAGAGAACTACTTCTATATCCTTTTAATTTCTATTTTAATTACTCTAGTAAAGTAAATACTAAACTAAATAAGACTAAGTATATCTAGTTTATATAATTTAATAAAAAACTCTCTAGAATTATTTTTAAAACTATAAAGCCTATTAAGTCCTCTATTACACTTTAAAAGCTCTATAGAGTACTAAAGCCTAGTTAAGATAGATCTTTCTTAGTACCTAAATAGATAAGTACTAATAATAACTTTACTAATATAACCTTAACTAGATACTAATAGGGTGGATTCTTTTATAATAATAGTAAATGTTAACATAGGTATAAGCGTATATAGGGGCGTAGTATATGCGCCTATATAGTATAGGGTTATAGATAGGCGTATGTTGTGATGAAAAGTGATAATCTTAAGCATTAATAGGCATTTAATTATATAGATAAAAATAAGGGAAGTGATGTATTATGATGATTCCTGTTAATATAGTTGGCAGGTTACATCCCCTAGTAGGGAAAAGTGAGGGGAAAGATAACCTGAAACGTAACCTTAACAGGTTATAAGCCCAGCTCAGAAATAACCTCTATTCCTTCTACCTCCTTTAAATCTCTATATTAAACCCTATTTAAATTAACTATACCTCTATCGATCCTTCCCTAAGTAGATAAGCTCTTACTACTACTTTATTTGATTTATATCCCTTAAATTATCTCTTTAAATTATCCTCTAGTCTATTACTAATCTAGTTTAGACCTATACTTATAGTACGATAGACTTCTTCTTAACTGATCTACTATATAGGATATATATCTCCTTAGTTAGATAATAGTCTAACTAAAGAAGATCTTAATTAAAGAGAAGGAATAAAAAAACCACCTTTTTTACTAGTTAAACCCTAACCCTCTAGGTTTATAACTATTATAACTTTACTATAAGAACCACTATACTATATATATAATAGCTCTTTAGTTAATAACCTCACTATTATTAATCTTTTATAAGGCTTATAATTATACACTACATCCTATTAAGGTAATAATAACTAATCCTAAAGTCTAGTTCTCTAAACTTATTAACTTAGAGAACTATAAAGTATAAGCTATATATATTAAAACCCTACTATATAGTAAAGATATTACTATAGACCTTACTAAGCCTATATCTAAAGATAATTTAGATAAAAACTATAAAGCTTTAAGTTATATATAGTTATTCTATAATAATAGTCCTCTAAAAGTTATAAAAGATAATAAAGATATCTATACTACTTAGGAATATCTAAAAGCCCTATATAAACCTATAGGTTTTATAAATGAGTTTTTAACCTATAAAAAGTTCTTTAATACTTCTTTAGATAACTTTAATTCTATAGAAGAATATATAAATAAAATAAAAAAACTTATAGATAACTTATCTTATAATAAGCTTAAATTACTAGATTAAGTAGTTATAGTTTATATACTTAATAGTCTAAATAAGACTTATAAAGCTTTTATAACCTTTATAACTTAGTCTCTTAGGACTAACCTTACTACTTATAACCTTAACTCTTTATATGCTAGTCTTATAGATAAGTATAAAAGAAAAGGTAGCAATGAAGTAGTTAATAATACTACTATAAAGGGTAATAATAAAAAGAATAAAAAACAGAATAAAAACTAGGAAAATCAAAAAAAAACAAAAATAAAATAAATAAAAAACCTTAGAAAAAACAGAAAGGTTTATACTACAAAAATTGTAAGAAAACAAACTATACTGAAGAAAACTGCGCTTTTCTGCATCCTGAAAAAGCACCTAGCTGGTGGAAAAAGCCCTCTATTAGTACTACTAGTGCTAAAGATAAAGAAAAAGAAGTAGTTAATATAACTACTGCAGATAATATTACCCCCTATATATCTATTAATAATCCTAATAATCCTATGGATTTAATGGATTTATCTTCTAATAAAGAAGAAGAAGATATTCTCTTTGAGAATATAAGCTATACTGCTCCTAATAATAATATAAATAATACTAATAATCCTTCCTTAGGTTATTTAATTAACCAGTCTATTATTGAGGAAAAAGGAAAAGCAAGGAGTTATAACAATAAGAATGAAAATATAGTTAATATTTATATTAATACTGCAGCTACTATTTATGTAGTTAACAACTATAACCTTATAAAAAATCCTATAAAAATAAATAAAACTATAAAATGGAGAGAAGCAAAGACTCTTACTTCTATAATAAAGGGTGATTTAATAATATATCCTAATAATAATAAAATAACTTTATAGGATGTTTATTATATACCTAAACTAAGTATTAATCTACTTAGTTAATCTAAGTTAGATTCTTTAGGTATTACTTCTATTATATAGAAACAACCTATTTTATATAACATTAATAAAGATTATATTATTGCTATGGGGGCAAAGAAGAATAATTTATATTTCTTCTAGTTTCCTATTAATAATAACAATTAATATATATATAATACTAATACTATAACTAATAATAATAATAAGAATAATATAAATAATAATATAAATAATAATATAAATAATAATAATAATAATAGCCTATAATTATGGCACTAACGTCTTGGTTATATATATTTATAAAGTCTTTTAAAATTAAAAGATAATACTATAATAAATATAAATAATAATAATAATAATATAACTTTACAGCCTTGTGAAGCCTGTTATAAAGGCAAATTCGTAACTAAAACTAGTAAGCTACAGGTTCATAATAAAAATCTAGATTATTTAGATTATATAGCTTCAGATTTATGTGGGCCTATCACGCCTACTACTTATGATAAATATAGCCTTTTTATTATCTTTATAGATAAATATACCCGTTTTATATGGGGAAAATTACTTAGAGATAAAGAGAAGTATACTATTAGTAAAGCTTTTCTTAAATTTTAAGCTGAAGTTAATAATAATAATAATAATAAAAGAATAAAAGAAATTTCTACTAATAGAGGTAGAGAATTTAATAATAATTGTTTTAAAGCTATATATACTAAAAGCAGTATAATATATAATAAAAGACCTCCTTATATATATAAGCCTAACAGTCTTATAGAGCGTACTATATACACTATAGTTAATAAAATAAAAACTATACTATATAATTTAGGTTTACTACACTACTTATAGGGTGAAGCCTTTTATACTACTCTTTATATATATAATAGGACTCCTCATAGCTTTATTAAGTATAAAACGCCTTATGAAATAAAGAATAATATAAAACCTAATATAAATAATATAAAAGTGTGGGGTAGTATATGCTACTATAAGAATAAAGATCCTAAAATGAAAAAACTAGATATATAAGCACGTTAAGGTTATATAATTAATTATAGATCTAATAGGTATAAGATCTAGGATATATAACTAAAAAGAGCTTTATGGTCTTAAGACGTTGAAATCTTAGAGAATACCTTTATTTCTTATTATAAAGAGCTTCCTTTAAGTATAAATACCTACTATAAGGATATAAATAGTAGTATTATGCCAAACAATAATAGATATAATATTGCCCATAATAGTCTATAAAGAGATATTTCTAGTTAATCTATCTCTTATAGGAATAATTCTACTATAAGTAGTAATATTTCTAAAACGAATAACGCTCTTATGAATCTAAGTGATAAGACTAGTATTAATAATAATAATAATAATAATAATAATATAAGTAATAATATTAATACTAGTAATAATAATACTAATACTAGTATAATTAGTTCACATAATGATAGTATAAAAACTACTAGTATTAATAATAGAGAAATAAATAAAGAAAAATCTAAGTTATTAATAGAGATCCTCTCTCTATTAGAAGAAGCTAAAAAAGACTACTAATAGGTTAATAATATGGTTTATAATACTGAAAGTGCACTATTATATACTATAGCAGACTGTCCTACTCTTAGTATTTATAAAATAAATAATAACGTTTTAACTGATAATAATAGTATTACTAGAACTAGTACTATTAATAAAACTTCTTATATTCTATCAGTTATTATATTAAACAAGCCTTCTAATATACAGTAAGCCTTAAATTCTCCTTATAAAGATAATTAGATTTAAGCTATGCAACTAGAAGTAACTTAAATAGAAGATATAAAAACTTAGGAAATTATAGAAAAACTAGATAATATTTATCTATTAGGTAGTAGATAGGTATATTCTATGAAATTAAAAGATAAAATAAATAATATATATAAATATAAAGCAAGATAGGTTACTTAAGGTTTTAATTAATATATTAGTATTAATTACTTAGAAACCTTTTCTACTACTTATAGACCTAAAAGCTATAGGTTTATAGTTATATTTGCTATAAAAGAAGGTTAGACCCTTCTGTAGTATGATGTTACTACAGCGTTTATACACGCTAATATAGATATAGATATATATATAATTTTACTAATAGGTTTTTTATATAATAAAACCACTAATAAGTTGGAATTTAATTCTAATTATAACTATAAATCAAATAATAGCAAATATTGCTATAAGCTTCTTAAAGCTTTATATAAGTTAAAACAAAGCCTTAGACTATAGTATAACCATTTAAAAGCTATATTAATAAAATTGGGATTTATTGTTTCACCTTATAATAAAGTAGTATTTATACTTAATAAAAATAACTATAAAGCTATATTATGTTGCTATGTGGACGATATGCTTTTAGTAGCTAATAATACTGCTACTAGTGACTATATATATAATATATTAAGGTAATAGATAAAAATACAAATATTAGGGGAGCCTAGTACCTTTTTAGGCTATGAGTTTGAGATAAATAGACCTAATAAGTCTTTCTTTATATATCAAACTAAATATATACAAAAGATATTAAATAAATATAATAAAATAAATATAAATCCATCTATAACTCCTATGAGAGATAATATAAAACTATATATAAATAAATATTATACTTCTAAAGAAGAAATTCTACAGTTTTAACAGTAAATTAGAGCACTTTTATATCTAGCTTTAAAACTAGATTTAATATAGCTCTAGCTGTTATAATATTATTAAGATATATAACAAACCCTTCACAAGAGCATTTTATAGCTCTAGATTATTTATAGGGTTACTTAAATAAATATCCTAATAAAAAAATATATTATAACTATAATAATAATATAATATAGGATTTAATAGGTTATTTAAACTCTAATTAGGCTAGAAACCTAGATAATAGAAAATCTACATTAGCTTATATATTTTGCTAGGGATTATACAATATAATATCTTATACTACTATAAAACAAAAAACAGTAGCACTATCTACTTATGAAGCTGAATATATAGCTTTAACTGAGGTAGTAAAAGAAGCCCTATATCTATATAATAGTCATAATTTTAATTTGACTAATCTAGGTTTTAAAGCTATAAATAAGCCTAAGATTTTTATAGATAATTTAGCAGCTAAGAAGCTAACTAAAAATCCCAAATTTTATAAAAAATCTAAGCATATTGATATAAAGTATCATTTTGCTAGAGAATCTTTATTAAATAAAGATTATTTGTTATTTCATATAGACTCTAAGTCTAATATTGCAGATATATTAACTAAGCCAGTTAGCAAAGTTATATTTAATAATATACTTAATATAATAAATAACAATAACGATAAAGAAAATAATAATAATATACATAATAATAATAACCGCATTAAAGAAATAACTTACTAGTTTTTCTCTTACCTTTTTACCTATAAGGTTATTTTATAAGAGTTTTCTAACTAGTTATAAACATATTATATATTATAGGAATATTTTTCTTATTTTTCCCACAGGGTTTTTAAGTTTTTTATACCTATAACGTATATATATGTTAAGTGAGTAAGCTATATACTATAAATCAACCGTATATACCTTAAGGGGGGATGTTAACATATAACATTCTTTTATAATAATAATAATATAAGAATAATAATAACGCTTAACTTACTTTAATAACCTATATTAAATAAACTAATAAAGTTAAAGGTATAAAACCTTAACTAAAAATACTCTATTTATTATAACCTATAACTATAATATTGATTATGTAATACGTATAGTTACATAAGCACCTTATGTAATTAGCAGTTTAGCAGGTTACGTTTCAAGTTATCTTTCCCCTCACTTTTCCCTACTAGAGGATATAACCTGCTAACTACATTAACAGAAATCATCACAATACATCACTTCCCTTATTATTATCTATACAATTAAATGCCCATTAATGCTTAAGATTATCACTTTTCATCACAACATACGCCCATCTATAACCCTATACTATATAGGTTATTCTTTTTATTATTACCCTTTATAGTAGTATTATTAACTACTTCATTGCTACCTTTTCTCTTATACTCATCTATAAGACTAGCATATAAAGAGTCAAAGTTATAAGTAGTAAGGTTAGTCCTAAGAGACTAAGTTATAGAGGTTATAAAAGCCTTATAAGTCTTATTTAGACTATTAAATATATAAGCTATAACTACTTAATCTAGTAATTTAAGCTTATTATAAGATAAGTTATCTATAAGTTCTTTTATTTTATTTATATATTCTTCTATAGAATTAAAGTTATCTAAAGAAGTATTAAAAAACTCTTTATAGGTTAAAAACTTATTTATAAAACCTATAAGCTTATATAGGGCTTTTAGATATTCTTAAGTAGTATAAATATCTTTATTATCTTTTATAACCCTTAGAGGACTATTATTATAGAATAACTATATATAACTTAAAGCCTTATAGTTTTTATTTAAATTATCTTCAGATATAGGCTTAATAAGGTCTATAGTAATATCTTTATTATATAGTAGGGCTTTAATATATATAGCTTATACTTTATAGTTCTCTAAGCTAATAAGCTTAGGGAACTAAACCTTAGGATCAGTTATTATTACTTTAATAAGATATAGTGTATAATTATAAACTTTATAAAAGATTAATAATAGTGAGGTTATTAACTAAAGAACTATTATATATATAGTATAGTAGTTCTTATAATAAGGTTATAATAGTTATAAACCTAGAGGGTTAGGGTTTAATTAGTAAAAAAAGTAGTTTTTTTATTCCTTCTCTTTAATTAAGATCTTCTTTAGTTAGACTATTATCTAACTAAGGAGATATATATCCTATATAGTAGATTAGTTAAGAAGAAGTCCGTCGTACTATAAGTATAGGTCTAAACTAAATTAGTAATAGACTAGAGGATAATTTAAAGAAATAATCTAAGGGATATAAATCGAATAAAGTAGTAGTAAGAGCTTATCTACTTAGGGAAGGATCGATAGAGGTATAGTTAATTTAAATAGAGTTCGATATAGAGATTCGAAGGAAGTGGATCTTATAGAACTAAATAACTAGTCTAGCTAGTATTTCTAGTTCTATAAAGGTAGTATAGATAGAAAAACGTTTAAAGGATTGATTTTCAGTATATATAACCTTTAAGTAAAGGTAGGGCTTTATAGGTAGGTAGGGGAGAAGTAAAGAGGTAAAAGGAATAGAGGTTATTTCTAAGCTAGGCTTATAACCTGTTAATATAGGTATAAGCGTATATAGGGGCGTAGTATATACGCCTATATAGTATAGGGTTATAGATAAGCGTATGTTATGATGAAAAGTGATAATCTTGAGTATTAATAGGCATTTAATTGTATAGATAATAATAAGGGAAGTGATGTATTGTGATGATTTCTGTTAATGTAGTTAGCAGGTTACATCCCTTAGTAGGGAAAAGTGAGGAGAAAGATAACCTAAAACGTAACCTACTAAACTGCTAATTACATAAGGTGCTTACATAACTATACGTATTACATAATCAATATTATAGTTATAGGTTATAATAAATAGAGTATTTTTAGTTAAGGTTTTATACCTTTAACTTTATTAGTTTATTTAATATAGGTTATTAAAGTAAGTTAAGCGTTATTATTATTCTTATATTATTATTATTATAAAAGAATGTTATATGTTAACAGTAAAAACCTAACTTAGGGAATCTAAGGGTAAGGTATCTAAGTAAAGGTCCTTTTTAACTTCTATAATATATTAGGGTTCTTATATTAAAGCAATCTTCTCCTAGACAGAGCATTAACAAGTACTACGTAGTATACTACATACTACGTAGTATACTACATACTACATGTAGTGTAGTGTAGTTATAGTACTGAAAATATTTTTGTAGTATACTACAGCTCCACTTTTTGTAGTATGTAGTACACTATAGCCCCACTTTTAAATCTGTAGTAGTGTAGTATAATACTACATACTACACTTAAAAAACTAGTTATTTAATTCTAATTAATTAACTAATAATTATTTATAATAGGTTTTTAGTTATATAGTTAATAGATTAGTAATTATTAATTATAATATTAATTAGTATAGTATTAATTACAATATACTATTAATAATAATTAATATATATATATTATTATTTCATAAATTAACTAATAAAGATATCTTAATAGTTTTATAATATTAAATTATATATAAGCTATAATAACTGATTATTAAAAACCTATAAATATTACTATTAATATATAATATTATATATAATATTGGAGTTAAAATGTAGTATAATTTGTAGTATGTAGTATACTACATACTATAACTACAGTAGTATGTAGTGTAGTTGTAGTATTGGATTTTCTGATGTAGTATACTACATACTACAACTACATGTAGTCCTGTAGTACTATAGTATGTAGTTATCAATGCTCTGCTCCTAGAGAGCTATATTAAAGCAGCCTATAACCTAACTATTAGAGATATTATTAAAGAATAATATATAAAGGTTCTTATTATTTAGGTTTTCTTTTATAATAACTTTATAATAAAATATTATAGAATTCTAGCTAATAAGCTTACTTTATATAACTTTATTATCTTTTTACAACATAATAGTAAAGAAAAGTATATAAGTCTAATTATTAATTAAAAAAATAGTTTATATTTCTACTTAGATAGCGTATAAGATATTACTAATAGTAGCTATTTAGATAAGTAAGAAACCTCTTTTAGGACTATAATTAAGTTAGTTTATAATTAGTATAAGATTTATAAAGTACTAGTAGAAACTTAAGAGCTTATTAATTATATTTCTTTTATTATTTTATAACTCTAAATTAAATTAAAAGAAGATTTATAGAAATATAGCTTCTATACTATAGACTTTATTAGATATATTATTTAATAAGATATCTTTAATATTAAAACTTTATATTTAGAAACTACTACTAAAGCTTAAAAAGCTAACTTAAATCTTTATAAGAACTTTTTTAACTACTAGGTTAAGTTTATTACTAAGGAGTTTAGCCTCTATATTTCACTTAAAAGCTTAAGACTAAAACTTAAAACTAGGTTTAAAAACTAGCTAAAGGCTTTAAAAAGAAAAGAGTAAAAAGAATAATAAGAAGATAAAGTAAATATAAGCTTTAGAAAAGCTATACTTAACTAAATATTAATTACTTAAGAATTAATTAAAGTTAAAGCTAAAGACCTAGCCTCTCTAAGAAAGACTAATAGAATAGAAGATATAATCTATAATAATAACTTTAATTTTATAACTTTTATTATTAATATAAAAAAGAAAAACTACTCTAAGGAAGTATTAAATAAAGTTAAAGATATATAGGTTAAGATAGAGAATAAGTAAAAGAGCTTTACTATATAAAGATTAAGAGAAAAGTTAAAAAGCTTAAGCTACTTATAGTAAATAAGCTTAGTAACTTAACTTTAAAGTAATTCCTTATTACTTAAGACGACCTAATTAAAGATATAGCTTAAGCTATATAACTTTAGAACACCTTTTTAGTTTTAACTATACTAAAAAAATAGATAGCACTTAGTATATAGTAAGCTAAAGAGATCTAGAGGGAAGACTATAATTAAGCCTATATTAAAAAAGAATTAGTAAAAAGATTAGCTATTAGCTAGAATAGTAAAAGATATAGGTTAAAGGCTAGATAGAATATTAAGTATATAAAGTAAAAGTATTTAAGTTTTTTTCTTTTTAGTATATAAAAAACTTAGAGGATATATAAAAAGGGGTAGAGATCTTAGAATTTTTAGTATTTTTAATTTAAAAGTAATAGCTTAAGTAAGTATTTTCTTAGGCGTTAAGTATTATTATAAGAGGAAAAGACTTATATAAGTAGACAGAAGCTTAGTTAACCTATAATAAAAAAGACTAAGTAAATAAATAAGAAATATATTTATTTTTATATAATTTCCTATTTTCCTTTAATAACTTTAGTAACTACTCTCTTAGAAAAGCCTTTAGAGTTCTTTAGCTTAGCTTATAGAAAAAACCTATTAATTCTTACTTTTTAAAAATCAAATAAAAATAGATATTTTTAGGCTCTTTTAGCTTTAGCTAGCTTTATTTTTATCCCCTCTCTTAATCTCTACTATACCTCCTTAATTATTTAAAGTAATAATAAGGTAGAATACTATAGGGATAATATTACTAAACTTCTTCTTAGTAGTCTATTTTCTCTTAAGAGATTATATAACTTAAGATATAAAAAAAGTAGAAAATATAGATAAAGTATAAGTTAGTTAAGCTTATATTTATATATTTACTTTTATATCTCTTATAGTTATCTAGAAAATCGATATATAAGTGTTTAGGGCATTTTTAGGGGTTTTCTACCTAGAGTGGAGTGCTTAATATAATTAATAAGTTTTCTCCCTTACCCTATTACATTATATATTAGGTCTCTTCTTCTATTCCTTAGTAAATATTATCTTAGTCTCCTATAAAAGTAAAATACACTTTTTATTAATTAATTAGTATAAGGATAGAGTAACTAGCTAAGTAAATAATATCTCTATAAGTAAATTAACTACTATAGAGGTATTAAATACACACTTTATATCTCTATTATATAGTTATACGTTTAAATACTACTATAACTATAGTAATTAATAGTAATTAACGTACTAGCGATAGATTTAATACGTTTTGCGTGCGATGTAGAAAAATGCGTATTACAGCGTAAAATTGGCTTTTTTTTATGTTTTTGCATAAGCGGGGAAAAAAAGGGGGGGCGGACGCTGTCAGTGCAACGGACTGTAGCACAGCGACGATACCCCGCTACTCCGCACCCAACCCCGCTACTCCGCACCCAACTCCGCCAGTTGCGAACACGATCAACTCCGCAGAGGGCGATACGGAAACTCTGCAGAACAGTGATCTACGTTGGAATTAACTATGGGTGACTTAAACCTATGTAGGTAATTGAGTGTACACCCGCGCTAGGTGAGAAACCAAAAACCCGCCCACACAGTCTGGGCGCGGTGCGAATGGAACATTGTCCGCGGCCATTTTCTTAGTTACCACATGGGGCCTCTTTGAGCTTAGATGGCTCGGTTTTTATACCCCATGGGTTAGCCATAGAGGTTACGCTCCCTCCACATGTTTCCCCGTCAGAGTCATACGGCAGTCAACAAGGTGCGCCTCCAGGCGGCAAACTGCGAAGAAAAAAGTCAGAAGGGAAGAAAAATCAGCGTACTTATGGCAGAACACAAATTCAAGACGAAAGAACGTTGTGATATTTATATTGTCTAGTCTTTGATAATGAAAAGGGAAAGTGGCTGGATAAATATCTCGGTTGTTCATAATCGATGGCACTGATCATTCCCATGATTGAATGATATCGAATGAGACTTGGCTAGCTCTGTGAGTTCGTCGGCATCGGTCCCTGGGTAACATGGTCTTTGTCCTTATCTGATGTTCCTAGAGGTCAGGCGATTTGACACCGAGCCTACACTTGCATCAAAGCTCTTTTACGGGACTGAAGTGCTTGCTTTACCAAAGTAGCGTTGGATGCAAACTCGAATGCATGGGGTAGTCCAGGCAGAATATGGAGCTCAACCTTGACCTCTGCTCCAGCTAGCTTGTTGGCATAGGCAATGTCTTCAAACATGAAGAGATCCAGTTGTCCCACATCAATGTAGGTAGGTGGTAGACCTCTCAGGTTTTCAGCTCGCCCCGGCGCAGCATAAACCGAGGCATTGGCTGTGGGGTTCCCGGCTACTCCTTCGCCCAAAACGGAGCCAACCTAGCTGGTTGGCGTTTTCAGTCCGTAGAAGGAACTGGGTGTAAGAAGAGGTCTCAGGTAGCCATGTTCTGTCATTCAGCATGGGGTAGATCAGGACCTGCTTCACGATGGGAGGGCTTAGGGCGCGATCTCGCGCTAGTAGGGCGGCACCAGCCGCAAGTCCGCCGCCTGCGGAGTCGCCCACGATAGCGATGCGCTTGTTGTCAACGTGGTGCTTCTTGGCGTGGTCAGAGAGGTATTTGAGGCCATAGTAGACGTCCTCCGTAAGCTTAGGGCCGGGCTGCTCTGGCGCTAGACGATAGTCCACAGCGAAAAAGTCAAGCCCGTAAAAGTCGACGGCGTTGGCAATGTTGGGAGCATACAGGTTGACGCTCCCCGCCACCATGCCTCCGCCATGGACCTAGAATACTGCAGGTTGTTGCGCGGAGTTTTTGGGCTTGTTGGAGTTGGAAAAATGTGTGATGTTGAGAACCGTGACGTCGTGGCTCTCAAAAGGGATAATGGTTTGAAGAACATTTTCTGGAATGGGTATTCCGAAGCCGAGGCCCTCTAGCAGACTGTCTCCCCATTCCCGCAATTCAAATACGTCTTTGAAGGTTGAGGGAGGAGGAGGGATGTTTACACCGGCGAGCACTGCTGCAAATTCGGGGTCACAGTGAAGAGTTGAAAGAGACATATTGATATTCTGAGAAAGGAGCAATGTTGTTGTTGCGTATGCGCTTCTCAAAACTGGATAATTGCGGACGTGAAGCATGATTTTTATATCAAACTTTTGGTCTAAAATCTTCAAGGCTGTCTAGCGATCGCGACATATCTTCTAGCTTAGACAACACTTGCATTTTGCAGCAAGTGGGTGGCCAAGTCGAACTATGGAGACTGTGATGTAGTGTTCGGGCCCTATTGGTGGGTGAGGTCCAGCTGAATATAGTGATGGGGATGCAACCTTGCTCTACAATTGAGACGCCAAGGGATAACGAGACACACCCTTTCTTTTCAGATGACGATTCCACTCAGCTTTCACCATTCTCAGCCCCGTCCATGGGGTGGCTAAGACAATTCGGTGTGCTCAGACAGGCTTCAAACCCCCAACAGTGTGGGCACATGAGACATCGTACGAGACTATTGATCTCATCACATATGGGGACGCACTGCGTTTTTTCCTTGTTGCCTAAAGAGTTCTTTTTGGGGGTTCTGGAAGTGGATGCAATCATCGAAGAAAAAGTCGAAGTGTCGGTAAATGACCTGGCAGACGCGTCGCTAACGTTACCCGGTGGAACCATCCATGTCATCGCTGAAAGTCCCGGTGAAGATGCCTAACGGAAGGTGCATTTTCGAATAGAAAAATGTATCTACAAGCGGCGACCTCTGCAGAAGATACGACTGAGAAGGTATTCGATTGGGTAACTCATTTGGGATTGTCACAGCGGAGGAGCCGAGGCATTTGAAGTTGAGTTTATCGACCACGCTGAGTGACACTTAGTCTTTAGACCGGAAGAGAAGGCACTGATGATAGCAAATACAGAAAAGCAACAGAAGTAAATATAGTGCTTCATCCATGGTCAAAGTCGCAAATGAGTGGCCCGGTTAAAAATAAAAGTGATCCGTATCAGCATTCACTAGATCTTTCACGTCCTTAGCCAACGCAAATGCATCAGGAAGTTCTATTTAACGTCAAATCGTTGCTAGAAACTTGGCGGGTCAGTTTTAGCATCTCTAGATAGAAACAACATGAACTTGATATGATAAGCAATTTGGGTCCTAACCACAGTCTTACATACTCTAGTTGCATGACATTGCGATATTGCCATTTCGGCCTCCTTTCCTGTAAGCTGCCAACGCTTGAAGCTCTCAGATGCCAAACCTTCAACGCGAGCCATCCTGCGCTGGATGACCTCGGATACTTTTCACCGCTATCATTGGTCACAACTTGCTCAAACTCTCTCCACAGCAGCCAGTGTCGAATGAAACCACACTTAAGTCTCCGCGACTGTCATTTCATTTGGTTGCCAAATTCGAGGTTGTAGCTAGCCTCCTTCCCTTGGATTTCATTCCGGGCTACATAATGAACGCCGTTGAACATACTCAAGCGATATCGTAATGAAGTCAACACCAGTTGAACAAGTCCCCGCGACCAGGCGTGCATCTTGCGACCGGTGCAGTAAGTGGATCTCGCCTCTTCAAAAACGGCGCTAAACATAAACTGATCCTCTACCCGATAGGAGAAAAGAAAGTGAGGTGTGATGGGAAAGGACCGAAGTGCGGCAGATGTGCAAGATTTGGAGCAGGGTGGTTTTATTCCATCCAAAAGCCAATTGGCCGGCCTCCGCGGCGGAAGATCTGCGCATGCGGCGTGTCCACCCCGATGGATGACCGGCAGGCGGGTACATCGGAGCCGTCTACCCGGACGCAACTCTCGGCAATCGGGCCCAATCATACGTCCAGCACAGCAACATTGGCTTCAACAGCTCCGAGTCCCGACAATGCTCCGCTTGGGTCGACTGCGGCTCCTTTCACCCAGTCTTCATGCGCCTGCCTCGCGAGCTTGTACCTTATGCTAGATCAGATGCAGGCGAACGAGGATATGACGTTCCCCTCAGGTCTCCATTTCTTGAGAGGGATGATGGTAAAGGCAAGAGACATCATCCACTGTCCGATATGTCCGACGAGATTTCTCTCCGCAACGCAGAATATGTCACTCTTAGGCGGCCTCATGATGTCTACAGCAAGACAATACGGATCCGTGCTTGAGGCTATCGAATCCGAGGCGACAACAGCCACTCGACTCAGCCAGACCAAAGCCATTGAATTCCAGGGCTTGGGGTCAGACGGATTCGTTTCATCGACAGATGCGCCATCTAGCGCCCCGGGGTTCAGCATACAGATGCATCCGCTAGAATGGATGATTTTAGCTAACAAGGCTGTCAAGACGGAGATTTATGGTTTGGATGCAGCAAGCAAGAGCTCTTTCATGGGTTTACTGCAGGTCTTGGAAGAACGCCAGAGGGGCTGGCACAGCAATCCTCGGGGCCAAGATTATGCCCAATACGCGAGCGGTGCTGATCGTCCACCATGCATTCGCATCATTGACGAAGTGAGGAGGCTCATTGGCATTTTGAAGCTTCAGGACAGTGCAATTATTGATCCCATGATGCAGTCATGAGCTTGTGGAATGTTAATATCTGTCTTGTCTCCAAGTATTTATCCATGTTCAATAGAAGGTGCACATGGCATAACTATATTTTCAATCGCTAGCAGATGGAAGTTGATTATGAGGATTCTCAATTGGTTGCTGAAAATGACGGAAGCCACAGCTAACACATATCATTTCGGGACCTTAGATGGAGTAATATGGCTAGCGTGTTCGCATTCGAATCCAACGTCATCCCTAGCAGCGAATAAAGCCAGAGCGGGTATCGGTAGGATTTGTCGTGTTCTGTTTGTAGTTAGCATGTTATCCAACAAGCCAACGGTTCGGACCCTTTTGTAGTTGCCCCTCTACGTGGCCGGCCAAGACTGAGATAAGTCTCCGACTAGTATATTGAGGAAGAGCGCCACAAGTTCTGAACGTTCAATTCTTCCCTAATTTCCCCCGCAGCGTGGCTCGTCGATCGTCTGACGTGAGACAAGGACCGTACAAATCACCACATCGCTTGCAAATATCTACCTGCCGATCGCCAACCTTCCCATTCTCTTCGACCATACTTGCATACTCTACGGCTTTCCTCCTTCTCTGCAATCATGGCCTCAGACTCGACAATGAAACCACACGTCCTCAGAAACGTTCTCGATGTCTGCGTCATTGGGGCCGGTCCCGCGGGTCTATCTGCGGCACTATCTCTCGGAAGGGTTCTTCGAAGCGCCGTCGTGTTTGACTCTGGAGACTGGAAGGCGCACAGCGTCTCCCGTATCGTCGGAGCTCATGGCCAAGATAATCCGTCTTTGATCCGGAATGGGCTGAAGGGGGAGCTGCAACGAAAGTACAAGACCATCATGTTTGCCAAGACAGGAGCCAGGACCGTTCGTGCAGCCGGTCCTGTCTTCGAGGTAGAAGATGAGAACGGACGGTATTGGAAAAGTAGAAAGGTGATTCTGGCGACAGGAACTCGTGATGTGCTGCCAGATATCGCGGGATACAAGGAGTGTTGGGGAAAGGGAATGTGAGTGCTACCAAAAGCTATGGATCGTTCTTATTACTTACAGATGGACAGATTCAACTGCATGCATCGTTCAGGATTTGAGAAGTTCGGTGCCGTCAATGCAGCTGTTCTTCTCACTTCAACCAGCAGTATCAAGCTATCCGACGCAATCTCATGCGGTCAACTTGCACGGCAATTTTCGACAAACATATGCCTGTTGACCAATGGTACCGGATCCCTGACCCTTAGGGATGTGCATAAAGCCGGCGAAATCCATAGTCTCAAAGTGGACGATCGGAAGATTCGGAGTCTTCAGACTTTGGGCTGCAATAGCGACGCTTCAATGGTCGTTGAATTTGAGGATGGAACAACGTCGTCGTTTGGTTTTCTTTTCCACAAACCCGACACAGTTCTCAACGGTAGTTTTGCTGAGCAACTTGGGTTGGAAACTACGCATGTGGGAGATGTCTCAACTTCGGGCCATATGCAGGAGACAAGTAGAAGAGGTGTATTTGCGGCTGGCGACTGTGCCACGCAGGTGAAGCAGGTGTCTGTCGCTATGGGTGCTGGTTCCGCTGCAGGAGTCGGAGCAAACGCGCAGATACTGCAGGATGACTTCGAGAAAAATTGGTGATGTAGAGCAGCACATGTTGGCAGGACAAGTATCCAGAGTTTATAGTAACCAATGGAATCAAACTTCGGACTACAGGTTGCCTACGATTTTGATTACGGCTCTGTGATGAGGCTGTTGTCGTTCATGGAGAAAAGCTTGGCTTGTCGGAGCACAACATCGTTCATGACGCCTATTGGATCAATTAGCACAAGGTTTCGGTTCACTGAATGTGGATTCGATAGGCCTGGTCTGTACGAGCTATCTCGGGTTCGCATTGTCTACTGCGCGGTCTTGGCTCCGGTGATTTGACTCGGGCGCAGTCGATACGAGTATTCGGATTCGGGATGATCCACGGACGAGAACCCGAGATCATTCGTATTACTTCAAGCTCTCCCCCCATTCGTCTTCCTATATCATGCCTCGTCACCTACACTCCATCATGTCAACTCGGCGGACACATACAAAGTCTCGATTCGGCTGTCGCCAATGCAAGCAGCGCAAAGTCAAGGTAGGACACTTCGGCAAGTCCCTGTGTGCTGCTGGAACCCCCCAAAGCGCACAGATAGTGGAGGCTTTTGGGGTTAAGAATGCGCGTTCCTGATCATCTCCTCCTATCGAATGCGAGGTTCTCGCAATGGATTGTGGCCCCGGCAAGATGGATACCCGCTAACACGGTCTTCATAAAGTGTGACGAGCGTCATCCGGCATGTTTCAATTGCACAAGATACAGAATTGTTTGCAGCTTTGTCAGTGATGGAAGCTCGACGACCCAGAACAATCTTTCGACTTGTCATGCCTGTTTAAGGTGAAGCCCCACGTTGCCCTCGCCGTAGTGCGTTCAAGTACCCGACTTCTGTATCTTAGGCCTTTCAAACCAACGGGATTGGAAACACCAACATCGGAAACTCCCGGTCTTCACAAGAGACTGGCGTCAAATCAGATACCCGAGTCTCCAGGAAGTGCTAGGAAGAGATCCCTTCCCAACGATGGCAGTACCGACTTTCTTGATCTTGTTCCGAAATATCCAAGAATAGCCTCTCCGTTCCCTTCGACAATTTCTGACGACTCTTGGACTACCGATATCGACTTGATGCACCATTACTGTGTCCTGACATGCGACACTATGGGCTATCCAGACACCGTCAGACGTGTATGGCGTGAAGTGTTTCCGAGAGAAGGACGTCGACATGGCTTTGTGATGCATGGGCTTCTCGCTATAGCAGCTCTCCACAAAGCTTCCATGTTGCCCGCAGGCGAACGGCAATTGTACCTTACCCGGAGTGCATACCACTACGACAAAGGACAAGAGACGTTTCGTAGCCTGTTATCGAATGTCACCGAGGACAACTGGAAAGCCATGTTTTGCTTCTCGGCTGTAGTCAATACTCGGGCATGCACGCCGGCCACGTGTCCAGGAAACAGTTCAAATGCGAATACGTCGATATCGGATGTGGTCAACCTCCTATCAATCATGAGAGGTGTTCGCGCCATCCTCGAGGGTTGGACGGTAAGGATTAGGGAGAGCGATCTGGCTGCAATGACACACGGCATGCCCATGATTGGGGCACTTGAAGCGTAAGGAACTTTGGGCACTGCAAGAAGCTGTTTATCGGGATCACATGCTGATGTTGTGCTCACCTTGTGTTGCAGCAATACCCGTCCAAGCCTCGAAGGAACCCGGTTACCACGAGACACGTTTGATGCCCTGTCAAACCTCCGGTCTCTTTACCGCTCTCAGCAACACCCGATCCTGAACCGCGCGGAATACGACGCAATGATATCGTCTCTTGAGAGGAGTTGCATCGGTTTGGCCAACATGGGCTTGCAGGTTGAAGTCAGCGCCTGCCTCCTATGGACATATTCCATCCCGGAGTCAGTCATTGATGATCTGCGGCGGACCGAGCCACATGCATTGGTATTGCTATCGTACTTGAATGTGTTCATCGTGGTTTTGGACAAGGACTATTGGTTCTTTCGCGGATGGTCAAGTCAACTCTTGGCAGATATAAACAGCCACTTCAAGGAAGATCACCGTTTTGACGAGTGGCTGGCATGGCCCAGAGGTAACGCTTAGTCCTGCCGGAGATGTTGTCGGAATTTCTCGCTGCGGAGTTAAGGAAACCTATGCCTGGATTGGCAGGTACACTTGTATGATAATGCACGAAACAGTAGGACCTGCAACACAGGTAGCGACAGTAACCCCAGGACTTGGCGAAGAAACAGACATAATGAACGCCAAGGCGGAAGGAATCAAGGTTCTTCCACGATGACATTCCTCATCAGGACCTCCGTTATGCGTTACACCTTGCCGACGTTGATTTCGCAGTCGCTGTGATGACTGATGCGTCGATGCCCAGCACCGTCGATGTTGCGTACGTAGGTAGTCTGAAAAGATGGGATAAACGGTCACATTGGCAGGGAGTGACCAAAAAGGTTATTTGTCAAACTTGCAGCTGAAAATCAGAAACTTATCATCGAAGAATACAACGTGAAATCACCGAACCCAAGTGGCCGAAGCGCTGACGTGCCGGAGATACCCTGGCTCTCCCCACAACAGCGAAAGCGAAGTGAGAGGTAACGGCGCGCTTCGCTGCGGGCGTGCCCAACGTCCAACCGCGTAGTTCTGGGCCAGCCACAAAAGACGGGACGACTGGCCTGTGCTGCTTCGAACTTCAGACAAACTTGAAGTAACGGCGAAAGGCTGACTGCGGCAGGTGGCAGAAGCAAGAGCCACATAAGGCTTCGGCGTTGACGAGATCCTCTGGGCGAGTGGTTGTTCGGATCGCGGCAGAGTCATCCAGTGTGTGTGTTTGCGCCTCGCAAAAAACCGCAAACTCAATCCCATTATTGGATGAGTAGTAGGTGGTTGACGAATACATGTGTTCGGCACGATCGATGCCGGTGCTTACTGGAATCAATATCAATAAAGTAGGCGTATGGCCAACACCACTTTCACATAGGAAGGCTTACATGAAGACTGGGGCGCGCTATTGCAGAGTTTCCTGTCACCCTTCAGTTGCGCCTCATCTGAAGGAAGGCGAAGCATTGTCGACATCTCAGGAGAGGCAAATAACGATACCGGACTCGTCGATTTATCGAAACCGAGCGGCCAGGCTGTTTGGATTCGAACTTTGCCAACTACTGCCCCCCTTTATGGGCTTCTTGATTCGTCCACGTCGGTATTTGCAATCCTAGCGTCGATCTGGAATCGTGAAGGTTCCCCCACACAATGCCGGACTGCGTGGGATCCAGTGGACAGACCGGTTCACGTTGATTGAGATGGGTGGCTTGGCTCCAGATAAAATTCTCCGCTAGCCCACCGTAGGGCAGATCATCGCAAGGCACGGGCAAGGCAGACTGGACAGGGTGGACTTTTCTAGTGCGATTAACTACCGAACCGTCCTTGCAGGAACTGATAGATGTGGCTGGCTTCACCAAAAGCTGTGTGAAACGCCTCGTTGCAATCACAATCTCTCACCAGATGGCAGATCCTAAGTAGTCGAGCCGGGGCAGCCCTGGCACGACGGCCCGGATGAGACCTACCGGCGGGTGTTGATTGGATCTTCTGCCGTGTCAAGGCCCGGATGCTCCACTCGGCGCTACCCGTGCATCGCACATAGCGACGCAAGGACGTTGAATTACCATGGGGTCGCGCGCGAGTCGGTCTCGCTCTCGCTCTCGCGGGTGGGGAACACCAGATTGTCCAGAGTCCCGTTTCCAGGCTGTGTAGTATTCCAGACACGAAGATTCTGTTATCGGGTCAGTGATGTTCTGTTATTGTACAGTCTGAACTTGTTTTAGACTTAAACGTCGTCATGGAGAATGACTCGATCTGAAGTCTTGCTATGGGTCAGGATTCAGTTCGACCTCATCACCATCTCGTCAGCTCTTGGCAAGCTTTAGCGTTCTCAACCTTATCAAGCGGGATACCCCCAGAGTGCTTTATTTGTTTGCATACCCCGGACCAATTCGATATTCTCGACAGCGACAGCTACTACAGTCCGACTTATTCGAAGCCGAACGATCCAACAAGCATCAAAATGTCTGAGCACTCGACCGCAAACTTCCCCCCGGTGTCGAGTAATGTCGTCAACTTGGCCATCGCAGAACTGGTCCTTTACGCCATTATGTTTCCGCCAGCAGTATGGATCACTTGGAAGCACGGCAAGAAGGGCATGGTCTGCTGGCCGATCTTCCTGTCGCATTTTGCTGCGAGATTCATCGCCGACATCTGGCAAATTGTGAAACGACACGACCCTTTGCTATCGGACCAGGTCAACATCATGACCAATGCCGCCAGCATTGCTTGCTTGACACTGACACTGATTGGCATTGTCTATGAGGCGTAAGATGATTTCCAGATTAATGGGAGAGTTTCAATTGACAAGAAAATTAGCAACATCATTCTCCCTGCCCCTCCGAAGCGCTGGACTGAGAAGATTATCTTGGGCGTTACACATCTTGTCAACACTGGCGGTATTGCCATCGCAACCTACGGAGGATCCCCGGACCCAAAGAAGGGAGTCATGAACGCGATGCTGAACAAGATCGGCAACTGTCTTGAACTCGGTGTTCTGATCGGAGTCTGCGTTTGGATGTGGCCCACCTTCAAGCGCATTCGTGCAGCCAACTCCCCGAACTGCCGGCCTGCAATGCTCATGCTTCGCGCCGCCGTTGTTGGCATGCCCTTCCACCTGGTTCACCTGACTTACACGACCACCTACGCCTTCAACCGAGTTTCCAGCCTCGACCCCGTCATGGGTTCTTTCGCCACCAAGCTCATCCTTCTCTTTGGCACCGAGCTGTGCACTACTATTGCCATGATCGCCAGTGGCTGGCTTGGTATGTCCGCCGATATGCCCAAGGCCGTCCAGATGGAGCTGTCCCCGCTCGATGCCGAAGGCGGCAGCAGTAACAACAACGAATCTGTGAGAGACGACGTTCCTTTGTCCCGGGACTGGAACAGGGAAGACGTCGCCCGGGCAAAGCTTGGCTTGGTCTGAACCCAGGTGTTCGTTGGCTCCTGTATCTGGTTTTGTGGAATTTTCGAGCGAAAAAAGCGCATTTTTTATACGAGACGCAAACGGTCAGGAGACTGACTACGAGGCCTTTATTAGGACTGCACTTCACGAACCGAGAGATTCCGCCTTGGACGAACCCGATCGAGGAAGGGTGCTAGAGCGTGGGAGATGTCTGTCAATGAGAGGGACTAGTGTACAGGTCTGACTGTGCAGAACATGGAGACTGCACTTGGAAGACGCTGCCGTCAACGCTCGTGGGAAGGGTAATGCTTTCTCTGGAAGGATTCTCTTGTCACACTCACTACCCGTTTATCGTATCAATTCTGGATTTCCTTGCATATAGAGTTTATCATGATTTGTCCTGGAGCGTTAATTTGTCTAAACCTCACTATTTCTGGTCCTCGATACCACAGCATAATGGGACTATACAACCTTTGTCACTTGTAAAATATTTCTGGCCCACGTCGTAACTCCTGCATATTCTGTGCTCCAAATGACTCTGTGGTTGGAAAGCCTTTGTCTGCCAATAAAGGCCGCAATATTAGCTGAAGCTCTTAGACTAGTCGATCAAGGAGTATCAATTCATGCCCCTCGGGCTTTCCATTCAGGGGCAAAACTAGCGTAATGTCTCGCCGACTTTCCAATTATCCACATTAGATGCTACCGCACTACTAAAATCAAAACTATATCATGCTTGGCCCGGCACTAGTGGCCCATGGCACATGTCTTGGTGACGACAAGTTTCATTCGTACTCTCGATATCTCCAATAACTAGCAACGCTCTTCTGGCGGAAGCCCCGACCCTTCTTGATCATCAAGAAGAAAAGGGAAATTTGAGCTAGTGCAGCAAACGCTGCAACCAGAAACGCATTCTGCCAGCCCATATTCGTGACCCATGGTGTGATACTACCTGATGATTAGCGCATGCCATGTAGATGACGAATTCAGGTCGCCAAGGCGATACCGAGGTCATTAGTTACGTACCCATACGACACCGCGAAGCTCATGGTGTTCCTGATAAGAATGACTGTAACGATCGCATCGGCGCCGAGCTCCTTGTAACTATCGATGCAGTATGTGATGGCAAGTTGACTCCCAGCGGTCACACCTCCGCTCAAGGCCCCCATTGCAAACACCAAGCCGAACCAGTGCACCTTGTGCGCCGCACCAACTCCCCACAGGAGCAAGGAGCCGGGGATGACCATCATCAGTGCGCAGAAGAGCCAGAGACGAAACTCAGGCTCCATGACACCCTTGTTATGTCGGGCTTTCCAAAGGATGAACGCATCGCCAAGATGGCCGGAATACAACGTTCTGCAATTCGAGTCAGCGGTTCTGTCTGCGAACCCGAAGTAACCTCATCTGACGTACCCAATTGCAACTCCTATTAGGCAGGAGATATACGAAAGACCCACAATGCTGGCTCGGAAGTTGTAGGGTGGGCTTGACAGAATGAGAGACGCAGTGCCGTTGAGGACGTTGAAGTAACAGAGGATAGCTCCGTACATGAATCCGGAGAATACGATAACCGGAAAAGAAAAGAAGAGGAAAGGACGAATTGCCATAGTCTTGAGTGACAATTGAAGATTCATATCCTGCTTTCGGAACATCTTGATCTTGTCCATGAACGTCTTTGGCGATGGCGTTTTTGGAGTTTCATGGGCGTCTGGCTGGATGGTGGCGACATTGTCGGTATCCGATTGACTCTTGACACCTTTCTCAGCCGACGATTCTGCTCCATCACCAGAAAAGATTTCGGCATTCAGCACCGTAACACGCTGATAATTGGTCTCTTCCATAAAGATGAAGCAAACAAGAAAGCCGATACCACAGAAGATGGCGCACCAGTGCTATTCCGATGTTAGCATCAAACAATCAAACGCAGAATCAGGATGTAATTCGACGACATACCAAGACCCATTCCCATCCTTGGCCATCGTTGATGAACCCAGCAATAACAGGGGCTAGGAAGTTGCTGCCGAAAAGAAAGAGCGCGTAAAAGCCCATGTAAGTACCTCTTTCGTGTGTAAACCACTACACGTACTTATCAGTAGTAGATTCCCTAAAGAGGCAATTGAAACCTTTAGTAACATACCACATCCGCGATCGATATCTCGCAAAGGGACTCTATTGGTGCTCCAAAGAAGCCTTCAAGAACTTTGTTGGCTGTCCATTGGCTACCCGTCGTTGCGTAAGGTGCCCACACCATGATCAACTGCGGTGGCAAGACTAAGCTTCCCGATTCATCAGCTTTTGAGATGGGATGGCTTACCAAAGTTGCTAGCAGGCTAAGCAGATAGACTGGTCGTTTACCGTATTTCTGGGCCAGTGGTTGCCAGACCAAACAGCCCCATCCTAAAGTCAGAAACATGTATCCAGTACCGGCATTGAGATCGCCCAACGTTAAGTTGGTTGCGGCAGAAATGGGCACGAGGATCGAGTAGATAGCCGCCGAGGCGATGCCGATGGAAAGGCAATATCTACCGGTTGGAACATCATTCATCAGCGGCGATCTGAAGTTGATACCGAACCGAGAACTTACACACAGAGGCAGCTCAGAAGCAGCGTCTTTCTCCGAGGCGACCAGTTGAGAGGGTCATCGGGATCGTTCGAAGGTGTCGGGATCAACACAACATCCCGAGCACCCCCGGCGGCATGACGAGATGCCATTGTCCCCTCAAGATCAACGAGATGGACGGTTCCGGGAACAAAGCCCGATGGCGGCGCTGACGGCTCATCGGAGGAACCCATGACGACCAAGACCTTCCCAACGGTAGGCCTGGCTTAGTGGCGATCTTCGAATACCCTGGGGACAGGGTGAAGTAAGGACGAATGATCGGACGAGACAGTTCGGACACTCAGGCAAGAAGAAGGTGTTGGAAAAGGCTCGCTGGTTCGCAATAGAGTTGTCATGCACGATGTGGAGGCACAGACGCTTTATCAACCAGTGCAGACGAAAGAGTTGAAACTTGGCAGCGGACGTCAATCAACCTTTGTCCACGAGATAGTCAAATGGCGAGATACAAGAAAGATGCGTCTGATCATGATAAGTTGACGAACGCCATCTGACCAATGTTTTCCAATTGCGAACGATAGCGTCTCGGTGACATGGAGATACTGGGGCTCGGCCAGTCTGATATGAATCCCAGGCCTCTGGATAAGGGTCTCTGTCATGATGGTATGTGCTCAGGGGTTTGGCTGTTGGTGGATACAGAAATGCAACATTAAGCTTCGGGCACAATCTAAAATGGGGAGCTTGGAGGTATGATTGACCAATCACATGTAATTGCGAGTGCAGCTGCAGGCTAATCATTGATAATGGACCACCTCTATCCAATCACTGATAATTGCGATGAGCCGGGGATTTCTTGCCGCAAACCATGATCACCTGGGGAGGGGAAGAATACAGCCGACGCGGGGTGTTGAGGATGCTTCTTGTTTGTCGTACATTCCATGTGATCACCATGCAATCCTTGCATCAGTGTTGAAGTTTTTCGTCATCTCGGCATATCATCAGTGATTGATTGGATGACGGAAGCATGTCATTTGATAATAACGGAACAGGAACGCGGCACTGATAGTGTTCGCCAGCGGGGTCGTATCCGGACTCAGTGTTACTGGGGGAGCTCTAGCAGCTCAGTTCAGTTATATCTGTCGCGCAAAGACCACTAGGATAGTTGAAGCACGCAGTCCATTCATACTGCTTTCACCCGTCACGGCCAAACCCTCCTTATCAGTCACGCCACAATGTCTCCAGCACAATGGGAGATCAAGGCCGAGGCCTGTCGGCAAATCCTGCAGAAGTCACTGAAACCCGAATGGCTTCTTCCTCCAGACCGGCTACCACCCGCCAGCCAGCTCAATGTATCTAACTTTATCGAGTCTTGCGGACAGTTGACGCCGCGCGAGCTGCAGATCACGGCGAGTACCGCGGCCGAGCTTACCGGTCAGATGGTCGAAGGCAAGCTTACTGCTGTCGAGACTGTCACGGCTTTCTTGAAAAGAGGTCATATTGCGCATCAACTCGTGAATTTTGCTACCGAGTTCATGGTTGAAGATGCACTGGCTGCTGCTGAGAAGCTGGATGCGCACTTCAAGAAGACCGGGAAGCTCGTTGGGCCTTTGCACGGGATACCGATATCCGTCAAGGAGCATATGAGCCTCGAAGGCCGTAGAGTTCACTCCGGCTATGTGGCATGGGCCGATAATGTGGCCGATGAAGATGCTCTAGTCATTCGTCTGGCAAAAGCTGCCGGAGCGGTGTTCCATGTTCGGACGAACGAGCCTCAAAGTGTCATGGTAAGCGCCCGGGTTACATTTGGGATACTGTTGATTGAGATCAACGCTAACCAGAGATTTCAACAGCATCTTGACTGCAGCAATCCCATTTACGGAACGACGGTGAACCCCTATAACCGAAACCTCACGAGTGGCGGATCTAGCGGAGGAGAAGGTGCTTCGCTAGGCCTACGGTGTGCAGTGATGGGCATTGGCACAGATATTGGCGGGTCTGTGAGAGTACCCGCTGCATTTTGCGGTTCTTACGGTATTCGTACGACCGCGATGCGCAATCCGTACAAAGGGGTCTGCATACCTGGGCTCGGGCAAGAGAGCATTCGCTGTGTGCTGTCCCCATTAGCCAACAGCATTGCAGACCTCGACCTGTTCCAAAAGGCCATCATCGATCAGGAGCCTTGGGAGGAAGAGACCCAGCTTGTACCTTTGCCCTGGAAACGACGCGAGCCGTTCAAATCTGGAGACTTCACGATAGGTGTCATTTGGGATGATGGGTAAGTGCCTCTGCCTTAACGTTGGATTCAATACTGACATGTGCCATTGGTAGGATGGTCCACCCTCATCCGCCTGTTACGCGCGCCCTGAAAGATGCGGTCGCGAAGCTCACAGATGCCGGAATCAAGGTTGTTGACTATGAGCCATACAACCACAAGGAGGGAGCCGAAATCATTCAGACCCTCTATTTCCCTGATGCAGCTGCAACTCAAAGAGAAGTCTTGGAGAAGGGCGGTGAACCTGTTGCATTCTTGACAGAATGGGCATTCGCGTACTCAAAGCCTGAACCACTTTCTATCAGAGAGAACTGGGAACTGAATGTTCGACGAGACAACTTTAGGGACGCGTGAGTTATCCATTCCATACACATACCCATGATAGTCTGAGCGATGTAGACTGACCTGGCCGCAGCTATCACAAAACCATGAAGGATCGCGGAGTTGACTTCATCTTGTGTCCAGCGTACGTGGGCCCTCCTGCAAGATTGGGCGAGGCGCAATACTGGCATTATACTACGATCTGGAATATTCTAGATCAGCCAAGTGTGATATTTCCGACGGGAATCCACGTTGATCCAGCCATCGATGTTGTGGAGGAGGATTACAAGCCTCGCTCTGCCGAGGATGAGCGAGAGTACAAGAAATGTGAGTCAATCGGCTTTTACCCTCCTTAGGCCTTGTCTAACAGAAAATCCCCAAACCAAAGACACTCCAGAAGATTTCAAGGACGCTCCTATTGCGTTGCAGCTCGCGGGCAAACACTTCCGAGACGAAGATACGATCGCTGCGTCTGAGATGGTGTCCAGGATTATTCAGCAGTAAGAGTACGTGAATGACGCTGTTCGTCGCGACGCATAGCATGCTTTTCATCTGGGATTTCGTGCAGATGGTCGAGCAGTCATCGTTTGCGATGACGCTGTAGTCTATGAGACATCATTTTTAAGATACACGAGTAACTTAGCAGTTCTGCAACCTGTTCCTCTTCTTAGACAAAAACTCGAATTGCCGAAAACTGGCATGTTCGGCAGCTTCCCCGGACTTTCAGTGGTCTGGGTTGATGTGGGATGCAGCCTAACCCACCTTGCTGTGTAATTAGGCGCTCCACAAAGATAATGAGTGCGGGGTTTGTTGATGCTTTTTGATAAGAAATGACCACCTGCGATTTGTTTCTCTTATCCCACTGGTCTCTCTGATGTCCACTGAAGAAGTCGTAACGTAACTTAACCAAGTCTCCAATCGACTCAATCAGCGTCAGCGACAGCGATAGCGATCAGTCTCTTTACCACGATGCCGAGGGCAAGACTGAGGACAAAAACCGGCTGTACCACTTGTAAATGACCTGTTCCTTCGTCTCCGAGTATCACTGAACCCCCTGTAGGCAGACAGCGAAAGGTGAAATGCGGGGAAGAGAGACCCTGTTGCCGAAACTGCGCTGCTTCAGGCCGCGATTGTGCGTGGCCGTCCTCCGATCAGCTCCACGACAGGCGTTTTCGCGGCAAACGACTGACAGTGTCTGAGAAGCATGCGTCACAAGGCCCATCACCACCATCACCAACACCGTCATCGTGTGACGAGCTTTCTCTCATGTCCTTTGGACACAGAGAATTGCCGGAGATTGAGCATGACTTGTCACATCACTATCTCAACGTGCTGGTCACTGCTTTATTGTTACCAACAGTCACCGAAGCTGACCTGGAGGACTATGGGACCCAGGTCATGGGGATGATGATGAGTTGTGACAGCGTTAAATATGCTGTTTTGGCCAATTCCGCCTCCAATAAATTCATGCTCACCAAGAACTGCCGATATCACAGTACCGCGTTGAGGTACTATTTGCGGGCCAGCGAGTTGGTCAATCGTTCGCTCCTAGATCTAGACTCTTCTCACGAAAGCCCGAGCGACACGCTTCTGACGACGGTGGTATATCTTTACCTCTATAATGTGAGCAAATCTCCGTTCGTCCCAGACGACAACCCAAACGCTGACTTTTACGATCTGCAGTTCTGGGGCGCAGATACGTCTCTTGACGCCAGGAAACACGTTGATGGTGCTATGAGTCTACTGAAGTTGCGTTACGAAGACAAAAGCTCGCCTTTGTCCATGTCCAGCACGCTCCACAGACTAGCAACAGAGAGTGTCCTGTACCAAGCCTTTCTTCTAGCCGCAAGAAAGCCATTTGCGCCAAACTTCCACATCGATCCGCAGTTCATGGCTCAATCAGAGAGCTTCTTGGACAATAAGCTGATCAACACGCTATTCTCGGATTCGAGTCTTGTTCTCGGGCTTCCACTACGTCTATACCGTCTCATAACAGTCATCATTGATTTGCTTAACTCTCCTGAACACCCCGGCGCGGATACTGTGACGAGGTTGCTACAGGAGATCAAGCCATGGGAAGAATTCGTCACTACGGGTAGAGCAGAAACCGGCAGTGTCCCGTTCTCAACTCCGTCCGAAAGGTTTCAGAGGGATGCAATTACGCTCTTCGTTTTAGCTGCGTCTCTTCTTCTTGACTACATTACAGAGTACCCTATCTCAACACCATCGACGAGAGAGGCAGGGCTTTTAGGAGTTACCGGTGGCACCACCTCACCTCTTATACAAACAACTCGATGGCAGGTTGTTCGTGCTTTATCTATCTTGCGTCGCCCAGAAGCATACGAAACCTGGACACGTTGCTATTTGGGTGCATGGCCCATGCTTATTTTAGGCTACTCTGTCACCTCTCAGGAGGACATTGACCTAGTGACGCTGGTATTACATCACATGCGTGACCGCATGGGCTATGGAGAGATACAGAGAATTATAGATGACCTGAGGGATGTGTGGTCTATGAGGGAAAGGGCCACGGTAGACTCTCAGTGAAGATTGATCTTGTTCATCAATATGAATGCTTTCTCGTAAAAACAGTCGCCGTAAGAAGGGACGGGGAGAGGAATTTTTGGAATCGAAATTGGCGTGTTTGATGTCCTTGCTCGATGTTTCATTGTTCCCATGGTATGATTAACGTTCGAGGGTATGATTCTACAACACGTTCTTGCAGCAAACGCTTCTATTTAGACAAAATTCTCCGTTGTTCTCGTACTTCAATCTTTTATTTGGTTCGCGTTTGTCGCTCCTACTCCATCCGTATTGTCACTGTATAACGGTTGTGTTCATGCCTCTATAACTTTGTACACTTTGTTATTATTAGCCTGCCTACTCTACTTCAAGGGTAATCATAATTCTTTCCTTGTTTATAATTGAGTATGTCCCTCGAGTTGCACTTTTTGTGACTTAGATGCCAAGGAACAACTATTTTGGATGGTTCGAAGTGGTCACACTAGATCTGTAACCTTTATAAACACCTTGAGGATCATTTCCCATCCCAGAATTGAATTTGTAAACGGTCACAACAAAAACAGAGAGGTCTTTCACACATGTCCGCATGATATGTGAGAAACCTTGACGACCTCAAATGCAAGATAAAGCATATAAGCAGACCAACCCAAAGGAGATTCAGTGCACTTTCATACACGAACAACTGCAACCTCGCTTTCAATTCCACAGAACTTCCGCTCACCTAGGGTCAAAATGTTTCGTTTTCAAACCAAGGCCAATCGCTGGGCCTGTCTTCCGCCAGAGCTACGACTCATGATCTTTGAGGAGTTGGAGACAACGACAGGAACGGCAAGGCTTCTTCGAACCATTGCTCTGGCAGACGTTGAATATTCGGCCGTCCGATTCAATATCTGGGCTTGAAAATTTCCACCGATTCACGAAGAATCATCTGGGAGAAATCAAGAAGATCGCGCTTTATGCTGCGCTGGAACGAAGCGGCTGTGGAGTTTGTGGTCTATTGGATATACGTCTGATTATGATGGACTGTCATTGGTTTGCTGACGACCTATACTTGCTCCTTCATTGCCTTGTTCAGATGGAGGGCGAAACTAGTCATGGCATTGAGCTCCAACTCGGTGCTATCTGGTCAGACGACTCGCGGGATCCGAGGCCTCGGCTCTCTGGACTACGTCACTGTCTTCACCCGATGTCAGCTGTGCAAAATGGGGCAATCAGACGGACGGACCGAGTCTTCATCCTAACTTTCACCCCTTTACCAGCGCCAGATATTGTCACATCACTCTCCGTTGATCAAACCATTACAGACGAAATTTGCCCGGGAGCCTTGGACTGGATCCTTAGAGGTTTACCTCGTGTCACGACGGCCGACGTTGAGTGAAAGATGTTGTAGCTGGAGCAGCTGGAGAGGCGTTGGGTCCAACAATCATTAGAAATCAGGAAACATAGATAATTCGAAAAGGCTGTGGCTGAGCTTGCGGTCTTTAACTACCCTCCATGTAATAGATCCGGGTTGAATGTGAAAGAAACGTCTAAGAACTTCCCTAAGCACCCGACTCCAACAGGTAACTCATTACTTCACATGATGTAAAGTCTTACATGATGCTTGCTGTACTCGAGGGGTTCATCCCCCTCGACAAATCTTCGGACACAATTCTCACAAATACTTTCTTCTGGCCACACAACCGCCGGCCACCCCTTGAGACCAGCAAGACCCGCGATAGCTAGGCGAGCATACCAGCTTCCTGTGGTCAATACAATAGCTGTCTCATCTCCAATGAGATTTTCCTGGCAAAGAAGTACCTCGTCCCAACTTGTTACAGAGCGAAGTGGTCTGCCGGAGTATTTTTGAAGTGCAGGCCCCTTTGAGCTACCAGAGATGTCACATGCGCATCTGGAAAGGCGTTTAAGGTTCCGATCACCTAGAGACGACAGCAAATCTAGGTCAGTAACCCATCGAGGGCCGTCGTATACTTGTACCACGGCCTCTCGGATGACCACATCTGCGTCCACAGCCCCTGCACCACCGGCAACTGGGACGATGAAGTCCGTGCACCGAAGATGAAGAGAAGTTGACTGGAATCGATTGACGAGTTCGCCATTGAAATCCTCCGCCTTGATCTTGGCTCCCTCTTCTACTCCAAGTCTGAGGACGAGAGGATCTGGCGGGGGAACCAGCAAGACAATCCCTGGCAAACCCAGATTGCCCAGCATCCTGTGTATCCCATGCATGTCAGGGTATGACGATCGATCAGATAGGCATGGGTCTTGTAGTAGAAATTCGGCAGCGTAGATCGAATTTCCAGATGCGACCGCCATAACGTCTTTGAACTGATCAACGTGGAGGTCGTGCTCTCCAGATTCGAGGTAGGTCAGGCATGCGAACTTCGTATTTCGATGGAGCTGATTCCGATGATGATCTTCAAAGGCCTTTGGTTCCATTTGAGCCCAATGCGTAGTGCTCAGAGGTCGTTTTGAGACATTTATAGATACGGTCGCACCTGGCCACGTGTGATAAAGCTGACTTGCTCGGAAGAGAGCCTGTAACGACGGGAACATAGATCTGCCCAACCAAGCCACGCCACTTAGGCTTTTAGAATGATCCATTAGCCCTGATTGCGGAACCTGGCGGAGGTAGTTGCGCAGTAGTTCAGCGTCCAGACGACCGGAATGAAGAATGCCAGTGAGCTCAGCCAAGGACACACTCGGCATATCCACAGCAGCCTCCTTACTGAGAAATAATGCGGCATGCGGACATGCCTCAACCGAAGTGAACTCAACACTGCGGTTGACGACATTATCATCGTCCATAGTCCATGAAGTAAAGTCTACGTATGGATGGAGTGCCTCAAACTCGATAGGCTGTGCCATCATTGGTGGCAGACAATCGTTTTCCGCGGTCATTTCCGTAACTCGGGAATCTTGCTGTGATTTGTACCGTTTCTCGAAGGATGCAGGAGGGTCTATCCACTCGAACTTACCGCCAAATCCGATAGAAAGATTCCTATCTCTAATGGCGGCTATGCTTCGTGTTGAAAGCCAGGAAACCTGTTCCTGCAATCCGACCACCTCTGATTGGCAGCGTCTGACATTTCGACATGCCGGGCCAGCTGGAGAACCGTCGAAATGTGACAGGCAGGAGCATAGCGATGTGCACTTAACGCCTTCTTGAACACAAACACAGCGCATGTCGCATGGGTGATGCTTCGTACGATCATGGTGAATAGAGCCAGAGTCAAGGCTCCCGTCGTTGTCCTCCTCGTCGTGGCACCGACAACCTTTTGCGACCAGAAATCGGTAGTTATTGGTTTTGAAATCTGTTGAAATAATGGTAGTTGGCCCGACCTCTGCGTCAAAAATGGGAAGATCTACACTTCGACCATCGATACCCCTTTTCTCATAGTCTTCGACTAAGTCAAGATATCTTTGCTCCTGTGCGTTTGCAGTCCTGTCAACATGAATCCATCGACAATGGCCCGCATTTGTTTTGAAATCTCCGTCTGGCGATCGCTTTCGGGATTGTAAGGACTGTTCGACGGCCGAAACGATTTCCACATTTCCCTGGATGCTCCGAATGTCATATTTTGACGTAGCTCTTAAAATCGCAAGGGGCCGACTAACAATGATGGCGTCGCTTTCGTGAAACCCGCCTTTCTTAGCCAGCGATCGGAAGTCGAGTACTTTGGATTCAACAAGCTCTTGTTTCTGGTGCAGCTTTCGTGAGAGCTTAGACTGGAGATAAGGGTTTAATAGCCCAAACATGGCGGGAGTGTTGCGAAAGTCAGAGTCCAAGAGGTTGCGACCTCGTCGACGGCCGTACTCTATTCGATGAAGTGCATTTTCCTTTTCTCGGCCTTCCATTGTGAGAAAATCTCCAGATGCATCAATAAGGGGCGTGATCCAATCCAAACTCAGTTCTGGTACTGTAGGACTCCTTAATCCCTCCATGGAGTCGGCCATGTCAAGTTTTGCGGCTTTTCCCAAACCCGCGAAACACTTTGCAACATCCTCGATGTTGATAGATTCGGGCTTGTTCCATGAATGTATAAAGGATCCAAGAGCAATTAGGCGAAGTTCTCTCAACGTTATGCGACCATCATCATTGAGAGACCTTTCAACTTGGACTGGTTCGCCATAGTGACGCAGATGAGACAACGCAAGTGACCATCTGACACCCCCATCCAACTTCGAAGATGATTCTAGCCCAAGTGTAATCGTTCCACCCAGTTTGACTAGACCATCATGAAATAAGACCAGTTTGTCGGGGTTGAAAACCTGAACATCAGGATATAGATGCCATGACAGAAAGCCAAGAATGACAGCACCATTTCTGATTTCTTGAGGTGACCCACTTATGGCATTCTGGACTGCACACATTGCGATCGACCAGTTCTTCATCACATCGGCGTAAGTCGATCCAAATGTCCGGATTGATGGCACATTCTTTATGATGAGTCTCATTTGCGTATTGTCAAATCTCTTGACTTCGTTAGCAGATTCTAGCCAGGCTCTAGCACTGGCATCCCACGCTCTCAAATCGTCTCTTGTGATTTGAAGCCCTTGTGTTATGGCGAATTGAGCCGCAATGCCCTTCAGTTGGTTCGGGTCTGCTGTACGTTCAAGTTCGGCTAGTCTGCATTGCACGATCTGATACCAGATTGCCGTAGCCTCGGCAGGGTTGGGATGCATGGTCGCAAGCATGCACGCGAGTAGATGGAGAGCGACGTGTTCTGAACCAGATGTTATGGCAGCCAGGATCGATGTGCCGTCGATTCCAATATGGTCAGAGAAAGGGCCGAATTCCATGAACTATGACCCATGTTTGGTTAGAAAGGTCTTCATTTGATGATCAGAGATCATCTCGCGCTCGTCTCGTACCTCAGTTTGTGATTTCGCGCAAGATGCAATCTCTGAGGCCCTCCTGCCATATGCGTCTGACAGGACTTCAATATCAGGAATGCAGTCGCTAAAAATGGCCCCCAGCCTCCGCGCTGTCTGGTGGTGCTGGCCGTTCCATGCATTTTCCCGGCGCTTACTAGACAGCGCATTGCTAAGGCCCTCGTACTGCTTTGGTATCGCATTGATCGTGACCAAGGAGAAGTCAACATTGGCATTGAATAAGCCCACTGTGTTCTGATTCTTTGCGGAAAAAATACTTCCTTCCATCGCGCGGGTCGTTTCTCTAAATATGATGAGAAAAAGAGAATAGGTGGCATGGACGACTTGAAGTTGACATCTGGACTGTATTAATGAGAAAGGCCAAGCGATGATTGTGGCGAGAGTCGAGACCCGATGGCTGAGGAGGACCATTAGGTGGGGGACGCAGCATAGCATGAGTCTGCCTCATGGTTGCCTCGCCGATCGTTGCATGATGATTGCATGACTGCAGTCATACGTGTCAACGCATGCGTAAATTTCAACCCACGTACATGCAATCTCTCTTACTACAGTCACCCGAAGGATACGAAAGCCTTGGATTCGTATGCAAGCCTCATGCAGTGCAGGTAGAAGATGCACTACGCCTCGTAACAATAGTGGGTGAGTGATGTATTGACGTGCACTCATTATAAAGTTGCCTTGTAGGATGCCGAAAAATGATGGAATGTCTTTCAATCGGACTCGCAAGGGCTGAGATATCTCACAGCCAAGCGTGGATTTAGGTATTACATGTCCAGATCGCCATCCCCTGCCCTCTTTCCTAACAATACGTCAAGGAGGAATCGAAACGGCATGTTGTGAAAAAAGCCAGAAGGGCTTGGGAAGTAAAGGATTTATATTTTGCGAGAAAACCGTTCCATCCTTACATTTACCTGTTTCATGGCTCGAACGCAGTTAACACTTAGTGCTTGAAGCGAACGTCTTTCCTACTGCTTCCTTGGTCTTTGGTCGTAGCCAGGTAGGTATTTCGCTCCTGAAAAAGTCATTAGCTATTAATAAAAGCAGTTCAGAGACTACCGGCCAACTAACCTCTTCTGTCATAGCGTTCCATTCTGTTTCCCTCTTTCTGTTACACCACATGTAGAATACCTTCGCTAGAAGATAGATGCATATGTTCCCGCAGCAGATGCCAATGAGCACGCGATTTCCTCTGCGGTCTGAGACTTGAAGTTAGCTGAAATAAGTTCACCGAGTGGGTACCCGTGTATGCTCACACTCCGGCCTATCGTCTTCACGGTAAATATTCGAGTAGATTACACGAGCAAGCTGTACCATCATACTGCGAAACAGTCAGACTCCTATCTGCTCGGTGCCAGACAAAGGCCGACGTACTTATACAACGCAGCCGATACAGCCCTAGTACGAACTGAATGGGAATTACGAGATGCCCAAGAAACGTGCATTGCATGAGCTAGAATCCAGGTCAGATGTTTCTAAGGCTGTCTTAAGTCGAGTGACTTACGCGAAGGGTAAGACAAGAGCACTGTTACAACAGCATATTGCACCCAGGGACTGCTGTTCGATGGGAGCACCGCCATGGCTATCAGGTTGGGCAAGTACCAGAGCTGGGTGAAGGCACCAAGCAAGGCCCTGGAGTCCCAAATCTCAGACAGATACGTCATGATCATCATGAAGATTGCGCCGAGGAACTGAGGTGGTATGCTCAAAAGGTTGGTGTCGTTCGTGTTGAAGCCCAGATTTCTGAGAGTTAAGGTGAGGTACTGGTCGGGAGGACCAGAAGGGATCTCCCATATAAGACCGAAAATGTAGATGGGCCACAGTTCCCAGTCAGCCAAAGACTGAAGAAGCAACTTCGGAGTAATGGCTTGGCGGTTGTGCATGTCGCCCTTGGATGGATCGTCGCGCAGAATTCGATTAACCAGCACCCTCTCCTCATGCTCGTTGAACCAACCATTGGGGCGCCAAGGTGCTCGTGTTTGGGTTGGAGACGGAGCCATCATAAACCATGCCCAAATGCTGATGGACATGGTCAAGATGCCTTCGATTATGAACAGCCACCGCCAGCCCTCATATCCACTGAGGCCATCCATTCGCAGGACGCCGAGGGCAAGGAGAGGTGCGACAATGTCGGTGATGCGGCGGACTGTCCAGAACATGGCGAGTCGGAAGGGTAGCTCTGTTGACTTGAAGAAGTATGTGAGGTAGAGAACCATGTCCGGGATGAAGCCTCCTTGAAGAATACCGAGTAGCGCGCGACAGACAAGGAATGAGGTTCTCCCGCTGAGCCAAAACTGGCAGCCGGATACTAGACTCCAGGAACACATTATGAATGGGATCCATCGATCGGGACCCAGTTTCTTGCTAACCATCTGAGAGGGAAGCTCAGCGCATAGGAACGAGATCTGGAAGACTGTATTGCCCAAGTTGTAGTCGTTGGTGTCCATCCCCAGGCTCTCGAGAAATGATGCCGAATTCGCTTGACTCAAGTTTCCGCGGGGCAGGTCGAGGGCGAAGAATGCTATAGGGGAGTAAGTATATGCAGTTGGAGCGGTACTATGCATCGAAGAACTGACCAAGGCATGCGAAAAAGGTGATTTTCCAGTCGAGCTTGTTGATGAGACGGAGTTCTTCGCCCCATGTCCAGCGGAAGGTAGGGTCGAAGCGGTGCAGATTTTCATATCGCGGGTGCGGTTGGAAGAATTTGGCGGTGGAGGGATGATCGTAGACAGAAGGTTGAGTTGCTATCGCGTTCTCGTCATAACCGCTTCTCTTCTTGAAAAACGACATGATTGGAATGATAGGTGCATCTTGCTTCCGAAGTTCCTCTTGCTCGCGAAGTATCCGATCCCTTTCCCGCTCGATCTCTTTGTCTGTCTGCTCGACTTTTGAGACATCGTTCCTGTCGACGTTGGTGTCAAGCTCCGACGGAGGAGTCAACGAGCTCTCTATCTCCTTCTTCTCTGACATATTGGTGGTGAGGTTTCAAAGCATCGTCTAGAAAGCAAAGAAGTACGAGACGACGATGGTCAGCCGAGGACCTGTACGGTTTTAAGCCTTCCATTGCAAACATTGTCTCCCAAAAATTCCTTCTAGCGCAAAATCACTCAAGTAAATGGGTTCTATGCATGCCCAGCCTCCGCTCAAGAGCTTCACGGAGGGTGGTCATCATCTTCCAGAGATAAAGAGGCAGCCTTAAGCACAAAGCCCCAGGGGTGAAGCAGCCAAGACCCTTCGATGGGGCCAAAATGAAGCCATTCAACCACTGCCAATGTTGAGATTGCTCATCGGGTGCGGTGAAAGTCAGCGTTGGGTTGATCACATCATCAATTTCGCAGTCGTTAGACCCTTGGCCGTGGCAGTGCTTGATGCTTGCTTGTCGCAAATCACCCAATTGCTGTCGAAAATTCAGGTAGGAACATTGAGGGCAAAACGCGTTTTGAGCTGTTGAGTCCCGAAAATGATGCGATCTACCAAGGAAAAGACGTGATTGACTCGACAGGAAAACCGCGGCGACAAGATATGATTTAGTCCTTAGCGGTCTCTTGGTATTCTTGGTATTGCACCTTGGCAACCTTCTGCGAGGAGGTGATTTGGACTTAGCTGGTCTCTGGCTTCGACATCAAGTCTCACAATGACGAAAACACTGGTACTTCAGCCCCAAACTCATTATGTGTCCAGCGATCGTAGGTTTCTGCGCCAGAATGTGTTTAAAGTGTGCGCTGTCATCGATCCTGAACCCCCGAAAGCCCGCGCCGGATCAGACCCGCAGTTCGGCAGAAGAGTGGGCCTTCGTGGCCGGCACACCGGGCAGGCGTCGGTAAACTTCGGCCCCTTTTCCCTCGTAATGAAGAGACGCAATGAACCTTATTGGGTAGAGAAGAATTGATTGGGCACTCTCCTCCGGCTCGTGGTGATGTTGAAGTCTAGACATGAGTGAGCCCTATGAATTAAGCTTTTCTGAATAGTCAAACCCTTACGTACGGAGCACAAGGCGGACGAACAGGGAAATAATCCAAGTCTCGGCCTCTGATATGTAAGTCATCGCAATTCTAGGTTGGAGTTAGCCTCAACTCAAATCAAAACCATCCCACTTCTACACTAAACGTCAGCAAATTTTCGATAGAGCTCTGAGGTTGACTAGTAGACACCGACACGGCAGAAAAGCTCCTCTTGATTCAGAAAGCTAGATCAAATCGCAACGTGGCGCATCCTGTTTTAGGTGATAGTATTCGAGTGGATTGGCCCGTGATGACACTTGCCATGTTCCCGACAGTGACACTGTTTCAGATGCTTCAGATGAAGTCTAAGCTAGGCTTGGGCAGCGCAAGGTTTTCCCGTTTGACTCCGGTGCAGACGGAATCTGATCCGTCATAACCGTCGTCGATAGAACTAGACTAGGTTCCATCCGCGAACGACGCGACCGACAACCGAGATTCCCTGAGCTCGTACATTGGGGCCAGCGAAGCGGCATTAGAACATGCAAATCATACACTGTATTTAGTCTTGACACATATCTAGGGCTGAGTCGCATTGGTGGTCTCGAAGTTTGACATGGTCATTGTGCATACTTGACTAACTAGGAGCTATGGCCGAGGATACACGCAACGATTCCCCTTACTTTAATACTTCTTCACGTCGTCAAATCTTTCGCCAAATTTCTCGTAACATCACCTCGTAACCTTTGTGTCTCGGCAGATGCTACCCAATAAGGCGACGTTGAATGCGACAAACAGTAGGTCGGACGTATTTTGACATACTTGTACGGAAATCGGCCCGGAGGTCGGCGACCTCAGGTCGCCATTCCCCACGGTGAACATTGGTCTTCGGTCCTGCATTATCCATATCAAAATCGGTTTCCTCATTTGCCGTAGGGTATCTGTCTAATGTCTACGAAAAGTCTATCTCTATGTAGCGTTCAAATCCATCCAATCTTCAGAAAATCACTCTTGCCGACTGTTCTCTGACCAGAAAGGGAGCCCAGCCTGAGACCGCAAGGTTCCGTATAGGGCAGCGCCATCCAGATTCTCACCCCCATAGGCCCTGGCACTCAGCATGTTGTTGGTTGCGATATCGAGAGCCGGCATTCTCACCCCGAGGTCACCAGCCACCCGCAGCGCGTGCTTTGCGTCCTTGATGGTGTTTGAAACCGCAAATCCAGCCCAGCCCTCCTTTGGTGCCCACGAGCCGCTGGTCATGCGGCGCGAATAACTTCCCAAAACAGGTCCAAAGTTTTCGAAGATGAGCTCCTCCATCGCATTCGTACCGATGCCGTTGTGCTCGGCAAGAACTTGAGTCTCTGCAATAGCTTCCAAGAAGACAACTAGCAGCACATTTCTACCAGAAGTGTCAGAGATGTGCAATACGAATCATGCGAGAATGGATAGGAGGGGCACTCGGCACTTACCCAGTGACTTTGAGCATGGGAGACTTGGTCACATCCTCGCCCATGTTGATCACCTTCCTACCCATGACGTCTAGGACCAGAGGCTCCAGACGTTGTATCGTAGCTTGCGGGCCAGCCATGGCAAAGATCAATCGTCCAGCTTGAGCAACCGGACTAGCACCGAAGACCGGGGCGGCGATAAAGACAGCGCCAGCTTCTTGCAGCGTCTCTGACACTGCTGCTGCGGTGTCAGGGTGAATTGTGGAGCAGTCCACCAAAGTCTTGCCCTTCAAGCTGATGCCACTGTTAACAATCTCCTTTACCAAAGCCTGAAGGACTGCGTCGGCAGAGACCTGAACAGTTGGTCAGACTAGGGTAAGACTCCACTTCAGACAAAGACTTACCATGGTGAAGATGTCATCGCATGTTTGGGCAACCTCCACTATGGAGCTCTTTGCGACGCCCCCTGCGTCGACCAACGCATCCCCCTTGGATAAAGTTCGGTTCGAAAATGTCAGGCTGGACCCATGTTGTTGCAGCTTCTTATGCAGGTTGAGTGCCATGGGTAGGCCCATAGAGCCGAGGCCATACTAGTCGTCGTTTCAGCAAGGTATCCTGGTGAGGGAGCGTCTTGTACCTACCCAACCGACGGGGTTGATCTTCTGCATGATGATTGGATAGTTTTTACGTATTATTCGTCGTAAATGCGGCCGAGGATATGGGTTGAGATGGGCTTTGTGAAGTTGTCATATGGCCTGGAATAGATGCCTTCTTGTTCACACGCATCTTATGTACAAACCCTCTACTACACGCAGGATTGCGATCTCGGGATGTGATCCGTTATCATCAGTCTCGCCATCCAACAAGAAGTCAGGGTAATAATGGCTCAATTCCTATCGACTCGGTGGGTCAAGATTGATAACATGAAGCATTTCTTGGACGGTGAGTCTCATCAGTCGCTACTGTCACTGATGAACATGAATGGAGCACCAACTGTGCAACTACGGTCCGAAAACCGAGAAATTACAGGGGTCTTCGGAGGGCCGTGATCGGACCCACGCAATTTTGTGCTGTGCAATGATGGTGCTCCTAATCCGGCCTTCGGAGACAACGTCCGATGCACTGATTGACTTAACTACAACTACACAGAATAGGGAACAAAACAAAAGCACTGATTGACTTGAGTCATTATCTTAGTAACCCCCAGCCGGGTACCTACCCGACGAACACGGAAGGATGCCTATCTGATTGATATCCGTATCGTCTTCCGAAAGATTTATCAAGGAGTAAGAATTGAAAGAAAAGCTTCATGGTCTTGCTGGCTGCCGTGCAGGTGATCACGTGCGGGTGTGTCGGTTTTATTTCTCGAATAGGAAGTCTGATGCGCCGTGAATCCGATGGCTTGTGTGCCACGGACCATCTTGCCTGCACATACGTTTGATGAGGGCATCAATTTGCAAACTCGGGATGCAATTGTTCGTCAAGAACTTTCATCTGCAACAATTCTTGTCCAGGATGTCGCCCAAAATCTATCATAACAACTAGACTGTCCGTTACTGAGCGATTCGACTCACCGCGGTACCGTCTTCCTGGTCGACGATCAATCGTGGCCAACTCCGAATGAGAGAGCAGCATGCTAGCTCTGGTCAAGTAGTCCTTCATGCTACTTCGAGCAATCATCGAGAGCGTCTGACATGGAAGAGACAAAGAAGATACGCCGTTGATCGTTCTTGCTCGGTATTGAAATTGCAGGTCCGTACCGAATGAGTCCGAGATGGACAGTAAATGGGGGAATTTGCCCGGGGCAGAAAAGGCAGAATCTTTCCGTACAACCTCGTGGCTGTCAACCACGAGCAGCGCAGCCTAAGAGCTTTAACCTCTCAATTGAAGTTCGTCTAACAGGGTTACCGTCTCTTAAGATATGGTCGTCATCCTTGTTAACATCTGGCAGACGATCGGAAGCTGGCGAGCAGCAACTACGGCTCCAGCCGGCTCCCCTGAATCTGTGGAGCAAGGTCTGATTTGAAATTTCACCCCATCAAGCCTATTGTGCACCCTGATGGAATGCGCGCGATGCGCGCGGTGAGGCATTAGCCTGCAGCGACGGCGCCCGCCGATGGAAGTCGCCTGATGTTGCGAATAAAAGCAAATTCCCAGTCTGTGCGTAGCTTGCCGTGGGCTTTCGCCCGCGAGAACTGTAACTTGAACAGAGGCGGCTTTACTGCGACGGGCCGGCTAAGCGCTTACACGCACAGCATTGAATTGTCAGTGTCTCAGGCTTCTTGCAGCGGAATAATGCTCTAGGCATCGATGAGGTTCGTGAATGTAGACAGGTGGTTGTCTGGAGCGGCAGACAGATTTGACTTCGTTTTACACTTTATCTGACTGGTTTGTTGTAGATGAGAAGCTAATTTTGTAATTGAGCCCGCATGGGCTCTCTCCGTATCACGAAAACGAGGATACCTCGCAGTAGTAGCGAACTCAGTGTCCTTGACATTCCAACAGTAGTGTAAGGTTCATTTGGGTGTACCGCGTAGCGCCACAGACAGCACCTCAATGAATAGCAGACAGGAACCTTCAGGCGTTCACGGGCATGAGCAGTCAGCCGTACATAGGGCGGGGAAGTGAACCCCGCCATCGCTGGCCAATTGCATATCAAAACATATTCCTATCCCACCGGTAGGTTATAATACCCCGATTGAGTTCGAGTCGCGGACCATTCGCGAGTATCGTTAGGTGCGCATGAGTGAAGCCAGCGTACGAACAAGGCAGCCGCTCCCCCTAAAGATTTGTCCGCCCTCTGAGTGGACCCGACTCATGTTCTTCTTTACAGCTGTCGACGTACGACGTAACGTCACGTAAAGTTTCTCAGGGACCCCTGGTAGCTTTACGGCCTTACTCAGTATTGTAGTTCACAAATTGCTGACCAACGCGGTCTAAGCGTTTGGCTTGGAGCCAAGTGGTTGGAGATGTCTCCATCTGACGGCGGGGCCTTTGGAGACGGCAAGAACTTGCCTAGGCAAAAGGTCCTGCAAGGAGGCTTGTGTCACTTGATTCCTGTCACGCCAAGGGGGCCGATTATCCCGGGGCTGGCAAAGGGGCGTTCCTGCGGCGGACTTTCAGTCCGACAGAATCCTCCAATGACGGCAATTTATGGGTCTGTCACCGAAAACCGGGCTCCACTCTTTGGTTCGGCCCCGAATGGCGGCATCTGTGGGCGGATATCGGGGGGCAAAGCGGACAGAGTACACCAAGGATGGAAAGCTGCTGTGTGCCCGGGGAAAACCCATATATGTCTTCACGAGAACGGATTCGAAGGAGATAGGTGCCCTTGCGAAAGTCTATTCAGATTGCCTAGTCAACTTGCTGCCCAACCAGCTGGCAGAGTTCAACAAGCAACCCACAACGAAGCTGTCAAAGGATATGCAACTGATACCAACATTGGATGCAGCGAAGTAGTTCAAGATGTCCCAAATTACCAAATTAGGGGTTGTAGCAACGGAATACCAGCCTGACGTAAACTTTCAGCAACAACGCGACCTTGTACGATTTTACGGAGGGCCGGGAGTTATGTAGAGGCCCGCTCAAGGCCCATCACGATCGATGTTGTCGATAAACATGGCTCGTCGCGTCACGTAAAGCTTCGCGCGGATGTAACTGGTATCATACATCCGCAGCCAGTCAGAAGGTTGGTATGCAGCGCGATGCGGTGTGCAAAATCACACCGACTTTCATCCGCTGCAGATGCAGAACGGCAGACGGTAAATCACTGCCAACGGCTTCTGTACCTTCGATCCCTGAGACTTTGCTACGAACAACAATCCACCGGACTCCTTGAAGTGTCCACCCAGAGTGATTTACCCAGGGGTTTGGAGGGAAAGTCTGCAGAAATTTGATCTTGAGGTTTATTATTGCCGTTGCTGGCAATAATAACGTTCTTGCGGACTTGGGTTCCACTGGAAGATAGGCCGAATTCAGAGGATTGCAATCAGAGGAGCCAGTATTATGGCAACGAGGAAGACCGGAATCTAATCTTGGGGCAAAACTGTGCCTATGCCTTTCTGCGTAGGGAGAGTAGCTGATCCGTCAATGTGGTAGTGGTTGGTTGGTCTAGCGGCTGCGCTTGTGTGAAGGGTAGTCAATGACTCGATGTACGTCGAATTTAGGACTCGTCCTTTCATAGGAGCTAATATGGCCGGATTTGAATCGCATGGTATAGTTCGTGTTGCTGTACTCCAGTGGCGGGGAACAGCCTTGGAATCGTGCGGGGGGGTAGAGCTCCTAAGTGGCCGTGTGCGCCTAAGAGATCGGACCAGCGTGGCAGCCCTGTCCAGGGGTGGTGGCCTTCGCCCTCCATCTTACCTTACAAGACTCCACCGACAGTTCTGTACCCTAAATCTTTAACGAAACGCATCGTCTACGACTATCACCCCTGACCACCCGTGCATGCCTCTGTTGCCTTATTTTCTTCTCTCAGACTTACTCCTTCGCCATGTCATCACGCTTCCTGCTCCTACAGATACCAAAGAGAAGAACCAAGGCGTTTCTCCAACGGTGTCGTCAACTTTCTCAAAGATTAACGCGAAGAGTGCGTACGGGGAACCTCCAAAGAAGCAGCCGCCCAGGATCCGACCAAACCGATACACCGAGGGCTCGTCAGATGACGCGAACATCAAGCCCAAGCGACATACCATCGATCGCCTGTATACGCTGTCGACATCGGAAGAAGAAGTGCGACCATGCCCTTCCCAAGTGCGGTGAATGCAAGAGAGCAGGGTCAGAATGTGTTCGGTTCCAGGAGCGAAAGGCCAGGGATGCTGCGTCGGTGCCATGGGAGTACGTCAAAGGACTTGAGATGCGTCTTGCCCACACATCGCGCGATCCACGTCCCTTTACAGTCAAGCCGTGGTTCATTGTCTGCCAGATGCATTTCTCCAGGGGCCTAGCGCTCAATTGAAGGCTCACCTTTTGCTCCTAGTCTATGCTCTCCACAGTCCGAATCACTTTCAACTACGAGACAACACCGGAAAATTGACTTTAGAGATCGCCCGAAGATTATCGAATTACGAAACGCCGGGATCGTTTACGAGTCTGGACGCCACGACCACCCCAGCTGTTCCGGAGACTTGTGAGGACAGAGGGCTGCTCATACATTGTTACTCAGTCTACGAAGTGATAGCCTCGACGTGGCCTCATCGATTGCATGAGTTGGCTGATGTACTAGATGAGAACGTTGGTGCCGATTCGGCCTGCGTTACTCAAATGACTGTGAGACTGACTCATGCAAAGATTTGGAACCAGAGCATCTGGCTTACCTTCGACGGCGGCCTAATCGATGCGAACTTCGAGCATCTGTTCGCAATTCGTCGGACTCAATCAAAGATACGGAGGTTCTGGAAGCAGATGCGAACTCTGAATGGCCACGGCGATTATCGAATTCAATACATCCACGAGATTAAGGCTGAACTGGATCAATGGAAAAGAATGATTCCCCTCATCTCCAGCAATACCAACAGGTCAACCAACTGTCATCCGCTGTCGATGCTCATGCTCTACAACTACTCTATCCGCTGTTTATTTCAGAACGAGATAGCCGTCCCCAACATTGACGATCATGCTGTTCTCTTAACTGCAGCCAGTGAGAATGCGAGGTGCTTTCGTCATATCCAGAAACATCAACCTATTGTTACAGTCAGCTATCCAACAGTAGGGTCTGCTAACAGAAGCTGGGGATTAATGTCTTAAAACAGTACACTTATGTCGTAGATTAGTAGTAAGAGGCTAAAGTGATCAGTCTTAAACTTAACAAATATTTGTAGTGAAGGTAAGCTAAAAGTATCTAAAGATAAATATAAAGTTAATTGCTAAAGAGCTATAGAAGTCTAACTATAAGTTAAACTTAAGCTATACTATATTATTATAACCTATAAATAAGAATAATAGCTAAACGACTTACTTAGGGGATAGGTAACTATAATAGGATATTTATACTATAGGATTATAGGAATAGTAGGAACCTACTTAGGAATAGAAGAACTATAGTATAAATTATATAACGATAAAATAAGGAATAATTAGTAAAACGTAGTAGAAAGCGCTTAGTAATTAGTTAGTTATACTAATTAATTATAATTACTTTATATATTTAAATAATTACTTATAAATAGATAAAGAGTACTATTTAGGATTTATATATAGTATAGCTTAAACTTAGCTTATAATTAGACTTCTATAGCTTTTTAGTAATTAATTTTATATTTATCTTTAGATATTTTTAGCTTACTTTTATTATAAATACTTATTAAGTTTAAAACTAATTATTTTAACCTCTTATTACTAATCTATAATATAGTTGATAACTTATAACTTAAATATACTATTTTAAGATATTAATCTCTAGTTTCTATTAGTAAACCTTACTATTAAATAGCTAACTATAATATTTTAATTACTTCTATTCAGTAAGTTAACTATTAATACTTACTAAATAGTATAAATAAGATATTTTTTTATATTTTTATTAAATTACTTACTTTAAAAAACTTTACTTTTTTTTAAATAACTAGTTAAAAACCTAACTAAAAAACTTAAAAGAGCTTTAATAATAGTTAACTTAGATAATAAGGTTATTTTTAAAAAAAACCTATAATAAACTTTAGAATAAAGTTAAAAAGAGAGATAAAGATATTACTAAAATCTAGGAAATATATAATAGTATTACTATTAAACTCTAAAGATTTAAAGAAATAATCTAAGAATTTAATAATAAACTTTAATATATTATAGATCTAGAAAATAAAGTTCTTTAATTAGAAAAATAGAATAATACTTTTTAAACTACTACTAATATTATTATTATACTCTTTTAAAGAGGATAATAGAAACTTAAGCTTAGTATATTTATTACTTATAATAGAACTTTTAAAACTTTTAAAAGATTTTTAATTTAAATTAAGAACTACTAAAACTTTTACTATAGAGATTTTACTAATAAGATTAAAAAAGTAGTATATATAGCTATTTACTTCTAAAGAAAAGTATTTTAATAGTTTAAATTAATCTAAGAAGAGTATTTTAAGTATAAAACCTTTAATAAATATACTATAGAGATCTATAATATTTATACTAATTTCTAAAGATTTAAGGATATATTTTATTTACTCTTCTAGAACTTAGATAAAAAATAATAAACTAAGTAAGACTTTTTATAACTTTAATAGACTAAGTCTATTAAGGATTACTCTACTAACTTTAGATAATTTAGTATCTAATTTAACTTTACTAAAGAAACTAAAATCTTTATATTTTATTAAAGACTTAAAGATAAAGTTAAAGATAAAATTATTAAAGTTAACTAATTTAATAACTTTCTCTAGTATATTAAACTTACTATTAAAATTAATAATTAACTTTTTAAATAATAAAAAGAATGAAGTAATAAGTAATAAAACCTAAATTTTAGATATAAATATTAGTAGTAATTTTAGTAGAAATTTAATAACTAGTAGAATAATAATAGACCTTATAATAACTAAAATAATAATTAATAAAGCACTACTTATAGATAATATAGTAGACCTATAGATCTTAGTTTAGCTACTAAAGATAATAATAAAAAGCTTTAGAACTCTAAATACTATAACTATAAAAAAATAGGATATATTACTAAGAACTATAGATAACTTAAGAAGTTTAACTAAAAACTAGTATTTAAGTAAACTAAATAGATTAGTATAATAACTAAAACCTCTTATATATCCCTCTTATAGATAGAATACTATAATAATAAGTACTTTATATATTATAGTAATAAAGAAGCTTTAAGATACTAGTTTAAAAATATAAACTATAGAAGGATAAACTATAATATAACTATTTTTAAAATTAAAACTAAAACTTTTATAATAGTATTATGATTTTATAGTAAGATAGTTAGAAAAACTATAGAATAACTTAATAAAATATTTTAAGTATAGTAACTTAAACCTATTAGTATACTATTACTATAAATTACTAATATATAAAGATAGGTTTTTTATAACACTTTAAGCTACTCTACTTAAAAATAAGAGTTAGAAATTAATAATAAATAAAGCATTTTACGCTTTAAAGTAGTATAAACACTATAGCTATAATAGGTTTAAGAGGAATTAAATAATATTATATAGTATTACTAAATTAGCGTTCTAATAGTATATCTTAAATAATATTAGAACATATATAGAAACTTTACTAGAATTAAGTAGATTAATTAAGAGTTTAAAGAATAGGTTAAAAAAGAATCTAATAAGAAACTTAAATATTAATATAACCTCTTAACTAAATAATAGCTTTTTAGCTTTACTAATAACTAGACTTTTAGTAAAAGAGAAGAATTTCTTTATAACTTAAATAAATTTTATAATATTACTTACTAATATACTTAGATAGAGATTATTTATAAACTTACTTCTAGTATAGATAATATTAGTTCTAAAGAGAAATCTAATAATAAAAAAGAAACTAAATAGCTTATTTAGTACTAAATAATTAATATAAGCTATAATAACTAATAATAATATTTTTATAGAATACTTACTAATATAAGAGATTAAAACTATATTTTAAAACTCTATATAGAAGATTATCCTACTTTAAAGAATAATTACTATAACTATTAAAACCTCTTCTAGCTTTAATACTTTTTTAATAAATATAAAGAACATTTTAGAGATAAGTATAAGTATTAATTCTACTTTAGAAAATATAATAAAAACCTTATTAGAAATATTTATACTATATCTACTATAATTAGATAGATTATAACTATATTTAATAACAACTTAGTAACTTTTAACTTAAACTTATAATTTCTTATAAGATATTAGTATAATAATACTATATAATAAGATAAGTATTAGTAAGATATTTACTAAATTTACTACTAAGATAAGGCTTAAATATAGAGGACTTTAAAAGATAGACCTAATACCTCTTATACTAAAATTAGAGAGAATAGCCTCACTAAAGTATAATAGGAAGGAAAATAAATTACTTACTTTAAATAACTAAAGTAGTTAAAAAACTAGATTTATTTACTAATAAAGGACTATAATAAGTAATAATAATAAGGTTTATATATTTAGTATCCTTAGACTAGAAGATATATTTATAACTTATAGTAATAATTAATAATAATACTACTATTACTATAATTAATAGTAGAGTAAAAGGAAATTTTATATTACTTTAAGTAGTAAACTAACTATAAATATTATAATAAGAAAAGAAATATATATATTAATTTAGTAATATAGAAGGAGAATAAGTTTAATATAAAAGAAATACTATTAAAAATAAAACTATACTTCTTAAAATAAGCTACTTAGATTAAAATAAATAACTCTAATTTAATATTATTAAACTTAGTATATATAATATTATATTAGAAATACTATAGCTTAAGAAAAATAACCTATAGATAGATTAGAAAACAGGCTAATTCTATTAAAATAATAATAATTTAGTTTTTAAGTAATTCTATAAAAACTAAGTTTTAAATAGATTTATAGAATATAAAGTAGTAATATAATATATTTACTACTTTAAAGTAAAAAAAACTATATTATAACTACTAAAGATAATAGATTTTAAATAAAGAAATAATCTACTTCTATTTATTTTAGAAAAATATAGAGTTTATAAGAAACTCTTTATAGCTAAACTAGAAACTAGATTACTATTATATACTAATTTTAATTATAAAATCCTTATTAAAGAGGGAAAAAAGCTTAAATTTAATAAAATATATAGATTTAATTTAATAGAAATAGAAGCTTTTAATAAATGCTTTAATAAAAACTTTAAAAAAAAGCTATATTAGAGAATTAATATTACTAGTAAAAAGCTTAATTCTATTTATACTTAAAAAGAATAGTAAACTATAACTATATATTAACTACTAAATATTTAATAAAATAATAATTAAAAATTAATATTTATTACTTTTAATTGATAAACTATAGTAACTTCTATATAAAACTAACTATTTTATAGTATTAGACTTGAAAAATACTTATAACTTTATTAGAATAAAAAAAGAAGAAAAATAGAAAACTACTTTCTAAATATATAGAGGATATTTTAAGTACTTTATTATACTTTTTAGTTTTACTAATACTTTAGTTACTTTTTAGAATATAATTAACTAAGTTTTTAAGAAATTTATAGATATTTTTATAGTTATTTACTTTAATAATATCTTTATTTTCTTATTTATAATAGAATAATATAAGAAATATATATATTTTATATTATGAACTTATTAAAATATTAAACTCTTAATTAAATTAGAGAAAAATAGTTTCTATATATAAAAAGTAAAATATCTTAGATTTATTATTATTTCTAGATATATTAGTATATTAAAAATAAAAGTTTAAGCTATTAAAGAATAGCTAATACTAATTAACTTTAAAGAAATATAAAGCTTTTTTAGATTAATTAACTTTTATTAAAAATTTATTAAATACTATAGTAAAATTAATATATTTTTTATAGATCTTAGTTATAAGAACTAACTATTTAAATAGAAAAAAGCCTAAAATATAGCTTTTTAGAAAATTAAGAACTATATATTTAGTAAATTAGTTCTAATAATTTCTAATTTAAAAAAATAGTTTAAAATTAAAATAGATATTTTAGATTTTGCTTTTAGAATATAACTATCTTAGAGAGATTTAGAAAGATATTTATATCTCTATACCTTTTTCTTTTATAAACTTTATAAACTAAAACTTAATTATTAAATTTATAATAAAGAATTTATAGTAATTATTAAAGTTTTTAAAGAATAGTAACTTAAACTTTTAAAAACTATTTATAAAGTATTTATATATATAGACTATAAGAACTTAGTATATTTTACTATATTAAAAGTATTTAATAAATAATAAATTAAATAGTTAGAATTTCTCTTAGAATTTAACTTCTAAATTATTTATTAGAAAGGATTAAAAAACAGTAAAGCTAATACTTTTAGTTAATAACTAAACTATAATATTTTAATACTTAAAAAAACCTAAGTAATTTTTAAATAGAATAATAATAGAGACTTAATACTAATAACTAGACTTTTAATAATAGCTAGATAATTTATAACTAGTTTAACTAGTAAATTAAATACTAAAATAATTATAGAGTTTTATATTTAACTTATATATAGTTACTAAGAAATTATAAAAACCTAGAAATAACTATAATAATAATATAGAGAAAAAGTTACTAAAGAATATATTATAATAGTAATTAAAGATTATAAAGTTTACTTAAAAAGTAAACTAACTTAATATTAACTTTATAAATTATTATAACTTTTACTTATATTATAAACTGTTTAATACTTTATATTATTTAACTTTATTATTATAAGGGGCTAGCCTATAGTTTGTTTAACTTAAGGGTGCTTTGATTATAGTAATTTAAGTTAAAGGAGGGAAGTTTCTAGGATACTCCTTATATAGAGGAAAAATAGATATAGGGCACCTATTAAGTAAATGTAGTTACTAAGGATAGAATTTCTATAAGTTTATAGTAACGCTTAGATATAATAAGTAAGTATAGTCTATAATATATATCCCCCCTTTTAGCTTTTATATAAATATAAGTTAAATATAAGCTAAAAGTAGTTAGTATAAGTTAAAAATAAGCCTAAAGCTTTATTAATTTAAACTACTAACTATACTATACTTTATAAGTAAATAATATAATAATTTGATTTTTTACGTCTAGTTTACTTCTAGTTTTTTTTTCTCTTATTAATCTATATAGTAGTAAGTTACTTAACTTTTCTATACTATTATTTAACTAACTTATTATTATTATAGCTATATTTTTATTATACTTCTAGTCTATTTACTTTATAAGTTAGTTAGATCTAAATCTCTATTAATTACTAACTTATATAGATCTAGCTACTACTTATTTAGCTTCTATAAATAATACTACTTTTTATTTATTATTATTTATTTCTTTTTTACTATTTTATTATAATTAACTTTATATAGCTTACTCTCTCTAACTCTAATAAAGAGATAGAGTCTCTTCTTCTTATTAATTTTGCAAGCTTATTCTCTAATTACTCTAAATCTACTAGCCCTTTTAGCGCTAAGAAGTCTATTTTTAAGGATTTTAACCTTAAGGATAACTTCCTCTATAACTTCCTCTAGTTCCTCTTTACTCACTTTATTATATAGAAGCTTACTATTATATATCTTCTAACTATTTATTTATTACTCTTCTAATATTCTACTAGAGCTTTTATAAACGCTAGCTTATATTTAGTAGTATCTTTTTAGATAAAACCTAAAAACCTATCTACTAAATCTTCTACTTAAAGTATATATTTACTATAATTAGAGCTAAGACATTTAGTAATATTATAGTTTACTATAATATCTTTAAGTAAAATATATTAGTTAGCTATTTTCTAGTTATTATAGAACTAACTATTCTTTAAGTAATATTACTTACTATATCTATTATTTTAATAAGTCTATTAAGTCTACTTATATTAATATATATACTACTTTCTTACTATTTTAATCCTATAAAACTAATATTCTACTAGAATAATAAAAATGTTATTTACTACTATAAAGAGTTTATTTCTCTTAACTATAACTATTTTACTTACTATAGCATTAATAAATAGACTTTAGTAAGTCTCTATTATTTTACTATTCTAGTATAAATATTAACTCTTCTATTAGCTTCTTTTATAAATTAAAGCTTATATAAAGCTTTTTTACACTATTTCTATCTAGAACTATAAAATCTATACTAAAGCTAAAGAGAAGTATATTACTAAAGTTACTATTAAAGCTATTACTAGCGCTAATATTTCTCTTATACTTTCTACTAGTTCTCTAGTTACTTCTATTCTTAGTACTCCTACTACTATTATTACTCTAATATCTCTCTTAGTTAAGTTTAATAAAGCTTAGTTATACTACTTTACTTAAGCTTATTTAGATATAACTAAGGTTTTCTATAAAGTTTATTATACTTCTATCCTATTTCTATTTATAAATTCTAACTACTTCTTAATTTACTAATACTACTATTACTACTTATACTAAGTAGGAGATATAAAGAGATTACTTCTAAAGTTTTTATTCTATCTATTATTTACTTATTTTAAGCTTATTTTAGCTTTATTATACTTTTCTATAGCTTTATATTATAATAAAGTTTTTTATCTCTTTTTAACTTCTTAATTATAACTTACTCTACTATTATTTTTATATTCTATTTCTATTTACTTATTATTATATATTTATAATAATATATACTAAAGGTTACTATTATTCTTATTTATAGAGTTATACTTCTCTTTAAACTTATTAACTACTTAGTTATTTTATAAGGATTATAGAGGTTCTTAAGTAAACTAGCTATATTTTATCTATTTAACTAATACTTTATAATACCTTCTCCTATTTATATACTTCTATTATACTATTAGAATGAATTTAACTTCTTATTTATCCTCTCTATTTTTAAAAATAAGTAGTAGTTAGAGGTTATTAACGTTTTAGCTTAAGAGTAGGTTATTTATAGTATAGTATAATAAACTAATATAGAAATAGTTATAAACTTTACTTAGAATATTTAACTTAACTATAGTTAGTGAGATTACTTTAGTTACTTTATATTTTAAGTATAACTAGTTTAACTTTTTATAAGGCTATTCTATATAGAAATTTACTAATAATAACTGTTAACATTACGTAAGCATAGTACGTACCTATTAAGGTATGGGCGCGGAGGCGCGCCTGCCTACGTAACATTAAGCGTACTTAAGGCTCTGCGCGCAGTAATGCGTAACAGGGTCCCTGGCTTTTGCGCGCACGCGTGGACCTCAACATGGTAGCACGACCGTGGTGCCACAGAGGTCTTAAGTCACCACTCAATTACCTTATGCGACTCTGCACAGGCTTACCCTGTATATAAACACGTCGTACGTTTGAATCGCGCGATGCGCAGGTTTTCTGGTTTTCCCTACGCGTATAACCTGAACGGGGGGGTGTTAACATTACATAAGCATAGTACGTACCTATTAAGGTATGGGCGCGGAGGCGCGCCTGCCTATGTAATGTTAAGCGTACTTAAGGCTCTGCGCGCAGTAATGCGTAACAGGGTCCCTAGCTTTTGCGCGCATGCGTGTGTGAAATTGACTTGGATGTGTATTGACTATGTATCCCTGAGAGTGGGCAAAAACTCTGCGCGTGGTTACGCAAGGGCCCGCTGATCTCGCGGGCGGATTATCTAATTATCTAGGTCGCCCCTAGTAGCTAAGAGGCGCCATTCTAACCCTAGCAATCTAATACGCCTCTTTAGAGGTAACTATAGCAATTATGTAGCTATCTCTGCAGCTTAATTAAGCATTTCTAAATAGCTTTAATTATCTCTCTATTATTATAATTTTAATTATTTTATAAGTTATAGAATAATAGCTTTTTTTACTATAAATAGCTAGAGTAGTAGAAAAGAGTATTACTTACCTCACTTAGTAGTTTTAAAGTTTCTAATTAGCTATAGTTTTACTTACTACTTTAGTTCTTTTTATAAGTAAAAGTATAAGTAAATAATATTCTACTATATATACCTCTTACTGTTTTTCTTCTCTTTTTCTCTTTACTTTTTATAATTTTATAAACTTATATATTACCTTTTTACTACTATTTTGTTATACTTCTAATACTCTACTAATATCTTAATTAAGTAGATTAAACATATTATAATATCTTTATATACTTCTACTCTTAATACTACCCTCTAAGCTTACTTTACTACTATTTATAAGGTTACTACTATAACCTCTAAAGTTTACTGCTCTCTATATAATATATACAGTCTCTCTAATTTTAAAAAAGAGGATAAATTAGCTTCTCCTACTACTAATTATTAGTTTTCTCCTCTCTTATAATATTCTTCTATTACTAATCTTTTTCTTTTAGTTACTACTATCTCCTCACTTATTTACTTTATTAGCTATTTCTATAAGTACCCCTTCTTTAAGCTTATTAATAAAGAGAACTTTAATAACCTTAAACTTACTACCCACCCTACTACCCCCCCTACTACCTCTCCTACTATTACTCCTAAGAAGTATAGATATAAGTCTAATATATAGAAAGAGGCTAAAAAGTAAATAAAAGCTACTAAAGAGGCTAAAACTAAAAAAGCTATATATACTACTACCTCTATTATTACTAAAAAGAAAAAAAAAGAGAAAGAAGAGAAGGCTACTACTACTAAAACTTAGAAAAAGTAAGAGGAGGAGGAAACTTTCTTCTAAACTACTTATACTAATTTTAAGATATTTACTACTACCTAGAAACCTTCTACTAAAAATAAAGAGATAAATACTACTTTTAGTATTATAGATATATTTAACTCCTTAGACTTTTCTCTTAAAGAGGAAGATAACCTCTACTTTAGCTACTCCTTCTTATATAGAGAAAGCTTCTCTCATTCTAGCTACTACTTTACTAATAAAAACACTTACTATTACTACTATAACTATAATAATATTTATAAAGTAGATACTACTAAAACTATCTACCTCTATAAAAAGCATTATATACTTATTACTTACTCTAAAGTTAATAATAAAGTTACTAGCTATATAAGCTATCTCTTTTTATAATTCTCTATATTATTACTAATATTATTATAAAACCTTAAGTTCTCTTAAAATAAGCTTAAGTATAAAGTATATAAAGTCTAAACTACTAATATTAAAAAAAGAAGAATAATATTTCTATTATTAAATATATTTTACACTTCTATATTATTATACTTACTATCTCTACTACACCTAGCTTTATTACCTTTAGTATATATCTTAAGACGCCTATTTATACCTCTTCTACTCTCTTAAATATCCTCTTTAGTTCTTATTCTACCTTTAATTATACCTAAAATACTATTATAGCTACTTACTATAACTTTAACTATACTTTCCTCTATATTACTACTTCTAGTTAAATAGACTTTAAAGAGTTTTATAACTAGCTTAACGCCTTTAAGTTAGCTATTTCTCTAGCTACTACTTATAAAGCTATTCTACTTATTTTTACTTATAAAAGCATTTAAACTTCTTTATTTTACAGTTATTTAGTATTATAGAGGCTTTAGCTTAAGATAACTTTATTTTTTAAGCTTTAAGCCTATAAATACCTAGCTCTCTCTAGTAGCTTTACTACTTTAAATAGTAGTTTTTTTATACTCTTCACTTCTTATTATTTTATCCTTTTATAAATATCTGCGTAAAGCTATTCTATATATCTTCTTTCTCTATTTTTTCTCTCTACTTCTCCTTATCTCTTTTAAGCTTAGAGGTATAATTCTTCTTAAGTGTTTCTTTTTAACTTACTATTTCTAGTTATCTTTAGAAGTTCTTAAATACCTACTATAAGAGGGACTTTATTAATTTATCTACTATTAGTTATATAGAGGGAGTATATACTATAAATATATACTTCTTATAGATCTCTTAATACAGCTAGTAGTTATAGATATTAATATAGTATAGCTTTATTTAAAAGTAAATAAACTTCTTTATTACTAGTCTAACTATTTACTAGTTATTATACTAAATTTAGATAGTTATTAAAATGCTTTTTATAAGTTAAAATAATACCTTTATACTTATTTCTTTAGGGAGTTATATTTAGAGAGAAGTAATAAGTTAACTTATAAATATAGCTTCTCAAGCTATAAATAAGAGGGAGAGAAGTTTTACCTCTATTATTAAAGTTATTATAGTTATCTACTTACTTACTTTCTATATAATAATACCTCTAAAGAGCTTTATTGTAAACCTTTAGAAGCTCTTTTAATTTAAGGTATTATTACTAAAACTTATATCTAAAGCTATTTTAAAAGTGTTATATTAGCTATTAAGCTTAACTTTATATCTAATATAGAAGTAATATATTTTATAAAGATACTATAAAGCTTAATCTATAGCTTACTAGTGTTTTAGTCTTAGGTTATAGTTAAAGTAAATAAAATAGCTTACTATAAACATAAGATCTAACCTTATTATTACTACTATATATAGAATAGTTTCTACTTTTCTTTAATAGAAATTAACTTTACTATTTAAAGCTTCTTCTTTATATAAGAGTAGTTTAATATATTTTATAGAAGTTCTATCTTATATCCCTAGAGAGTACTTTACTAGTAGAAATCTTCTCACTTTCTCTATATAGACTACTTATAAAAGCTAAAGCTTTCTCGTTTTATAATTACAGAAGACTTTAATACTAAGAAACTACTATAAGCTTTTACTACTTTTAAAATAATATCTCTTCTAGAGCTCTTTAATTACTTCTTTAACCTCTTTTTAAGAAGCTTTTAAGTAAGCTAAAATATAGTTATCTATATAGAAGAAGAAGAATACTTAACTTTTCTTCTAGTAGTAGTCTTCTCTTAATATTTATAAGAACTCTAACTCTTTTAGTCTTCTCTTAAAATAGCGTTACTAAAAGAGAGGAGATTAGTAAAGTTTATATAGAACCTTTTTAAGCTTAAGTACTTTTTTAGGCTTCTTATAGCTAAATAGAAGTCTTATATAAACTATCTTATTAAGCTTAATATATATAAACATATTTACTACGTTATATTAGAAGAGCTTTAAGTTAAAGCAATTTACTATAGCTATTAGAGTTCTAAACGATATACCTATAAGAGTTACAGTATATATATTGTAAACATCTTTTGCTTATTAATCTCTTTAGATTATAAAGTAAGCTTTTAGCTTTATAAGTCTGCTATACTTATTAAGCTTATAAATATAAACTTAGTAATATCTAAGAACTTATTAATTTTCTAATATAATCTTTATAATTTCTTTTTAAAACTTAAACTTCTTATATCTCTATAAATAAGCTTTTTCTACCTCTAGAAAACTATTTACTAGAAAATAGCAGTTTAAATCTATATAATTATACTTCTTTTTATAGTTTAGCTGTTCTTCTTAACTTAAGAGTTGCTAATATAATATTAAGAGAAGAGGTAACTCTTACTAGGAGGTGCTTATAAGGTATAGATATATAGATAAAGCTGTTTTTAATAAGAAGAAGCTTCTAGAGGGTATTTTATATTTCTTTAAGCTCTTTTTAGAGGTATTTTAGCTTCTAGTCTTTACCTCTTCACTATATAGCCCTTCTATTATATCTATAGATTAATTTACTTTTATAGCTATATAAGGCTAGCTAGGCTATATATATAGTCTATTTAGGCTGTTTAGTTTCTGAAAAATATAAAGATCTTTATATAAAGCGCTTTCTACTAGGAATACAGCTTTAAATAAAGTTCTAGAGGTTACTTTTATTGCTAATAAACCTCTTTCTTACCTTTTTATATTAAAAACTTCCTAAAGAGCTTTACTAAATACTATAAATAAGCTTATTAATTTTAGAGAGAGAGGTAGAATTAGCTAGAGCTTAAATTATATATTTATATATAATACTGTTTTTTCTAGTTACTTCTAGTTACTCTCTTCTCTTATAGTAGTTTTAATATAGTTAAAAATCTTATCTGCTTTTTTATTAGCTTTCTGCTTTATAAGTAGCCTATAAAATGCTTTTATAAGCTAAGTAATATATTTTTAAATTACCTTAAGGTTTATATAGTAAAACTCCTCTATTATATATTTTAAGTTACTATTATAGAACTTCTTTTTGTTAAATATAACGTTTTATATAGTAAAAACCTCACTCTTAAGTAGGTTCTATATATAGAATAAATTGCTTAAAGTATACCTTAAGAGAAAGCTAATAAACACTTTAAGTGTAAGTTTTTAATACTTATTTCTCTTAAGTTAAATATCTTTTATTATTATATATATATAGTATCTATATACTTAAAAGTGTGAGAGGTCTAGCTATATTAGATTTATATTTTCTCTTAACTAGAAGTAGCTATAGAACAATTTATATAAGGTTTTCTACTCTTAAGTTATAGCTAGTATTTAGTTATATATATAAATAGTAGCTTTAGTAATCTTTAGCTAAAGTATATCTAGTAGTTTAACTTTTATTACTATTACTTTTATATACTGTTTAATAACTATAACTACTCTTTCTACTCTTCTATTTTAAGCTTATATATATAGAGAAAATAGTTTAATTTTAATCTCTCTTCTATAAAGCTCTACTTTAACTTATTTATATTTTACTATCTTATTATCTGCTTTAATCTCTTTCACTTATATACTAAATATAGTTTATAGATAGTTTAGAAATTTATTGAGGGTATTGAGGAAAGTATTAGTCTTTCTATTCTATAAATAGAAGTTCTAAATAAGCTTAAAAGCTTTATTAATAATAATTATACTTAATATATACTCTTTATATCTTTCTTTATAGTTATAGAAGTTAAAAGTAATTCTTTTACTAGGAAGAGTATATAGAAAAGCTTCTCTTAGTACTTAGTGTACTTAGTAATATAATTTACTTTATCTATATATATTATAGTTAGTAAGTAAGGTTCTTATATAGCTGTTTGTTATTTAAACTTCTCTTATGAGGTTAGATAGATACTAGAGTGCCTCTAGCTTTAAGTGCTTAAGCCTCTAGTGCTAAAGCTTTGCTAATCTTTTAATTAGTTTATAGCGTATTAAAGTTATATATATATGCCTCTTTTTTAGCTTTAGAGCTTTATCTAGCGTTAGGACTAGTAGAGGTATAATTATAGTAAGAGCTGCCTCACTTAGAGGTTTATAGTTAAGAATATATTAGTTAGTAATATTCTTAAGTAAGTAGAGGAATATTTAATTAGATCTTTATAAGTAGTTATTACTTAAGCTTATATCTTACTAGATATCTCTCTAGCGTATTTTTTAAAGGGATATTAAGTTACTAGTAAGTTCTATATATAGAGCTATATTAAATAGTTACAGTTTTATTAAACTATCTACTCTTTTTATGAGGATTTCTGCTATATTATATACTTTAATTAAGACTCTCTATATTTCTATTTATAGGAAGTTTCTTAAGGGAGCACTTTATAAGGTAGTAAACTATCTTATATAGTTAAATATATATATTATAGAGCTTAAGTCTAAGATTATAGATCTTATAAGAGAGTATTCTCTTATTACTATAAATACTACTCTTATAGACCTTCTAGCTCTTCTATAGAGTTAAGCAGACTTTAAAGAAAACTCTATAATTTTATAAATATATTTTATAAAGCTTTTATTATCTTTTATTCTCTTGTTGAGGATTTATTAGAGGTTTTTTAAAGAGATCTATAACTTCAGTTAGATTATAGTATTAATATAGAAGTATTTAGAGAGAGTGTATAAGTAGAAATATAGCTTATAGTGTGGTTTTCTAGCCTTTTAGTTATTTGAGAAAGATTTCTCTTACTTCTAATAAGTCTCTATTATTACTAAAGGCTACTTTAAGTTTTATTCTCTTTAAAAGCTTCTTCTATAGCTTAATCTATAGTTAGTTAATTTATTAAGTTGCTTGATTTCCTTTAATTAAAGCTTCTTATTATAGACTATAAGCCTAAATATACTTCTACTAACTTTATTTTTCTATAGAGTAGTTTTAAAATATAAGAGATATATATAAGCGTTAGTAACTACTTTACTAATAGTAAAGCTTTATTTAAATACTAAAAGGAGCTTAGTTATATAGTAAGTAGATATCTACACCTTAAAGTAGCTCTATAAGAGTATATTAATATATTCTAAAAACTAGATTAAGGGGTTTAAGTTATTTAGAACTTTATAGTTCTAGCTCTTATAGATTATATTCTCTTATTAAGAGATTTATACCTCTATATTCTTCTTTATAAAGAGGTATTTTTAAGCTAAAGCTATAATTATTATAGTATACTTAGAGATTATATTCATCTTTTATTTTCTCTCGCTATAGTTAGTGTAGCTTTTAAGCTTATAGAGCTACTTATTAAGGCTTTTACTTGCGCTATAGTAGTACTTTAGGAGATCTAAATAAGTAGAGTCTCTAATAAACTGCTATATCTCTTAGATACTTTTTATTATACTATTCTACTCCTTTTTAATAAAAGTATATTCTACTTTAAAGTTAGTATAAAGTGTAAAGTTTACTACTAAGAGGTTTTTTAGACTTTTAGTACACTCTATATCTTTATTATTATTAAAGAGAATTAACTAGCTTAAAACGCCTTATTTTAGGTAATTAAAAATATATAGAAGCTTTAGAGGTACTATTAGCCTCTAGTAAGCTAACTTAAAAATATATATAGCGCTTTTAGAGAATCTCTCTAGATCTATAACTCTCTATAACTAATAGGAATATAAGAAGGCTTAAACCTAGTTAATCTATAGTACTTAGTCCTAAGGACTATTTAGAGAGGTCTTTTTACTACTTAAAGCTATTATAGTATACTTATAAGCTTTTCCTTAGTACTATAAATTACTTATTAGTGTATTAGTTAATATAAATCAGACTATTAATTGTGAAATTGACTTAGATATATATTAACTATATATCTCTAAGAGTAGGCAAAAACTCTACGCGTGGTTATATAAGGGCCTACTAATCTTGCGGGCGGATTATCTAATTATCTAGGTTGCTCTTAGCAGCTAAGAGGCGCTATTCTAACCCTAGCAATCTAACAGCGTAGACTTCAATATGTTAATATATAACATTCTTTTATAATAATAATAATAATATAAGAATAATAATAACGCTTAACTTATTTTAATATTCTATAATAAATAAATAAATAACGTTTAAAGTATAAAACCTTATATAAAAATACTCTATTTATTATACCTTATAACTATAATATTAATTATATAATATATATATTTATATAAGTATTTTATGTAATTAGCAGTTTAGTAGGTTATGTTTTAGGTTATTTTTCTCCTCACTTTTTCCTACTAGGGGATGTAACCTACTAACTATAATAATAGGAATTATTATAATATATCACTTCTTTTATTATTATTTATATAATTAAATGCTCTTTAATGCTTAAGATTATTACTTTTTATCATAATATAAGCCTATCTATAACCTTATACTATATAGGCGTATATACTACACCTCTATATATACTTATACTTATACTAATAAGTTATAAGTTTAGCTTAGAAATAACCTCTATTTCTACTACTTCTTTACCTCTCCCCTACTTACTTATAACGCCCTACTTTTACTTAAAAGTTATATATACTAAAAATCAATCTTTTAAATACTTTTCTATTTATACTACTTTTATAGAATTAGAAATACTAATTAGACTAGTTATTTAGTTCTATAAGATTTATTTTCTTTAAATCTATATACTAAATCCTATTTAAATTAACTATACTTCTATTAATCTTTCTTTAAATAAATAAGCTTTTACTACTACTTTATTTAATTTATATCCTTTAAATTATCTCTTTGAACTATTTTCTAGGCTATTACTAATCTAGTTTAAACTTATACTTACTACTTAATAAACTTCCTCTTAACTAATTTACTATATAGAATATATATCTCTTTAGTTAAATATAGGTCTAACTAAAGAAGATATTAATTAAAAAGAAAGAATAAAAACTACTCTTTTTTATAAGTTAAACCTTTAACCTCTAGGTTTATAACTATTATAACCTTATTATAAAAACTATTATATTATATATATAATAGCTCTTTAGTTAATAACCTTACTGTTATTAATTCTTTATAAAGCTTATAATTACGTACTATATTCTATTAAAGTAATAATAACTAATCCTAAGGTCTAGTTCCTTAAGCTTATTAGCTTAGAGAACTATAAAGTATAAACTATATATATTAAAGCCCTACTATATAGTAAAGATATTACTATAGACCTTACTAAACCTATTTCTTCTAATAATAAAGATAAAAACTATAAAGCTTTAAGTTATATATAGTTATTCTATAATAACAGGCTTCTAAAGGTTATAAAAGATAATAAAGACGTCTATACTACTTAGGAATATCTAAAAGCTCTATATAAGCCTATAGGTTTTATAAATAAGTTTTTAACCTATAAAGAGTTTTTTAATACTTCCTTAGATAACTTTAATTCTATAGAAGAATATATAAATAAAATAAAAGAACTTATAGATAACTTATCTTATAATAAGCTTAAATTACTTAATTAAGTAATTATAGCTTATATACTTAATAGTCTAAATAAGATTTATAAGGCTTTTATAACCTTTATAACTTAGTCTCTTAAGACTAACCTTACTACTTATAATTTAAACTCTTTATATATTAGTTTTATAAATAAGTATAAGAGAAAAGGTAGTAGTGAAGTAGTTAATAATACTACTAAAGGTAATAATAAAAAGAATAAAAAACAAAATAAAAACTAGGAAAATACTAATAAGAAAAACAAAAATAAAATTAATAAAAAACCTTAGAAAAAACAGAAAGGTTTATACTGCAAAAATTATAAGAAAACAAACTATACTAAAGAAAACTGCACTTTTCTATATCCTAAAAAAGCACCTAGCTAGTAGAAAAAACCCTCTATTAATACTACTAGTACTAAAAATAAAGAAAAGAAAGTAGTTAATATAACTACTTTAGAAGAAATTACCCCCTATATATCTATAAATAATTCTAAAAATCCTATAGATTTAATAGATTTATCTTCTGATAAAAAAGAAGAAGATATTCTCTTTAAGAATATAAGCTATACTACTCCTAATAATAATATAAATAATACTAATAATCCTTCTTTAGGTTATTTAATTAACCAGTCTATTATTAAAGAAAAAGGAAAAGCAAGGAGTTATAATAATAAAAATGAAAATATAGTTAATATTTATATTGATACTGCAGCTACTATTTATATTATAAATAACTATAACTTATTAAAAAATCATAAAAAAATCAATAAAATTATAAATTAGAGAGAAATGAAGACTTTTACTTCTAAAATAAAGGGTGATTTAATAATATATCTAAATAATAATACTATAATACTAAAAAACGTTTATTATATACCTAAACTAGGTATTAATCTATTTAGTTAATCTAAGTTAGATTCCTTAAGTATTGCTTCTATTATATAGAAATAACCTATTTTATACGATATTAATAAAGATTATATTATTACTATGGGGGTAAAGAGAAATAACTTATATTTCTTTTAATTTCCTACTAATAATAACAATAACTATATATATAATACTATAAATAATAATATAAATAATAATAATAATAAAAATAACAATCATAATAATAATAGCCTCTAACTATAGCATAAACGTCTTAGATATATATATATATAGACTCTTTTAAAAATAAAAAATAATATAACTATAAATATAAATATAAATAATAAAAATAATAATAAATTACAGCCCTATAAAGCCTATTTTTAAGGTAAATTTATAATAAAGGCTAGTAAGCTATAGGTTTATAATAAAAATCTAGATTATTTAGATTATATAGCTTCAGACCTATATAGGCTTATAACGCCTATTACATATAATAAATATATATATTTTATTATCTTTATAGATAAATATTCCCATTTTATATAAGGAAAATTACTTAAAGATAAAGAGAAGCATACTATTAGTGAAGCTTTTCTTAAATTTTAAGCTAAAATAAATAATAATAATAATGATAAAAGAATAAAAGAAGTATTTATAGATAGAAGTATAGAACTTAATAATTATCGCTTTAAAGCTATATATACTAAAAGTAGTATAATATATAATAAAAGACCTCTTTATATATATAAACCTAATAGTCTTATAGAGCGTACTATACGTACTATAGTTAATAAAATAAGAACTATACTATATAATTTAAGTTTACTACACTACTTATAAGATAAAGCCTTTTATACTACTCTTTATATATATAATAGGACTCCTCATAGCTCTATTAAGTATAAAACGCCTTATAAAATAAAAAATAATATAAAACCTAATATAAATAATATAAAAGTGTAAAGTAGTATTTACTACTATAAGAATAAAGATCTTTCTATAAAGAAACTAAACGTACAAACATATTAAAGTTATATAATAAATTATAGATCTAATAGGTATAAGATCTAAGATATATAACTAAGAAGAGCCTTATAGTCTAAAGATATTAAAATCCTAGAAAATACCTTTATTTCTTATTATAAAGAGCTTCTTTTAAGTATAAATACCTACTATAAGGATATAAATAGTAGTATTATGCTAAATAATAATAGATATAATACTACTTAAAAAAGTCCATAAAGAGATATTTCTAGTTAATCTATCTCTTATAGGAATAATCCTACTATAAGTAGTGATATTTCTATAACAAATAACGCTCTTATAAATCTAAGTGATAAGACTAATATTAATAATAATAATAATAATAATAATAATAATAATAATAATAAAAATAATAATATTAATACTAGTAATAATAATACTAATACTAGTATAATTAGTTTATATAATAATAGTATGAAAACTACTAGTATTAATAATAGAGAAATAAATAAACAAAAATCCAAATTATTAATAGAGATCCCCTCTCTATTAAAAAAAGCTAAAAAAAACTATAAATAGGTTAATAATATAGTTTATAATACTAAAAGTGCACTATTATTTACTATAGTAGATTATTCTACTCTTAGTATTTATAAAATAAATAATAACGTTTTAACTAATAATAATAGTATTACTAGAACTAGTACTATTAATAAAGTTTCTTATATTCTATCAGTTATTATATTAAATAAGCCTTCTAATATACAACAAGCCTTAAATTCTCCTTATAAAGATAATTAGATTTAAGCTATATAACTAGAAGTAACTTAAATAGAAGATATAAAAACTTAGGAAATTATATAAAAACTAGATAATATTTATCTATTAAGTAGTAGATAGGTATATACTATGAAATTAAAAGATAAAATAAATAATATCTATAAATATAAAGTAAGATAGGTTGCTTAAGGTTATAATTAATATATTAGTATTAATTATTTAGAAACCTTTTCTACTACTTATAGACTAGAAAGCTATAGGTTTATAGTTATATTTACTATAAAAGAAGATTAAACCCTTCTGTAGTATAATATTACTATAGCGTTTATATATACTAATATAGATATAGATATATATATAATATTACTAATAGGCTTTTTATATAATAAAACTATAAATAAGTTAGAATTTAATTCTAATTATAACTATAAATTAAATAATAGCAAATATTACTATAAGCTTCTTAAAGCTTTATATAGGTTAAAGCAAAGCTTTAAACTATAATATAACTATTTAAAAGCTATATTAATAAAATTAGAATTTATTGTTTCACCTTATAATAAAGCAGTATTTATACTTAATAAAAATAACTATAAAGCTATAATTTGTTATTATATAGATGATATGCTTTTAGTAGCTAATAATACTACTACTAGTAACTATATATATAATAAACTAAGGTAATATATAAAAATATAACTATTAGGGGAGCCTAATACCTTTTTAGGCTATAAATTTAAGATAGATTAACTTAATAAGTCTTTCTTTATATATCAAACTAAATATACAGAAAAAATATTAAATAAATATAATAAAACTAATATAAATCTATCTTTAACTCCTATAAGAGATAATATAAAATTATATATAAATAAATATACTACTATAAAAGAAGAAATATTACAATTTTAATAGTAGATTAGAGCCTTTATTTATCTAGCTCTAAAGACTAGATATAATATTGCTCTAGTAGTTATAATATTATCAAAATATATAATAAACCCTTTAAAAAAGCATTTTTTAGCTTTAGATTACTTATAGGGATATATAAATAATTTTCCTAAAAGAGAAATTTATTATAATTATAATAATAATATAATATAAGATTTAATAGGTTATTTAGACTTTAATTAGGCTAGAGACCTAGATAATAGAAGATCTATATTAGCTTATATATTTTACTAGGGATTATATAATATAATATCTTATAGTACTATAAAATAAAAAATAGTAGCACTATCTACCTATAAAGCTAAATATATAGCTTTAACTAAAGTAGTAAAAGAAGCTTTATATCTATATAATAGTTATAATTTTAATTTAACTAATCTAAGTTTTAAAGCTATAAATAAGCCTAAGATTTTTATAGATAATTTAGTAGCTAAAAAGCTAACTGAAAATCCTGAATTTTATAAAAAATCTAAGTATATTAATATAAAGTATTATTTTGCTAGAGAATCTTTATTAAATAAAGATATAATATTATTTCATATAGACTCTAAGTCTAATATTGCAGATATATTAACTAAGCCTTTAAATAAAGTTATATTTAATAATATACTTAATATAATAAATAATAATAACTATAAAGAAAATAATAATAATATACATAATAATAATAACTGTATTAAAGAAATAACATACTAGTTTTTCTCTTACCTTTTTACTTATAAGGTTATTTTATAAGAGTTTTTTAACTAGTTATAAACATATTATATATATTATAGGAATAGTTTTCTTATTTTTCCTATAAGGTTTTTAAGTTTTTTATACTTATAACGTATATATATATTAAGTGAGTAAGCTATATACTACAAATTAACTATATATACCTTAAGGGAAGATATTAATATATAACATTCTTTTATAATAATAATAATAATATAAGAATAATAATAACGCTTAACTTACTTTAATATTCTATAATAAATAAATAAATAACGTTTAAAGTATAAAACCTTATATAAAAATACTCTATTTATTATACCCTATAACTATAATATTAATTATGTAATATATATACTTATATAAGTATCTTATATAATTAGTAGTTTAGTAGGTTATATTTTAGGTTATCTTTCCCCTCACTTTTCCCTACTAGGGGATATAACTTGCTAACTATAACAACAGGAATCATCACAATATATCACTTCTCTTATTATTATCTATACAATTAAATGCTCTTTAATACTCAAGATTATCACTTTTCATCACAACATAAGCCCATCTATAACCCTATACTATATAGGCGCATATACTACGCCCCTGCATACGCTTATACCTGTGCTAACAATAACTAAACTTTATTACTTACTTTATAGCGTTCAGCTAGCGTTCTCTTAGTGTTTACTAATTATTTTATTATCTATTAAGCTACTATAATAGTAGTTTATACTAGTTCTATAGTTAACTTAAGTTTATTAATAAACTTATTAGTAGCTAACTTATATAAATTTATTAGCTTTAGTATAAGTTAAACTATAAATATTAGGTTAATATAGTATCTATAGGTGAAAAAGAAAGGGCTTACTCTAGTTATAGCTATATTATAGCTATTAATTACTAATTAAATAAAAAGTAAGTAAACTTCTTAATTATTCTAAGTAAAGTTAATTATTATCTATAAGATTACTTAGATTTTCTAGTTAAAGCGTTTAGTTACTTTATCTATCTATAAGTAGAAAGTAATACTTAAACGCTATTTAATCTTTATAAACGTATAAAACTATTACTAGAACTAGTTTATTTAGTTACTATTTCTATTACTAATAATAAACTTTAGTACTCTATAGAACTAGTAATAATAGTTAATAAAACGTTCTATATATATTTCTATATTTATAAATATTATTCCTTCTAAAGTTATTATTTTTAAAAATCTATCTACTATTACTTAGAAGTATTAAGATCTTATATTTACTATTTATAAAAGATCTATTATAAAGTTTATAATAAAGTTATAATATAGTTATTTTACTATTAATAGTAGCTAGAGAAGCTTATATTTTACTTATTACTATATTATTCTCCTACTATAGCTATTATAGTTCTTTATAAATTAGTAAATAGCTAATAACTACTCTAGCTAGAAGTATTACTAAGCTAGAATAGCTAGCGTATTATTCTAACTAGGGTAGCTTATTATTACTAAGTTATAGTACTTTTAAATTAACTACGTTTAGAGGGCGTTCTAAAGGTAGTTTTTATCTATTAATCCTAATACTTAGATCTAGTCTCTAAACGTTAATTAGTTAAAAGTGTTTATACTACACTTAGTAATCTACAGTTTTAAGCTTAATATTTTACTACTAAGTAGACATTTTAATATTAAGCATTATCTACTTATACTTTATCTTAAACGTACTATAGAGCTAGATCTTTAAATACTATTATAGTAAGAGCTTCTACTATAGTTAACCTATATATTTTTCTAAAGGTGGAGTTAGAGATTATCTATATTACTCTTCCTTTTTCTTATTTATCTTTCTAACCTTTTAAGGTATCTTATTTATAGCGTAAGAGTATATTAGATATAGCTATAAAGTAGCCTAGTTAGTATTCTAAATAGAAGTTATATTTTAGTAACTATTCTACTTAATAACTCTAACGCTCTATTAAATACTACTTTTATATAAAGTATTTAAAACCTTTATAGTTAGTTAAAACCTTAAACTTAAAGTAGCTTCTTAATTTAACATCCTATACGCTTAAATAAGCAATTACTACTAATAGTTCTTTATTATAGATTAAGTAGTTATATTAAATAGGAGTAAGCTTTTATAAATAAAAAGTAATAGAATAGTATTATCTTTATATATTTTCTTAGGTTAATATACCTCTTAGAGCGAACTTTAAGTAATCTATCTTAATAGTTATTAGAGCTTATAGGTTAAAGTAATATAATACTAGTGTAGTCTAGAAGTAGTATTTAAGTATTTAGAACGTTTCTTTTTATTCTTTATTCTAGATAAATAGTACTCCCTTTTTTATAAAGAGAGTAAGAGGCTTTATAACTTCTAAATACTCTAATATAAATATTTAGTAATAATTAGTAAACCTTAGGAAGCTTTATAACCTTTTTACTAAAGTAAGCGCTTCTTACTTAATAATTATCTACACTTTCTCTATATTATAGGTAATATTTTCGCTTACTTTTAGGATAAATCCTATATATTCTACTATTTTTACTAAGAACTTATACTTTATAAAGTTAAGATTAAAGCTAGCCTCTTTAAAAACTTAGAAGATTTTATAAACCTTTTATTTATAGTCTACTTAAAAGCTACTACTATAGATTAATATATTATTAATATATACTATTATAAAGTTATTAAGAAACTCTTAAAGTATACTATTAATATACTACTAGAATATTACTAAAGCTTTACTTAGTTTAAATAAGTAAACTAGTTATTTAAAAAGTTTATATTATATATAAAAAGTAGTCTTTTTTTAGTACTTTTTTACTATATAAATCTTATAGAAAGTAGTAATAATATCTAACTTTATATACTATTTTACTAAACTAACTTTTTAAAAAGTCTTTTAAATTAGAAGTAAAAAGTAGTAGTTCTACTTAGTAATAACGTTTAATACTTAGTAGTTATAGTAGAACTATAATTCTCTACCTAGTTTCTTAATAAAAAGTACTAGCGCGCTAGTAGGAGACTTACTAGCTTAAATAAAACTTTTATTAAGTAAATTAGTAAGCGTCTTTTTAAGTACTAGAAGCTCTTCTCTTAATATACTATAGAGGGAGCTTTAAAGTAAGAGTACTTTTTAGCTAGAAGTATTATATTTAAAGTGGATTTTATAGTTTATACTAGAGTAACTTAAGAGTAAAAAATATAACTTAGTAAACTTAAAGAGCTTTATAAACTTATTATAAATATATTATAGTAGTTTCTCTAAATAGTCTTTTAGTTTCTTTATTTTAAGTGCTTTTTTAATATCTCTTAAGCTTACTACCTATATTTCTATAGCTACTTTAGACGTCTAACTTCTAATAACTTTCTAGTAAATTACTATAAAGAGGGTAGCGTTTAGTTAATAAGTTTCTTAGATTTTCTTTACTCTTTAAAACTTATTTTATTCTTATAAAGTAATAGTAACTTCTATTTTCTTATAGAATATCTATTTCTCTACTATATTATATATAATACTATTTTATTCTATTTATAGCTTCTTTAGAAATAAGTTAGTATCTAACCTCTTTACTATATAAGTAAAAAGCTATTATATATAGCTTCTAATTTTAAAGTATAGTATAGCTATACCTTTTACTTTAGCTTAAACTAAGTTTTTAGTAAAACTATATAGTTATTATACTTAGTAATTAATATATAGTAAATAGAAGTAATAAGTATATTAGTAGTCTACTATTATATAAATATTATAACTATAGTCTATTAAAGCGTTAATAAGAATACTTTTATTAACTCTAACTACTAATATTATAGAAAGCTTATTTATACTATATTCTAACTAAAATTACTCCTATTTAGCCTACTTTTCTTCTATTATCCTTAATACCTAATTTTATACTAGAGTTACTTATTTCCTAAGTTAGAAGTATTTTCTTCTTTCTCTTTCTCTTCTAAATCTTAGTATAGTACTTCTTTAATAGCTTTTACTACTTTAAAACTATCCTTTAATCTCTTTAATTTCTAATAATCTCTTTATAAGTAGCTAATCTAGTTATATTTAAAATAATAGTATATTTCCTTACTAAAGCTTTTATTTATTTTATTATATAAAGTATATACTAACTTTATTATTCTAATATCCCTATCTATATCTATTTTAATAAATAATAATCTTATTCTAAAGGTTATAAGTTAATATATAATATTATAAATATAACATAATTCTTTTAGTTTCTATATAATATCTTATATAAAACTTATATACTTAGTATATTTATAGGAGGTTAAGTAGTTAACTAAGTAATTAAAAAGCTTATAAGATAGTACTCTTTATAAATAGTTAATCTAAACTCTATTTAGCTATATTATACTACCTACTTCTATAATAATATATTTAAAGTAGAGTAAAAATAAAATAAAAGATTTATTATACTTTATTTTAAGCTCTAATAGCTTTCTAAAAGCTTTATTTTTAATATTTAAGTTACTATAAATATAATCTAAATATATTAGAAAAGTATCTAGTTTAAATAAACTATTACTACTACTAAATTTATAAAAAGCTATAACTACTAGCTATACTTTTAGTTCTAAGTAGAAGTTAATTAAATACTAAGCTTTTTAATTACTTAAGTAGAAAGCTTAATCTATTCTAATCTTATTATATATCTATTACGCCTAAATAGTATACTTATTATAACTATTTCTAAACTTAAAGAGGTTAGAGAGAGGTTTTAAATATTAAATACTACTTATTTCCTAAGTAATATTTAGCTTTAAGAGTAGTAGTACTAGTAATACTAATAGTAGAAGTACTATAAAGTATAATACTAGTAGTACTAAAGTATTACTACTTATTACTATTTATATTAGCCTTATAACTAGTTTATTAATAGTTTATAGTAAGGTTAATATATTATTAAGTTAGTTATTTAGTTTAATAATTATAGTATAAATTAATTTAAATACTTATATATTTCTTAATACTACTTTTAGTCTTACTACTTTAAGCTTAATTAGCTTTAGTTTCTACTTACTATCTATTATACTATATAACTAGTAAAGTAAGTATTTAATATAAGCTTTTATATAAGAAGTTAGCTTATAGTTTATTTAACTTAAAAGTACTTTAATTATAGTAATCTAAGCTAAAGGAGGGAAGTTTCTAAAATACTTCTTATATAGAGGAAAAATAGATATAGGGCGCCTATTAAGCAAATGTAGTTACTAAAGGCAGAATTTCTATAGGTCTGCAGCAACGCCTAGACGTAATAAGTAAGCATAGCTTATAATAATTATTAAGCTACTAAAGTCTTAAGAACTTCTTATAAAAGTTTATTTTAATAGTATTCTTATTATTATTAATAGACTTATAAAATATACTTACTTTATTTTATATAAAAAAGTAAGTAATATGAAAGAGTTTACTTATATATTTCTTAAATATATTATTACTAACTATAGAATACTTAAGGAAATTATATTAAATAGAGATAAGATCTTTATTTTTAAGTTTTAGAAGTTAATTATATTATAATTTAGTATTAAATAAGACTAAGACTATAAGTCTAATAAGTTATATAAATAGAAAAAACTAGTAACCTAATAGTGACTTGAACCTTCAACTTTTAGGATTGAGAGTAAGAGTATTAATAACTAAGCTATTAAGCTGGATTGTTAAGGGAGATTAGTCTGAAACTAGCTTATAAGCTAAGGGTCTAGCGCTACGCTAACCTAACGTATAAGGGTTAAAGCTAAAACTAGCTTATAAGCTAGTATTACTAGTAAGCCTACTAGTTTTAGTAATTCTAAATAGACTAAAACATCTACTTAACCCTATAGGGACTAGTATAGGTTAATAACGTCTATATAATAACTAACTAGTCCTCTTAACTTTACTAGGAACTTAGATTAGTTGATATATGTAACTAATATAATAATAACTTCTATAGCTTCTTACTTTACTATTACTCTTTACTATATTAAGAAACTAACTGTTACTCTTATTTATACTAGTTATTATAAGACTAATGTTTATTACTACTTCCTCTCTCTTAGTAATTATAAGCTTAGCTACTTAGAAAAGTCTATAAAAGCACTTATACTTCTTTTTTAACTATAACCTTTAGCTTCTTAAGTAAAGAAATAACTTATTATTTAACTTAAAGAGTTCTTTATAACTTTATCTCTTTAAATTAACTAATTAGAGCTCTTCTTTAGAGAAACTCTAAGAATAACTTTTACTAAGGATAAGATTTTTACTTTTTTTTATATCTTTCTCTTTAAGAATTAACTTTTAAGAGACTCTATTTAATATAACTAACTTTATATTTTTAACTATATAATTATTCTTAATAAACCTGCTTTTATAGCAGAATATTATCTTTTTAACTAATTTATAGACTTCTAAAAGTTTAATATACCTTTTTATATCCTAGATTATTTCTTTTTTAGTAGAGTTTATTTTACTATTAAGAAGTCTCTATTTTATATATTAAGAGAAGTTTTCTATAAGATTAGAGACTTTATAAACTCTTTTATAACTATACTAGTTGCTTATAAATAGGATCCTCTCTTTAAAGACTTAGAATAATAGAGTTATCTACTCTATATAGTATAGTTTTAGATTTAACTAGTTATTTAGTTATTAATATAACTCTATTCTTATATTATAGAGAAATATATTTTTCGTCTTTTAGGAAGCCTTAACTATTAAGTATAGGTAACTTGTTTTGAGGCTTTATTTATTAGTAAAGATATAAAGTCTAGTTTACTAGATAAGCTAATAACTCTAACTCAGAAGGTAGCAGATTTAAAAGTTTTAGTATATATGAAGCTTTTATGTAAAGATTTGCCTTTAAGAATTATAAAAGACTTAATAATAGGTTTTTCTATTTAGTTAAAACTAAAGGATCTATATAAGCTTATAGGGTTTACTTTAGAATATCTAATTTATAAAGAGTTTTTTAATACTTCTTTAGAAGATTTTAACTCTATAGAAGATTACTTTAATAAGGTAAAAGAGCTAACTAACGATCTTACTCTTAAAATTATAGCTTTGCCTAAATAAGTTATTATAGCTTAGGTTTTAAATAGCTTAGATGATAGTTATAAAGGTTTTATAACTAATATTACTTAAGCTTTTAGAAAAGACTTAACTTCTTATACTATTAAGTTTTTATTTACTAATTTTATAGATAAAGTAAAGAGAAAAGTCTCTATAACTGTTTTATATATTAAAGTTAAGATGAATACGTCTAAGAAACCTTGGAAAAAGACTAAAGGACTATATTATACTAACTATAAGTTGAAAAACTATAAGGTTAAAGATTGTTTTTTTTTAAATTTTAATAAAGCTTTAAGTAACTGGAAAAATAAGAGTAAAGTTTTTAAGACTGAACTTAATTCCTAGAAATAAAGGCTTTATAAAGCCTAAAAAGCTTTAATAGCTAAAAGGGTTAATATAGACTTTTCTGATAAAGAGGATATAACTTAAGAAGTTAATATAACTTTAGTTAATTTTATAAGTATTGATTAACTTAAAGAAGGTATAGAATAGGAGAATGTAAGTTTAATTTATTATAATAATAATATAAGTACTAATAACTTCTTAGGTAATCTGATTATAGATATTATTAAGGATATAAAATATATAGATAATTTAAAGAATAAATCTGAATTTTATCTTAATACTGGTGCTACTATATATATAATATCTGATATATCTCTCTTTATAAAAACTACTGCTATTAAATGTAGAGTTAAATAGGGTGAAGCTTTATATAGATATTTATATAAAAAAGGAGAAATAGCAGTTAAATTCCTATTTAGTAATACTATCTTTATATTAAAGGATTGTTACTATATACTTAAGTTAGGAATTAACTTAATAAGTTAGAAAAGATTTAAATATTATAATATAGCTTTAATACTATATTATAATTTTGCTATATTATATAGTATAATAGAGAATAAGTCTTTATGTAAAGGGACTGTGAAGTTAAACTTATATAATATATTATTATAAACTTTACTTTTTTAATAACTTAAAACTATAGTAAGTACTGAAGTTGCTATTTTGTCTATAAAAGATTTAACTAAAGTTTCTAAATATAAATATAATAAAATATATAAAGAAAATATAACTAAGAAAGATAACTTTTATATAACTTAGCATAATAGACTAGGTTATATTAGTAGTAAGGCTTTAGCTAAACTAACTAATAATACTATAAATAATATAAATAAAGTAAACTATAAAGAAGTAAGTTTAGATAGTTGTGAAATCTGTAATAAGGCTAAGTTTATAACTAAAGTTGATAAATAGTTAACTAACTATAATAAGGAATATTCTCTATATTATAAAGTTACTTTAGATTTATGTAGACTTATAACTTTTAGAACCTATGATAATTATTAATAGTTTATAATCTTTATTAAAAGGAAGTTTAGACTAGCTTATATTAAGCTATTAAAAATAAAAGAAGCTGAAGAAGTTAATACTATAGTTATAGAATACTGTAATAAAGTTAATATAAATAATAACTTTATAAAAGAGTTTAATATAGATAGTGGTTATAAGTTTAATAATAACAAAATAAATTATACCTATATTATAAAAGAGATAAATCATAATATTAAAGTTCTTTATACTTATGAACTAAATAGTATTATAGAACGTATTATATATACTATAGTTAATAAAATAAGAGTGTTTTTAATAACGTCTAATTTATTTTACTATTTATAGGGAGAAGTAGCTTTAGTAGCTATATATATATATAATAGAACTCTATATACCTCTATAGGCTATAAAACGCCCTTTGAGGTAGCTTTTAATATAAAACCTGATATATTTAATATAGCTATATGGGGGAGTATTTGTTATTATAAAAATAAGAATCTTTTAATAAAAAAGCTAGATAATAGAGCTAATAAAGGAGTTATAATAAACTATAATAATAATATATATAAAGTATTTGATATAAATAAAAGAAAGTCTACTTAAACTAGAGATATAAAAATAATAGAGAATACTTTTATTACTTTTAAACAAAAAGAGCTTTAAATTATAAAGGACTTTAAATTATATAATAACTTATATATAAATCTATATGATAAAAGCGGATTAACAGACTTAAATCTAAGAAGTAATAATAATAATAATAATAATATAAATATAAATAATAATAATATAAATAACCCTCTAGAAAATACTATAAGTAATATAATAGTAGAAATTCCTATTATATTAAAAGAGAAGTAAGAACAATATAAATAAGTAGTAGATAAAAAAAGAGCTTTTATAACTATAAAAGATTGCTCTGTTCTAACTATAATATCTGCTATAAATAAAAATAAAACTAAAGCTTCTTATATTCTATCTATTAGTAATTTTTTAGATCTTTCTATATATAAATAAGCTATAATTCACGCTAAAAGTAAGAATTAGATTTAAGTAATAATAGAAGAAATAACTAAATTATAAAATATAAAGATTTAGTTAATAGTATATAATATACCTATAGATAAAAAGCCTCTTAGAGGAAGATAGGTTTATATAACTAAATATAACGATAAAAAAGAAGTTATAAGATATAAAGCTTATTAGGTTATATAAGGTTTTAACCAGCATATTAGTATAGACTACTTAGAAACCTTTAGTACTACCTATAAACTAGAGAACTATAGAGCTATATTTATAATAATAGTAGTAAATAACTAGTTTATAAGGTAATATGATATAAAAAACGCCTTTTGCTATGCTTTTATAGATAAAGATATATAAGTTAAATTACCTATAGGCTTCTTTTATAACTTAAATACTAAGTAGTTAGAATATAACTATAATAATACTAGTAATAATAATAACCTATACTATAAACTGCTTAAGGCTTTATATAGTTTAAAATAAAGTTTTAGACTTTAGTATAAATATTTAAAAAATGTCTTAAATAAATTAGGCTTTAAAGCTAGTCCTTATAATAAAGGGATCTTTATAGCTAATAATAAAATTATAAAGGCAGCAGTAATCTGTTATATAGATGACTTTATAGTTACTACGCTTAAAGAAAAGTATATAACTTTCTTTTATACTATCTTATTAAAGGATTTATATATAAAGGATATAGGAAATCTTATAATGTTTTTAGGGAATAAAATATATATTAATAATATAAATAAGACAATAAATATTTATTAGTTTTAATATATAAATAAGTTATTAAATAAATATAATAAAGAATAGGTACTTAAGTTTAATACTTCTATAGACCTTAATATAAAACTATACCTTAATAAAGGATAAGCTACTGTTCTAGAAATAAATATATACTAGTAAGAAATAGGATCTTTAAATTTCTTAAGCTTAAAAATAAGGCTAGATATAACCTATACTGTTAATTTATATGCTTACTATATGAGTAATCTAGTAAAAGAGTATATTTTATACTTAAATAAGATATAGAGATATCTAAAAAGATACCTTTATAAAAGCTTTATATATAACTATAATATAGATTTATAGTTAGTAGGATTTTCAGACTCTAATTAAGCTAGAGACCTATTTAATAAAACCTCTACTTTAAACTATATCTTTTATTTTAGTTTATATAATATAATAAGCTAGAATAGTATAAAATAAAAAACAGTTGCTTTAAGCATTTATAAAGCAGAATATATAGCCTTATGTGAGGCTACTAAAGAAGCTTTATACTTATATAACTCTATAAACTATATAATAGAAAACTTAGGATTTAAATCTTTAGAAAAGCTTAAATTATTAATAGATAATGAGGCTGCTTAGCGTATAGCTGAAAATCTAGAATTATATAAAAAAGCAAAGCATATAAATATAAAATTTCACTTTATAAAGTAGCAATTAGCAGAAGAAAAGCTATAATTATACTATATATATATAAAAGCTAATTTAGCTAATATTTTCACAAAACTAGTAAATAAAGAAGTATTACAACAAAGCAAAAGAGAAAACTTATTAATCATACTAAGCACTCCACTCTAAGTAGAAAACCCCTAAAAATACCCTAAACACTTATATATTAATTTTCTAGATAACTATAAGAGATATAAAAGTAAATATATAAATATAAGTTTAACTAACTTATACTTTATCTATATTTTCTACTCTTTTTATATCTTAGGTTATATAATCTCTTAAGAGAAAATAAGCTACTAAAAAGAAGTTTAATAATATTATCTCTATAGTATTCTACCCTATTATCGCTTTAAATAATTAAAAAAGTATAGTAAAGATTAAGAGAAGAGATAAAAGTAGAGCTAGCTAAAGCTAGAAAAGCCTAAAAATACCTATTTTTATTTGATTTTTAAAGGGTAAAAATTAATAGGTTTTTTCTATAAGCTAGGCTAAAGAACCCTAAAAGCTTTTCTAAAAAGGTAGTGTAACAAAGCAAAGGAGAAAACTCATCAATCGTATTAAGTACTCTACTCTAAGCAGAAAACCTCTAAAAATGCCCTAAACACTTATATATTAATTTTCTAGATAACTATAAAAGATATAAAAGTAAATATATAAATATAAGCTTAACTAACTTATATTTTATCTATATTTTCTACTCTTTTTATATCTTAGGTTATATAATCTTTTAAGAGAAAATAAGCTACTAAGAAGAAGTTTAGTAATATTATTTCTATAATATTCTACCCTATTATCGCTTTAAATAATTAAAGAGGTATAGTAGGGATTAAAAAAGAAAATAAAAGTAGAGCTAGCTAAAGCTAGAGGAGCCTAAAAATACCTATTTTTATTTAATTTTTAAAAAGTAAGAATTAATAAGTTTTTTCTATAGACTAAGCTAAAGAACCCTAAAAACTCTTCTAAAAAGTAGTTACTAAAGTTATTAAAAGAAAATAGGAAATTATATAAAAATAAGTATATTTTCTATTTATCTACTTAGTCTTTTTTATTATAAGCTAACTAAGCCTCTATTTACTTATATAAGCCTTTTCCTTTTATAATAACGCTTAATACTTATAAAAACGCTTATCTAACCTCTTACTTTTTAGGTTAGAATTACTAAAAATTCTAAGAACTCTACCTCTTTCTATATATCCCCTAAGTCTTTTATATATTAAAAAGAGGAAGATTTAAACACCTTTATTTTATATATTTAATATTCTATCTAGCTTTTAACCTATATCCTCTATTATTCTAGTTAGTAGTTAGTCTCTCTACTAATTCTTTTTTAATATAAGCTTAATTATAGTCTTCTCTCTAGATCTCTTTAGTTTACTATATATTAAGTACTATCTATCTCTTTAGTATAATTAGAATTAGGAAGATATCTTAAAGTTATATAGCTTAAGCTATATTTTTAATTAAGTTATCTTAAGTAATAAAGAATTACTTTAAAGTTAAGTTACTAAGCCTATTTACTATAAATAGCTTAAACCTTCTAACTCTTCTCTTAATTTTTATATAGCAAAGCTTTCTTTACTTATTCTCTATTTTAACCTATATATCCTTAACTTTATTTAATATTTCCTTAGAGTAGTCTTTCCTTTTTATATTAATAATAAAGGTTATAAGATTAAAGTTATTATTATAAATTATATCTTCTATCCTATTAGTCTCTCTTAGAGAAGCTAGGTCTTTAGCTTTAACTTTAATTAACTCTTAAATAACTAATATCTAGTTAAGTATAGCTTTTCTAAAGTTTATATTTATCTTATTTTCTTATTATTCTTTTTACTTCTTTCCTTTTAAAGCTTTTAGCTAGTTTTTAAATCTAGTTTTAGGTTTTAGTTTTAAGCTTTTAAGTGAAGTATAAAAGTTAAACTCCTCAGTAATAAGCCTAACTTAGTAGTTAAAAAGGTTCTTATAAAGATTTAAGTTAGCTTCTTAAGCTTTAGTAGTAGTTTCTAAATATAAAGTCTTAATACTAAAGATACCTTATTAAATAATATATCTAATAAAGTCTATAGTATAGAAGCTATATTTCTATAAGTCTTTTTTTAATTTAATTTAGAGTTATAGGATAATAAAAAAAGCATAATTAATAAGCTCTTAAATCTCTACTAATACTTTATAGATTCTATACTAATTATAAACTAATTTAACTATAGTTCTAAAAGAGGTTTCTAATTTACTTAGGCTATTACTATTAGTAATATTCTATATATTATCTAAGTAGAAGTATAAGCTATTTCTTTAATTAATGATTAAGCTTATATACTTTCCTCTACTATTATATTATAAAAAGATAATAAAATTATATAAAGTAAGCTTATTAGCTAGAACTCTATAATACTTTATTATGAGATTATTATAAAAGGGGATCTAAATAATAAGAACCTTTATATATTATTCTTTAATAATATCTCTAATAGTTAGATTATAAGCTACCTTAATATAGCCCTCTAAGAAGAGATCGCCTTAATATAGAAACTTTAATATATTATAGAGGTTAGAAAAGACCTTTACTTAGATACTTTACTCTTAGATTCCCTAAGTTAGGTTTTCACTATTATTATAAAAGAATCTACTCTACTAATATCTAGTTAAAGTTATATTAGTGAAGTTATTATTAATATTTATCTATTTAGGCGCTAAGAAGGATCTATTTTAGCTAGGCTTTAGTACTCTATAGAGCTTTTAAAGTATAATAGAAGACTTAATAAGCTTTATAGTTTTAAAGAGGATTCTAAGGAGTTTTTTATTAGATTATATAGGCTAGATATATTTAGTCTTACTTAGTTTAGTGTTCACTTCACTAAAGTAGTTAAAATAAGAATTAGAAGGCTATAGAGGCTGTTTTTTTTATAGGAGTAGAGTAGATATATCTACTACTTATAAAGTCTCATTCTAAGAAACTAATTAGTTTTTATAAAAGTATATAATATAGATTATAAGCTTTTACTTAATTTTATTAATCTAGTTAATATCCTATATAGTTTTATAAGTTTTCTAGGATTTAGGATTATAATCTCTAGAAGATAGAAACTAAGGAGTAGTAGGGGTAGTTTAGTAAAATATTATATAATATTCTATAGTAGTTTAGAGGAACTATTAAGTTATAAATATATAGAATATACTAAATAGACTTATATTACTATTTATTTAGGTTATAGTAATTAGATATTTTAGGAAGAAGGAAAAAGTTAAAAAGGTAAATTTATAGAGAGTGAGGAGGCGTTAATTATAATATTAATAGTTTTTACTAAAAGTTAGTAAAAGTAAATAAAAAGAGAAAATATATAATTTTAAGATATAAAAGTAATAGTTAGTTTTATTTAAAGTATTATAGTTAAATATAAAAATATCTATTAAAAAAAGGTTATTATTATATATATAGATATATAAAGATGTTTAGTAGAAGGTTAGTAGTTTAAAGTACCTCTTTTTATAGATATTATAAAAGTGAATTTAGCGCTAGTAGTTAATAATCCTTCTAAAAATGTAATCTTTAGATGAGGAAGAAACTAGTTAGGTATATAAAGTGGTCTTTTTTAAAAGTAAGATTTAAGTAATTACTAGATATAGCTAGTAATTAGATAAAAGTGAAGTTAGATACTGAGGATAGTAAGTAGAAGAAAAAATAGTAACTAGTATAATTTAGTAATAAGAGAAAAAAAAATATAGTTATAAACTACTTAGTTAGACTTATAATTATATATTTTTAGGGGGAAAGTTAATGTTTATAGCTATAGAAGAGGTGAGGTTTTTTATAATTTAATTATAAGATATATAGAGTTAAAGGCCTCTTTTTTATAGATAGCAATATTTTAATTAATATACTTATTTTACTCTTACTGTTGAAATTTAAATAAATACATTCTTTTTAGTTTAGTTAATCTTAAATTTATAGTAAAAAGTTCTTTAAGTTATTCTTTTTTATCCTATTAATAAGTTACTATAGTAAATAAGTTTTTAAGTTACTATAGCTGCTGTTTTTAGTGTTAACTATTTTTCTAGTTAGATATAAAAAGGTATATCTCTTCTATTTAGCTATATCTTTTCTTTTTTCCTCTTAATATATTATTCTTTATAATCTCTAGCCTAATTAACGCTTTATAATAATAACTAGATAACTTTTAAGTAGTATAACTATAGATATTAAAATTAACTTAAGTTACTCTTATATTACTACTCTAAACTAAATATATAAGCTTTTCTCTTTCTCTCTTATACTAGCTTCTATAAATTATAAAAATAAAAAAGAAACTATTTATTTATTTAGACTTATTATACTGCTATTAGTTATAATAAGTTATCTTTTTAAAACTATTTAAACTACTACTAACCTATATATAAGCTTCTCTTTTTTTTTTTTAGACTTCTATTAAAAGTCTTATTAGTTAGGTTTAATATAAAATAAGCTTTATCTATAAGATTACTATTAATAAAAAAATTAAAAGAATTGCTCTAAAGTTCTAATATTTACTTATTAAGTTTTTAATAATATATATAAAGTTAATTAATAAGAGAGAAGTATTAGAAAGGTTTCTATTTTTTATAAGAGAAGTTTATATTATAGAAGGTTATACTAGCTTTTAGGAATAGCTATACTAGAAGATAGATAGGTTAGAAGTAGTTAAGGTTTTACTAATTTATATATATAGTACTTAAAATCTCTTTCTATATAATAGATATTTTAAATACTAAGTAAAGATATCTTTTAAAGCTAAGTAGAGTAACTACTAAGTTACTATATCTATTCTTTTCTAAGAGTGTGTTTTCTATTAAACTAAATAAAAAGAGGTTTATTCTAACTATATCTATTATAAGAAAAGCTTTTTATATTTATATAGGTTTAACTATAACTAAGAGACTACTAACTAGATTAAGTATATTAAGAAAGGTAATAAGAAGAAAGATATTTCTAATAGCATTTCTTATAAAAAAAGTAGAAGTATTAATATAATACTTTGTTTTAAATATAAATATTCTAGAGGTAAAACTATTATACTAATATATAGACTATTAATTAACTAATTTACTAAGTTAGTTCTAGAGTATAAATTTAAATTATAGTAGCATTTCTAGGTAGTTTCTTATAAGATCTTTAGTAAGAACCCTTATAAATAAGTTAGCTTTTTAATAGTAGAAGTGAGGTTAAGGTGTAAAAATAAAAAGAAGAAGAAGGAGGCTACTATTTATTATACTTAGAGAAGTAATTAGTCTATTTTAGGTTTAAATTTTTTTTAGGAGTAATATTAGTTTCTTTTAAGTTTTTTAGCATTTTTTTAGTCTTTTTAGTATTTATTAGTTTTCATTATTATATATCCTCTCTTTTTTTATAATAATATATATTAAGAGTAAAAGAAGCAATATAAATATATAGTTAATATAAATTATAGTGCAAAGATAACTAGATATAAATAGATAAAACGTCACTTTTCCTACTAAAAATAGATAAAATTTAATAATTATTATAGACTTAGCTGTTTTTTAGTTTCTCTATATCTCTATAATAGCTATTAAATCCTTTATTTTTTATAGAGATACTTACTATAATTTTATTCTTTTTCTACTAAACGTTAACTTCAGCTTATAGTGTTTTATTTTATTCTTATAATTACTTAATTTGCGTTTTCATAGCGTTAAAGTTATTAGTCTCTACTTTTTTTAGTATAGATAATTTATTAAAGTCTAAGATTTCTATTAAACTAAATATATTAAGATTAGGTTAATTTATAGTAGGAAAGACCTTATTAAAAGCTTACTTAAAGTCTAGTTAGACTTCTATTTTAGAGATATTATCTAGATAGCTATCTTTATTTATTATAAATTTCTTTAAGTAATTACTAGCTATAGTCTACTTAATAGGAATTCTAGTAAAGGTTTTAAGTAAATAAAATGAAGTTTAAAAAGATATCTATTAGATATAAAAGAGGTCTAACTAGTATATACTGAGTTTACTAGAAGAGTTTTTATTAATAGATAGCTTTATATTATAGATAAGAATAATATCTCTAACTTATAGCTTTTTATATTACATTTTATACTTATTTCTTTAGTTATAGTCTTTAGCGACTTAGTAGCGCTACTTTGCAATATATTTAAAAGCTATTTATTAGTTAGAATTAAGTTATTTAAAGGTCTATATATATAAAAGAAGTTTAATCTTAATATCTCTAACTTTTAATTAGTTTAGCACTTACTAAGTAATACTTTTAGTTTTAATTAAAGTAATTAAGTTATAACTATAAATAAAGTAAAAAGGAGAGTATTCTATAGAAGATCTAACTAATATTTAGTTAGTAAATAAAGCTATATAAAGAACTGAAGTCTAGTTTTTTCTACTAAAGTTTAACTAGGTTATAAAGGTGTAAATAAAAGGTTAATATCCTTTTTTAATAAGTTTATTAGCCTTTAAATTATATACTAAGATAATGAGGTATTATTCCCTATAAACTTAATTAAGCTTTTTAATAAACCTTTTGTTTTCTAGTCTTCTATTAACTATAAAGAGCCTATAGATTCTATAGCAGTAGATTATATCTTCTTAAATAAATTTAGCTATTATTTTTAAGTTAATATTCTTAAGAAGTTAATAAACCTCTATATAACTAGTAAGCGTGTTATAAGCTTTAGCTAGAGAGTAATTGCTAATCTTCTAGATATTAATATAAATATACTAGAATAGAATTACTAGAAGTGTAGAAAAGGTATAAAGGTCTTTAAATTATCTTAGTTAGGCTTATATATAAAGTAGATAGCCTTTTATTTTATTACTTATTATTTAATATATATTTTCTTAGGTATATTACTTTTAGAGTTTAGTATATATTATATTATAGCCTCTATACTCTTTTTTAGTATATATATATTAGATTAACTTCTTCTATTTGTTTTTATTATTAACTACTTATCTTAGTATTAGGTTTAACTTTATTCTTTTTTAAAAGAGAAAACTATCTTAGAGCATATATTTCGCTATATATAACTTAAATTTCTTAAAATTAATCTAAGAAATAGTCTTTAGGTGTAATAATAAAGCTAAATATTTAGTAATTTATTATAATTATTAAAACTAAGTCTATTTAAAGCTTAGTAGATCATCTACTTTAGGTTTAAAATCCTCTTCTATTTTAAATATATAGATAGAGTTATTAATTATCTTATCTAAATCTTCTTTTTATTTAGCTTTTTAAATATCAGATTTCCTTACTAGTTTATATAAAAGACTATTTATAGCCCTATTCTTTATGCTAGATATATAGTAAATATTGAAATTGAACATTTTAATCTAAGTAATCTATTATATAAAAACTGCTCTAAGTAAATCTAAGGTAGCGCTACTAATCTAGTCTATAAGAACTTTTACATCAGTTTTAAGAGTGAATTATATATTATATAGGTAGTTTCTAAGCCTCTTAAGAATAAGTAAAACTAATTAAAGCTTAAGCTTTTCTACGTTATAGTTAAAGGCTATACTAGTTTAAATTCTACTTTTATACTAAGTAACATATCTTTTACCTTAATAGTATTATCTAAGTATAGCGCTCTACTTCTTAGTATTTATATCAATAGATAAATAGATTTTACTAGCTTCCTCTTTATAATTAATAGGTTAAAGTAATAAAAGACTAACTAAGTAAAGCTTGAGGGTTTTTATAGCTAGCTACTATTCTAGCCTCTACTTAAAAAGTACTCCTTTTTAAAGAAGTTTTACTAATAGGGTAGAAATAATCCTATAATCCTTAATTTATACTTAATAGAACTTAATAATACTAAGAAGACTTTTAACTACTATAATATTATTACACTTTTCCTACTTAAGGATTTTAATAACTTTATTTTAGTTAGACTTATATCTCTTACTACCTACTATATAACTAAAGAGGTTAATAGTAAGCTAGTAAATCTAAGATTTCTTAAGAGAAATTATAGTACTAGTAAGCTTAAAGTTCTAAAGTACTATATTTAGGTTTATAAAGTGTTTAAAGATATATAAACACACCTTTAGAAGTTTAACTATATAGTTACTATTATATATTATTTTTAGCTTTCTAATAAGGATATTATTAAAAAAAGGTTAGTAAACGCTTAAAATAAAGTTATAGAGGATTCTTATTATAACTTTTATAAACTAAGTAACTAAATTTATCACCCTTTAAAGTAGAGTATACATTCTAAATAGCTTTAAAAGTGTAGTAAATATAGTTAGGTTTTAACTTAACTTATTAAATAAGACTTAGTTATATCTAGAAAATAGGTCTAAAAAGCTTATAATCTTATAGTTAGTGAAGTCTTCTAAGAATTTATTAGCTTTTAGAAGAATAAAGGTATCTCTAATGTTAATCTTATTAAGTTTTATATATAAGTTAATTAGCCTTATATTACTATTCTTTTTAGTAATAAGGAACTAAGAGTTCTTATATAATCTATAGGATTCCTCTAAAACTCTTTATATAACTTTCAATCTAAGTATATTAATAATTTTCCTCTATAAGGCTTTAGGGATAGGAATTCTTTTCTCTTACTATATAACATATAGAATAGTTCTAATCTTCTATAGTAGAGCTATATAAGGGTTAATATACCTATATTTTATGAAATCCTATACTAACACCTCTTTTTAATTTATAAGGATATATTTAAGCATTTTGATCTTTCTTAATAAAAGGTGTAGCTAGGTAACTTTAAGCTTTAAAAACCTTTTTAGGATAAAATAAGTTTTTTAGTTAAACTGTATAAATTATAGATATATATAGCTAGTAAAAGGGAAGTTAGAAAGCTAATAATAGCTTTCTACTTCTTAAGTTAGGATCTTCTTCTAGTCTTTCTAACTATTAAGAATAGAACTATCTAAAAATAAATTATTAACTAAATAAACCTTTTTGTTTTTGCGTTTATATATTATATAGATACTAATGAAGCTTTAGTTAGGCTTAAGGTTTTTTCTAATTAACTTAAAGAATACTTAATCTTTTAGAAGTTTAAGAAGGTTTTACTAGCTTTTAGTATTTCTAAGAAAGTAGGCTTAAATGGTTTCTATAATTAGAGTAACTACTACTTTAGTAATAGTTCTTAAGATATTAAGTATAGCTAAAGGTGAAATTAGAGTAGAGCACTAATTAGTCTTAGAAATAGCTTCTTTTTATTTAAAAAGGTTAGCTTTTTTTCTTTCTTAAGTAAAAAGGCGCTCTTTTTTATAGTCTATTATAGTATTAATATAGTAAGTTTAAACTTCATTATATATATCGCTAAGGTTTTAGTTAGTCTTAAGTTAGCTTTTAGTAGCTTTAGAGGTATTATAGATATCTTTTATATAGTTTTTCTATTTAGGGAAATAGCGTTAAATCTAATATAAAGAATCTAATTATATAAGACCTACTAAAATATTAATCTTCTAGAATTTATTACTTCTATAGTTTTTTGCTTTTATTATAGTAGTAATAAAGTATTTTAAATACTTAAAAGTAAGTTTAGTAGAGATAGTAAAAAAAAGTCTAAAGAGTAAGTTATAGTTAACAGTTTTAAGGTTTACTACTATTATAGTTATTATAATCTTATAGTTATTAATCTAAATAAGTATATAGTATACTTTAATAAAGTGTAGCTTTAGGTTACTTTTAGCTATTATTCTCATTATTAAAGTAGTAGTAGAAATTAGAATATTATAGTCTAAGATATATTAGTAACTTATAAGACTAGATTTTATACTAGTATTAATTATACTTTATATAGGTAAGTAGTTATTAGAGCGCTTACTACTAATAGAGATCTTTAGAATAAGTTATAGTGTAATAATTATTAAAGCTATTTAGTTTATAGTTATTAGGATAATAGCTTTAACTAAAAAGACCTTTAGATAGTTTTAGGTTTAAACAGCTTTATTATATTTAGAAACCTAGTTAGTTTATTAAGCTTTTTCTTTTAAGGTTTTAGTAAAGTCTATAAAGTTTATAGAAATAAGTATATAGATAACTCCTTTTAGATTATTTATAAAAATATATATCTTTCTAATAAACTTTTCTCTATATTTTAGCTAAATCTTATAAACTTTTTTAACTAATAGACTAACTAAGCTATAAAGCTTATATAAGATAAATTTATTAATAAGTTCTTTATTTTTAATAGATTTCTAATTTTTATTATTAAGGAATATAGCTAGCTAGAAGTTGCTTTTTAGAAGAGATAGTTTTAGAATAGGTTTTAGAGGAGGAATCTTAATAACTTTACTAAATATTACTTCGCTTTCTATTTTAAATACTTTTTTTAGTTTTAAAGTATTAGTAGGTATAAAAGCTAATTTAAGAAAGCTTTTTTTTCCTATTTTAACGTCTAAGTTTTCTTTTTATCTTTTCTAGTTAAGAGGTGAATTCTTCTCTATAACTAGTTTTTCTAGTAAATCTAAATAACTCTTAAAATGAGATTATAAAGAAGAAGGTCTTTTTAAAATAGTTAGAGTATTTTTAATATCTTATATAGCGAAATAGACCTTTTTAGAAAGAGACTTTAAAGCTTTCTTTTTAACTTTTTTAAAATTTAGTAGTTTTAGCTTCTTCTATAGGAATAGGTTAGCTTTATATATTTTTAACTAAGTAATTATAAGCTTAGATACTATAAAATTAAGTAAATTACTTTTAGTTAAACTATTAAGTTATACTAAGTTATATAGGTGAGAAGACTAAACTAAATCTTTATATTTCTATTCACTAATAGCTAATATCTAGAAAATAGAAGCCTAACTAAATACTTTATTATCTAATATAATACTCTCTTTTTTTATAAATTTATAAGAAACTTTAATTAAGTTAAAGTTATTATAGTCTTATAAGATACTAATAAGCGTAGACTATAGTTAGCTAATATTCTACTTAAAGATTTCAGTAGCTTAAGCTTTTATAGCTTTATAGCTATTTTAATTCTTAAAGTAAGTAATAATAGCTTCTTAGTTAAGCTTACTATCTTATTATAATAAAGTAATAATTATCTAAGGGATAAAAAACTTATTATTTTAAAGTCTATAGGAATAGCGTCTTTAAAAGTATTAAATTAAGCTACTTCTTTTATTAGCTATCTTTTAAGGATAATAGCTTTTTTTAAAGTTATAATCTATATAGCCTATATATTAGTACTAACTATATAAGTTATAAGAGAAAGGCTTAAGATTTTTCTTATTAACCTTAACTAAATAGACTGAGGCTAAATAATAGTTTTCTATAGCTAGAGAAGAATAAGTAATCCTTCTAGTAGAGATTTTCTAGTTATTTATTATTTTCACTAAGTTAGAAAGTTATTAGTTTAAAAACTAGTTCTAGAGGTTTTTAACGCTTTAGTTAAGCTTAGTCTTATTTTTTTTAGCTTATAGAGGGGGGGGAGCTTTCCCTCTTAGTACTTTTAGAAGTATAAGAAATAGAGAATAAGTAGAGATAGTAATTTAGAAAGTTTACTTCTAAGTAGCTTTAAAGCTAAACTAATTTATTAAGTTAACTTTAAACTTATTAAAGTCTCTTTTCCTAAATAACTTATAAATACTAGTCCTTATAAGTAGAACTATTCTATCTAAAGCTAATTAATTAAATCTTAATATAGCTATATAGATAATTTAAAAGCTAGTTATAATATTAAGGTTATATTTTGCAGCTTTAGTTTAGATATTATTAATTTTTTATAGGAACTATATAGCTACTTTATAGTTTAGATTATTTATTATTAGAGTTATAGAAATAATTTAATTAATCTAGTTATTTAGTAGTTCCTAGTAATCCTTATCTATAGCCTTATAGTACTAGATAAAATATATTTTCACTTATAACTAAGTTTTCTTACTAAGTTTTATTTAATTATTAGCTTAAAAAGGTATATCTATATAGAAAATAATACTTAATACTTTTAAAATATTAATTATTCTTATTACTTCTACTATAGCTTTATAACTTTTAAAAAAGTCTAAAATGTTATTTCTAGTAAAAAATAGTGCTCTAGCTATTCTAAGTTATAGTATTTTAAATCCTTAAAGTCTTAAGCTATACACTTTAAAAACCTTTTAATAAGATTTAGTAAAATCTAAATAGCTTTATATACCCTTTTCTCTTAAAAAATCCTCTCTAAGTATTATATTTACACTAGAGGTACTACCTTTAAAAGCTATTACTTTAAAGACTTTAGCTTTTATAATTACTTTAGAACTTTAATTTAAATCTAAAATTAAAAGAGGTTTTTTTTATTAAAGTTAGTAAAAAGAAAAATCTATAAAAAGACTTACTAAAGTATTACTAGTAATTAAGTTAGCTTTATTATCTATTATTTCTAGTTTAAGTTATTTATCTTAAGTTAGAATTAAAGTCTTCAGAGCTCTAAAGTTTAGTAATACTATTCTAAAAAAGATATAAGTAAATTAATAGAAAAAGAAGTAAAAAAAAACCCTACTAAAGAAGACTAAAGTAAAAAGATTATATAAGATTTAAATAAAACTAATAATTTATTAATAGAAGGAGTAATAAAAGAATTCTTATAATATAGGTCTAGAAGAATAATAGAAAGTAAAAGGAGAGATAAAAAAAGAAAAAAACACTCTTACTATTATTTCTATCTTTATCCTTCTCTCTTATTTAGAAGGTATATATATATTTATTATCTTTTTTCTTTTCTACTATTCTAATAGTAAAGTTATTTTATACCTTAAGTTTCTTTCTCTTCTCTCTATAGGGGAAGTCTAGTTATATTTAGTAGTATTCTCTATAGCTTCACTTTATAACTCTCCTCTTTTATAAATTAAGCTTAAGATTTAATAAAGTTTATAATAAAACTATAGTATTAACTATAAACCTTAAAAAAAGTATTTTACTCTAGCTACTTATTTACTATTTAAAAATATAAAGGGGGAGAAATCTAAAGAGATATATATACCTTTCTTTCTATAGAGTTAGTATAGAATTATTCTTAGAAGGGAGAAATACTCTTAGTTAGGTTTAGAAAACGTTCCCCTCTTTATTTTTCAAAAAGTTAGTATAGTTATAATATTTTTCCTTCTTAGCCTTTTATACCTTTATATTTATAGTATCTTATAATTTAAAAAAGTTAGATCTTAGTGTTTCTATATATAAGTATAACTTAGATCTTAAGTTTTTAAGCTTTTTAGTATTTCCCTTTACTAGTTAATATATTATTAAAAACCTTCTAATAAATTTAAGTGAAGAGAAAGTTTTCTTAAAATAGATTAATTAATTTTATCTTTTTTAAGGTTTATAAGAGGAGTAAAATAAATATTATTACTTTTATAACTTTAGCTTTTAATATAAGAGTAAAATAAGTTTACTTTATTTTAGTTACTCTTAGGTTATTATTATAGTAGCTTATAATAAAGTAGTATATAATAATTTCAAATAAATAGATAGTAGGTTAATAAAGAGAATTAACTAAGCTTATATAGAACCCTATTTACTCTCTTCTACTTAATAGGATACTCTTTTTCTTAAGGTTTTTTAGACTTCTATAGGTTTAGTTAATTTTTAATTCTAAATACTTAAACTATTACTTTTTACTTTAAGAAAATAGAAGTTAAAAAGGTGTTTTAAATAAGCAGATAGTAAGCTAATAAGGGGGTTTAGTAAAGCTTATATAGAACTCTACCTACTCTCTTCTATTTAATAGGATACCCTTTTTCTCAGGGTTTTTTAGACTTTTATAGGTTTAATTAATCTTTAATTCTAAATACTTAAGCTATTACTCTTTACTTTAAAAAAACAGAGGTTAAAAAAGTGTTAGCTAAATTTTCTTTTAATATAGTGATATTTAAATTACCTCTTTTTTTAAGCTTTTTCTATTTTAGTTTAGTAAGGTAGTATAGAATAACTATAAAGAGAACCCTTTATAGTAGTCTAGCTTATACCCCCCTATACTAGTTACTAATTTTATAATAAGATAAAAGAGAAAACTTATTAATTATATTAAATACTCCACTTTAAATAGAAAACCCCTAAAAATACCTTAAACACTTATATATTAATTTTCTAAATAACTATAAGAGATATAAAAGTAAATATATAAATATAAGCCTAACTAACTTATACTTTATCTATATTTTCTACTCTTTTTATATCTTAGGTTATATAATTTCTTAAGAGAAAATAGGCTACTAAGAAGAAGTTTAGTAATATTATCCCTATAGTATTCTACCTTATTATCGCTTTAAATAATTAAAGAAGTATAGTAGGGATTAAAAGAGGAGATAAAAGTAAAGCTAGCTAAAGCTAGAGGAGCTTAAAAATACCTATTTTTATTTAATTTTTAAAGAATAAGAATTAATAGGTTTTTTCTATAAGCTAGACTAAAGAACCCTAAAAGCTTTTCTAAGAGGATAGTTACTAAAGTTATTAAAGGAAAATAGGAAATTATATAAAAATAAATATATTTTCTATTTATCTATTTAGTCTTTTTTATTATAAGCTAACTAAGCCTCTATCTACTTATATAAGCCTTTTCCTCCTATAATAACGCCTAACGCTTATAAAAACGCTTATCTAACCTCTTACTTTTTAGGTTAGAATTACTAAAAATTCCAAGACCTCTGCTCTCTTCTAGTAGTTACTGAAGTTATTAAGGGAAAATAGGAAATTATATAAAAATAAGTGTGTTTTTTACTTATATATTTAGTCTTTTTTATTATAAGCTAACTAAGCTTCTATCTATTTATATAAGCCTTTTCTTCTTATAATAACACTTAATACTTATAAAAACGCTTATTTAACTTCTTATTTTTAGGTTAGAATTACTAAAAATTCTAAAAACTCTACTCCTTTTTATATATCCTCTAAATCTTTTATATACTAAAGAGAGGAAAACTTAAATACTTTTACTTTATATACTTAATGTTCTATCTAGCTTTTAACCTATATCTTCTACTATTCTAGCTAATAGCTAGTCTCTTTACTAATTTTTTTTTAATATAAGCTTAATTATAGTTTTCTCTTTAGATCTCTTTAGCTTACTATATACTAAATACTATCTATCTTTTTAGTATAGTTAAAACTAAAAAGACGTTCTAAAGTTATATAGCTTAAGTTATATCTTTAATTAGGTTATTTTAAGTAATAAGGAATTACTTTAGAGTTAAGTTATTAAGCTTATTTACTATAAGTAGTTTAAGCTTTTTAACTCTTCTTTTAATCTTTATATAGTAAAGCTCCTTTTATTTATTCTCTATCTAAACCTATATATCCTTAACTTTATTTAATATTTTTTTAAAGTAGTTTTTCCTTTTTATATTAATAATAAAGGTTATAAGATTAAGGTTATTATTATAGATTATATCTTCTATCCTATTAGTCTTTTTTAAAAGGGCTAAGTCTTTAGCTTTAACTCTAATTAACTCTTAAGTAACTAATATCTAGTTAGATATAGCTTTTCTAAAGTTTATATTTATTTTATTTTTTTATTATTCTTCTTACTTCTTTCTCTTTAAAGCCTTTAGCTAGTTTTTAAACCTAGTTTTAGGTTTTAGTTTTAAGCTTTTAAGTAAAGTATAAAAGCTAAACTCCTTAATAATAAGCCTAACTTAGTAGTTAAAAAAGTTTTTATAAAGATTTAAGTTAGCCTTTTAGGCTTTAGTAGCAGTTTCTAAATATAAAGTCTTAATACTAAAGATATTTTATTAAATAATATATCTAATAAAGTCTATAGTATAGAGGCTATATTTCTATAGGTTTTCTTTTAATTTAATTTGAAGTTATAGGATAATAAAAGAAGTATAATTAATAAGCTCTTAAGTCTCTACTAGTATTTTATAGATTTTATATTAATTATGTTAGCATAGGTATAAGCATATATAGGGGCGTGGTATATGCGCCTATATAGTATAGGGTTATAGATGGGCGTATGTTGTGATAAAAAGTGATAATCTTGAGCATTAATAGGCATTTAATTATATAGATAATAATAAGGGAAGTGATGTATTGTGATGATTCCTGTTAATGTAGTTGGCAGGTTGCATCCCCTAGTAGGGAAAAGTGAGGGGAAAGATAACCTGAAACGTAACCTGCTAAACTGCTAATTACATAAGGTGCTTACGTAACTATACGTATTACATAATCAATATTATAGTTATAGGTTATAATAAATAGAGTATTTTTAGTTAAGGTTTTATACCTTTAACTTTATTAGTTTATTTGATATAGGTTATTAAAGTAAGTTAAGCGTTATTATTATTCTTATATTATTATTATTATTATAAAAGAATGTTATATGTTAACATCCCCCCTTAAGGTATATACGGTTGATTTATAGTATATAGCTTACTCACTTAATATATATATACGTTATAGGTATAAAAAACTTAAAAACCCTGTGGGAAAAATAAGAAAAATATCCCTATAATATATAATATGTTTATAACTAGTTAAAAAACTCTTATAAAATAACCTTATAGGTAAAAAGGTAAGAGAAAAACTAGTAAGTTATTTCTTTAATGCGGTTATTATTATTATGTATATTATTATTATTTTCTTTATCGTTATTGTTATTTATTATATTAAGTATATTATTAAATATAACTTTGCCGACTGGCTTAGTTAATATATCCGTAATATTAGACTTAGAGTCTATATGAAATAACAAATAATCTTTATTTAATAAAGATTCTCTAGCAAAATGATACTTTATATCAATATGCTTAGATTTTTTATAAAATTCAGGATTTTTAGTTAGCTTCTTAGCTGCTAAATTATCTATAAAAATCTTAGGCTTATTTATAGCTTTAAAACCCAGATTAGTTAAATTAAAATTATGACTATTATATAGATATAAGGCTTCTTTTACTGCCTCAGTTAAAGCTATATATTCAGCTTCATAAGTAGATAGTGCTACTATTTTTTGTTTTATAGTAGTATAAGATATTATATTATATAATCCCTAGCAAAATATATAAGCTAATGTAGATTTTCTATTATCTAGGTCTCTAGCCTAATTAGAGTCTGAATAACCTATTAAATCCCATATTATATTATTATTATAGTTATAATATATTCTTTTATTAGGATATTTATTTAGGTAACCCCATAAATAATCTAGAGCTATAAAGTACTTTTGTGAAGGGTTTATTATATATCTTAATAATATTATAATAGCTAGAGCTATATTAAATCTAGTTTTTAAAGCTAGATATAAAAGTGCTCTAATTTGCTATTAAAACTATAGAATTTCTTCTTTAGAAGCATAATATTTATTTATATATAGTTTTATATTATCTCTTATAGGAGTTATAGATAGATTTATATTTATTTTATTATATTTATTTAATATTTTTTATATATATTTAGTTTGATGTATAAAGAAAGACTTATTAGGTCTATCTATCTTAAACTCACAGCTTAAAAAGGTACTAGGCTCCTCTAATATTTATATTTTTATCTGTTGCTTTAATATATTATATATATAGTCACTAGTAGTAGTATTATTAGCTACTAAAAGTATATCGTCTACATAGTAACATAATATAGCTTTATAGTTATTTTTATTAAGTATAAATACTGCTTTATCATAAGGTGAAACAATAAATCCCAATTTTATTAATATAGCTTTTAAATGGTTATACTATAGTCTAGGGCTTTGTTTTAACCTATATAAAGCTTTAAGAAGCTTACAGCAATATTTACTATTATTTGATTTATAGTTATAATTAGGATTAAATTCCAACTTATTAGTGGTTTTATTATATAAAAAACCTGTTAGTAAAATTATATATATATCTATATCTATATTAGTATGTATAAACGCTGTAGTAACGTTATACTATAGAAAGGTCTAACTTTCTTTTATAGTAAATATGACTATAAACCTATAGCTTTTAGGTCTATAAGTAGTAAAAAAGGTTTCTAAGTAATTAATACCAATATATTAATTAAAACTTTAAGCAACCTATCTTGCTTTATATTTATATATATTATTTATTTTATCTTTTAATTTCATAGAATATACCTATCTACCGCCTAATAGATGAATATTATCTAGTTTTTCTATAATTTCCTAAGTTTTTATATCTTCTATTTAAGTTACTTCTAGTTATATAGCTTAAATCTAATTATCTTTATAAGGAGAATTTAAGGCTTGCTGTATATTAGAAGGCTTGTTTAATATAATAACTAATAGAATATAAGAAGCTTTATTAATAGTACTAGTTCTAGCAATACTATTATTATTAGTTAAAATGTTATTATTTATTTTATAAATACTAAGAGCAGGACAGTCTGCTATAGTATATAATAGTGCACTTTTAGTATTATAAACTGTATTATTAACCTATTAGTAGTCTTTTTTAGCTTCTTCTAATAGAGAGGGGATCTCTATTAATAACTTGGATTTTTCTTTATTTATTTCTCTATTATTAATATTAGTAGTTTTCATACTATCATTATGTGAACTAATCATACTAGTATTAGTATTGTTATTACTAGTATTAATATTATTATTTATATTATTATTATTATTATTATTATTATTAATACTAGTCTCATCACTTGGATTCGCAAGAGTGTTATTCGTTATAGAAATATCACTACTTATAGTAGGATTATTCCTATAAGAGATAGATTAACTAGAAATATCTCTTTGTGGACTATTATAGGTAATATTATGTCTATTATTATTCAGTATAATACTACTATTTATATCCTTATAGCAGGTATTTATACTTAAAGGAAGCTTTTTATAATGAGAAATAAAGGTATTCTCTAAGATTTTAACGTCTTAAGACTATAAAGCTCTTCTTAGTTATATATCCTAGATCTTATACCTATTAGATCTATAATTAATTATATAACCTTAACGTGCTTGTACGTCTAGTTTTTTCATTTTAGGATCTTTATTCTTATAGTAGTATATGCTACCCCACACTTTTATATTATTTATATTAGGTTTTATATTATTCTTTATTTTATAAAGCGTTTTATACTTAATAGAGCTATGAGGAGTCCTATTATATATATAAAGAGTAGCATAAAAGGCTTCACTCTATAAGTAGTGTAGTAAACCTAAATTATATAGTATAGTTCTTATTTTATTAACTATAGTATGTATAGTACGCTCTATAAGACTATTAGGCTCATATATATAAGGAGGTCTTTTATTATATATTATACTGCTTTTAGTGCATATAGCTTTAAAACGATCATTATTAAATTCTCTACCTCCATTAGTAGAAATTTCTTTTATTCTTTTATTATTATTATTATTATTAACTTCAGCTTAAAATTTAAGAAAAGCTTCACTAATAGTATGCTTCTCTTTATCTCTAAGTAATTTTCCCTATACAAAACAGGTATATTTATCTATAAAGATAATAAAAAGGCTATATTTATTATAAGTAGTAGGCGTAATAGGCCTACATAAATCTAAAGCTATATAATCTAGATAATCTAGATTTTTATTATGAACCTGTAGCTTACTAGCCTTAGTTATGAATTTGCCTTTATAATAGGCTTCGCAAGGCTATAAAGTTATATTATTATTATTATTATTTATATTTATTATAGTATTATCTTTTAATTTTAAAAGACTTTGTAAATATATATAACTAAGATGTTAGTGCTATAATTATAGGCTATTATTATTATTATTATTTATATTATTATTTATATTATTGTTTATATTATTCTTATTATTATTATTAGTTATAGTATTAGTATTATATATATATTGATTGTTATTGTTGATAGGAAACTAGAAGAAATATAAATTATTCTTCTTTGCCCCCACAGTAATAATACAATCTTTATTAATATCGTATAAAATAGGTTGTTTCTATATAATAGAAGTAATACCTAAAGAATCTAACTTAGATTAACTAAGTAGATTAATACCTAGTTTAGGTATATAATAAACGTCCTATAAAGTTATTTTATTATTATTAGGATATATTATTAAATCACCCTTTATTGTAGAAGTAAGAGTCTTTGCTTCTCCCTATTTTATAGTTTTATTTATTTTTATAGGACTTTTTATAAGGTTATAGTTATTAACTACATAAATAGTAGCTGCAGTATTAATATAAATATCAACTGTATTTTCATTCTTATTGTTATAACCTCTTGCTTTTCCTTTTTCCTTAATAATAGACTGGTTAATTAAATAACTTAAGGAAGGATTATTAGTATTATTTATATTATTATTAGGAGCAGTATAGCTTACATTCTCAAAGAGAATATCTTCTTCTTCTTTATCAGAAGATAAATCTATTAAATCTATAGGATTATTAGGATTATTAATAGATATATAGGGGGTAATATTATCTGTAGTAGTTATATTAACTACTTCTTTTTCTTTATTCTTAGCACTAGTAGTATTAGTAGAGGGCTTTTTCTACTAGCTAGGTGCTTTTTTAGGATGCAGAAAAGCGCAGTTTTCTTCAGTATGGTTTGTTTTCTTGTAATTTTTACAGTATAAACCTTTCTGTTTTTTCCAGGGTTTTTTATTTATTTTATTTTTGTTTTTTTGATTTTCCTGGTTTTTATTCTGTTTTTTATTCTTTTTATTATTACCCTTTGTAGTAGTATTATTAACTACTTCATTACTACCTTTTCTCTTATACTCGTCTATAAGACTAGCATATAAAGAGTTAAGGTTATAAGAAGTAGGGTTAATCCTAAGAGACTGAGTTATAGAGGTTATAAAAGCCTCATAAGTCTCATTTAGACTATTAAGTATATAAGCTATAACTACTTGATCTAGTAATTTAAGCTTATTATAAGATAAGTTATCTATAAGTTCTTTTATTTTATTTATATATTCTTCTATAGAATTAAAGTTATCTAAGGAAGTATTAAAGAACTTTTTATAGGTTAAAAACTTATTTATAAAACCTATAGGCTTATATAGGGCTTTTAGATATTTCTAAGTAGTATAGGCATCTTTATTATCTTTTATAACCCTTAGAGGACTATTATTATAGAATAACTATATATAACTTAAAGCCTTATAGTTTTTATTAACATATAACATTCTTTTATAATAATAATAATAATATAAGAATAATAATAATGCTTAACTTACTTTAATAACCTATATCAAATAAACTAATAAAGTTAAAGGTATAAAACCTTAACTAAAAATACTCTATTTATTATAACCTATAACTATAATATTGATTATATAATACGTATAGTTATATAAGCACCTTATATAATTAGTAGTTTAGCAGGTTACATTTCAGGTTATCTTTCCCCTCACTTTTCCCTACTAGGGGATGTAACCTGCTAACTACATCAATAGGAATCATCACAATATATTACTTCTCTTATTATTATCTATATAATTAAATACTCTTTAATACTTAAGATTATCACTTTTTATCATAATATAAGCCTATCTATAACCCTATACTATATAGGCGTATATACTACACCCCTGTATACGCTTATACCTATACTAACAGGTTATAAGCCCAGCTTAGAAATAACCTCTATTCCTTCTACCTCTTTACCTCTCCCCTACTTACCTATAAAGCCTTACCTTTACTTAAAGGTTATATATACTGAAAATCAATCCTTCGAACGCTTTTCCATCTATACTACCTTTGTAGAACTAGAAATACTAGCTAGACTAGTTATTTAGTTCCATGAGATTTATCTTCTTTAAATCTATATACTAAACCTTATTTAAATTAACTATACCTCTATCAATCCTTCCCTAAGTAGATAAGCTCTTACTACTACTTTATTCAATCTATATCCCTCAAATTATCTCTTCGAACTATCCTCTAGGCTATTACTAATTTAGTTTAGACCTATACTTATAGCACGATAGACTTCCTCTTAACTAATCTACTATATAGGATATATATCTCCTCAGTTAGACAATAGTCTAACTAAAGAAGATCTTAATTAAAGAGAAGGAATAAAAAACCACCTTTTTTACTAGTTAAACCCTAACCCTCTAGGTTTATAACTGTTATAACCTTACTATAAGAACCACTATACTATACGTATAATAGCTCTTTAGTTAATAACCTCACTATCATTAATCCTTTATAAGGCTTGTAATTACACACTACATCCTATTAAGGCAATAATAACTGATCCTAAGGTCCAGTTCCCTAAGCTTATTAGCTCAAAGAACTATAAGGTATAGGCTATACATATTAAAACCCTACTATATAGTAAAGATATTACTATAGACCTTACTAAGCCTATTTCTTCTAATAATAAAGATAAAAACTATAAGGCTTTAAGTTATATACAGTTATTCTATAACAACAGGCCTCTAAGGGTTATAAAAGATGATAAAGATGCCCATACTACTTAGGAACATCTAAAAGCCCTATATAAGCCTATAGGTTTTACAAACAAGTTTTTAACCTATAAAGAGTTCTTCAATACTTCCTTAGATAACTTTGATTCTATAGAAGAATATATAAATAAAATAAAAGAACTTACAGATAATTTATCCTATAATAAGCTTAAATTACCTAATCAAGTAATTATAGCTTATATACTTAATAGTCTAAATAAGACTTATGAGGCTTTTATAACCTCTATAACTCAGTCTCTTAGGACTAACCCTACTACTTATAACCTAGACTCTTTATATACTAGTCTTATAGACAAGTATAAGAGAAAAGGTAGCAGCAAAGTAGTTAATAATACTACTAAAGGTAATAATAATAAAAAGAATAAAAAACAAAATAAAAACCAGGAAAATACTAAAAACAAAAATAAAATTAATAAAAAACCCTGGAAAAAACAGAAAGGTTTATACTGCAAAAATTGCAAGAAAACAAACCATACTGAAGAAAACTGCGCTTTTCTACATCCTGAAAAAGCACCTAGCTAGTGGAAAAAGCCCTCTACTAGTACTACTAGTACTAAGGATAAAGAAAAAGAAGTAGTTAATATAACTACTACAGATAATATTACCCCCTATATATCTATTAATAATCCTAATAATCCTATAGATTTAATGGATTTATCTTCTGATAAAAAAGAAGAAGATATTCTCTTTGAGAATATAAGCTATACTGCTCCTAATAATAATATAAATAATACTAATAATCCTTCCTTAGGTTATTTAATTAACCAGTCTATTATTAAGGAAAAAGGAAAAGCAAGGAGTTATAACAATAAGAATGAAAATACGGTTGATATTTATATTGATACTGCGGCTACTATTCATGTAGTTAACAACTATAACCTTATAAAAAATCCTATAAAAATAAATAAAACTATAAAATGGGGAGAAGCAAAGACTCTTACTTCCACAATAAAGGGTGATTTAATAATATATCCTAATAATAATAAAATAACTTTATAGGACGTTTATTATATACCTAAACTAGGTATTAATCTACTTAGTCAATCTAAGTTAGATTCTTTAGGTATTGCTTCTATTATATAGAAACAACCTATTTTATACAATATTAATAAAGATTATATTATTGCTATAGGGGCAAAGAAGAATAATTTATATTTCTTCCAGTTTCCTATCAACAATAACAATCAATATATATATAATACTAATACTATAACTAATAATAATAATAAGAATAATATAAACAATAATATAAATAATAATATAAATAATAATAACAATAATAGCCTACAATTATGGCACTAACGTCTTAGTCATATACATTTACAAAGTCTTTTAAAATTAAAAGATAATACTATAATAAATATAAATAATAATAATAATAATATAACTTTACAGCCTTGCAAAGCCTATTATAAAGGCAAATTCATAACTAAGGCTAGTAAGCTACAGGTTCATAATAAAAATCTAGATTATCTAGATTATATAGCTTCAGACCTATGTAGGCCTATAACGCCTATTACATATAATAAATATATATATTTTATTATCTTTATAGATAAATATTCCCGTTTTGTATGGGGAAAATTACTTAAAGATAAAGAGAAGCATACTATTAGTGAAGCTTTTCTTAAATTTCAAGCTGAAGTAAATAATAACAATAATAATAAAAGAATAAAAGAAGTATCTACAGACAGAAGTACAGAATTTAATAATCATCGCTTTAAAGCTATATGTACTAAAAGCGGTATAATATATAATAAAAGACCTCTTTATATACATAAGCCTAACGGTCTTATAGAGCGCACTATACGCACTATAGTTAATAAAATAAGAACTATACTATATAATTCAAGTTTACCACACTACTTATAGGGTGAAGCCTTTTATGCTACTCTTTATATGCATAATAGGACTCCTCATAGCTCTATTAAGTATAAAACGCCTTATGAAATAAAGAATAATATAAAACCTAATATAAATAATATAAAAGTGTGGGGTAGCATATACTACTATAAAAATAAAGATCCTAAAATGAAAAAACTAGACGTACGAGCACGTCAAAGTTATATAATTAATTATAGATCTAATAGGTATAAGATCTAAGATATGCAACTAAGAAGAGCTTTATAGTCTCAAGACGTTAAAATCCTAGAAAATACCTTTATTTCTCATCATAAAGAGCTTCCTTTAAGCATAAATACCCACTATAAGGATACAAATAGTAGTATTATGCCGAACAATAATAGACATAATATTGCCCATAATAGTCCACAAAGAGATATTTCTAGTCAATCTATCTCTTATAGGAATAATCCTACTATAAGTAGTGATATTTCTATAACAAATAACGCTCTTGCAAATCCAAGTGATGAGACTAGTATTAATAATAATAACAATAATAATAATAATATAAATAATAATATTAATACTAGCAATAACAATACTGATACTAATATGATTAGTTCACACAATAATAGTACGAAAACTACTAGTATTAATAATAGAGAAATAAATAAACAAAAATCCAAGTTATTAATAGAGATCCCCTCTCTATCAGAAGAAGCTAAAAAAGACTACTAATAGGTTAATAATATAGTTTATAATACCAAAAGTGCACTATTATATACTATAGTAGACTATCCTGCTCTTAGTATTTATAAAATAAATAATAACGTTTTAACTGATAATAATAGTATTACTGGAACCAGTACTATCAATAAAGCTTCTTATATTCTATCAGTTATTACATTAAATAAGCCTTCTAATATATAGCAAGCCTTAAATTCTCCTTATAAAGATAATTAGATTCAGGCTATGTAACTAGAAGTAACTCAAATAGAAGATATAAAAACTTAGGAAATTATAGAAAAACCAGATAATATTCATCTATTAGGCGGTAGATAGGTATATTCTATGAAATTAAAAGATAAAATAAATAATATATATAAATATAAAGTAAGATAGGTTGCTCAAAGTTTTAATCAATATATTAATATTAATTATTTAGAAACCTTTTCTACTACCTATAGACCAGAAAGCTATAGGTTTATAGTCATATTTGCTATAAAAGAAAAATAGACCCTTCTGCAGTATGACGTTACTACAGCGTTTATACACACTAATATAGATATAGATATATATATAATTTTACCAACAGGTTTTTTATATAATAAAACCACTAATAAGTTGGAATTTAATCCTAATTATAACTATAAATCAAATAATAGCAAATATTGCTATAAGCTTCTTAAAGCTTTATATAGGTTAAAACAAAGCCCTAGACTATAGTATAACCATTTAAAAGCTATATTAATAAAATTAGGATTTATTGTTTCACCTTATGATGAAGCAGTATTTATACTTAATAAAAATAACTATAAAGCTATATTATATTACCATATAGACGATATGCTTTTAGCAGCTAATAATACTACTACTAGTAACTATATATATAATATATTAAGGCAACAGATAAAAATACAAATATTAAGGGAGCCTAATACCTTTTTAGGCTGTAAGTTTAAAATAGATAGACCTAATAAATCTTTCTTTATACATCAAACTAAATATACACAAAAAATATTAAATAAATATAATAAAATAAATATAAATCCATCTATAACTCCTATAAGAGATAATATAAAACTATATATAAATAAATATTATACTTCTAAAGAAGAAATTCTACAGTTTCAACAGCAAATTAGAGCACTTTTATATCTAGCTTTAAAAACTAGATTTAATATAGCTCTAGCTGTTATAATATTATCAAGATATACAACAAACCCTTCACAAGAGCATTTTATAGCTCTAGATTATTTATAGGGTTACTTAAATAAATATCCTAATAAAGGAATATATTATAACTATAATAATAATATAATATAGGATTTAATAGGTTATTCAGACTCTAATTAGGCTAGAGACCTAGATAATAGAAAATCTACATCAGCTTATATATTTTGCTAGGGATTATACAATATAATATCTTATACTACTATAAAACAAAAAACAGTAGCACTATCTACTTATGAAGCTGAATATATAGCTTTAACTGAGGTAGTAAAAAAAGCCCTATATCTATATAATAGTCATAATTTTAATTTAACTAATCTAAGTTTTAAAGCTATAAATAAGCCTAAGATTTTTATAGATAATTTAGCAGCTAAAAAGCTGACTGAAAATCCCAAATTTCATAAAAAATCTAAGCATATTAATATAAAGTATCATTTTGCTAGAGAATCTTTATTAAATAAAGATTATTTGTTATTTCATATAGACTCTAAGTCTAATATTGCAGATATATTAACTAAGCTAGTTAGCAAAGTTATATTTAATAATATACTTAATATAATAAATAACAATAACAATAAAGAAAATAATAATAATATACATAATAATAATAACCGCATTAAAGAAATAACTTACTAGTTTTTCTCTTACCTTTTTACCTATAAGGTTATTTTATAAGAGTTTTTTAACTAGTTATAAACATATTATATATTATAGGAATATTTTTCTTATTTTTCCCACAGGGTTTTTAAGTTTTTTATACCTATAACGTATATATATATTAAGTGAGTAAGCTATATACTATAAATCAACCATATATACCTTAAGGGGGGATGTTAACATATAACATTCTTTTATAATAATAATAATAATATAAGAATAATAATAACGCTTAACTTACTTTAATAACCTATATCAAATAAACTAATAAAGTTAAAGGTATAAAACCTTAACTAAAAATACTCTATTTATTATAACCTATAACTATAATATTAATTATGTAATACATATAGTTACATAAGCACTTTATATAATTAGCAGTTTAGCAGGTTACGTTTCAGGTTATCTTTCCCCTCACTTTTCCCTACTAGAAGATACAACCTGCCAACTACATCAACAGGAATCATCACAATACATCACTTCTCTTATTATTATCTATACAATTAAATGCTCTTTAATGCTTAAGATTATCACTTTTCATCACAACATAAGCCCATCTATAACCCTATACTATATAGGCGCATATACTACGCCCCTGCATACGCTTATACCTATGCTAACAGTTTTTATTTGAATTATCTTTAGATATAGGCTTAGTAAGGTCTATAGTAATATTTTTACTATATAGTAAGGCTTTAATATGTATAGCTTATACTTTATAGTTCTCTAAGCTAATAAGCTTAGAGAACTAAACCTTAGGATCAGTTATTATTACTTTAATAGGATGCAGTGCATAATTATAAGCCTTATAAAGGATTAATAATAGTGAGGTTATTAACTAAAGAGCTATTATATATATAGTATAGTAGTTCTTATAGTAAGGTTATAACAGTTATAAACCTAGAGGGTTAGGGTTTAACTAGCAAAAAAAGTGGTTTTTTATTTCTTCTCTTTAATTAAGATCTTTTTCAGTTAGACTATTGTCTAACTAAGGAGATATATATCCTATATAGTAGATTAGTTGAGAGGAAGTCTATCATATTATAAGTATAGGTCTAAACTAGATTAGTAATAAACTAGAGGATAATTTGAAGAGATAATCTAAAGGATATAAATTAAATAAAGTAGTAGTAAAAGCTTATCTACTTAGGGAAGGATTAATAGAGGTATAGTTAATTTAAATAGGGTTTAATATAGAGATTTAAAGGAGGTAGATCTTATAGAACTAAATAACTAGTCTAGCTAGTATTTCTAGTTCTACAAAGGTAGTATAGATAGAAAAACGTTTAAAGGATTGATTTTCAGTATATATAACCTTTAAGTAAAGGTAAAGCTTTATAGGTAGGTAGGGGAGAGGTAAAGAGGTAGAAAGAATAGAGGTTATTTCTAAGCTAGGTTTATAACCTATTAGCATAGGTATAAGCGTATATAGGGGCGTGGTATATGCACCTATATAGTATAGGGTTATAGATAGGCGTATGTTATGATAAAAAGTGATAATCTTAAGCATTAATAGGCATTTAATTATATAGATAATAATAAGGGAAGTGATATATTGTGATGATTCCTGTTAATGTAGTTAGCAGGTTGCATCCCCTAGTAGGGAAAAGTGAGGGGAAAGATAACCTGAAACGTAACCTGCTAAACTGCTAATTACATAAGGTGCTTATGTAACTATACATATTATATAATCAATATTATAGTTATAGGTTATAATAAATAGAGTATTTTTAGTTAAGGTTTTATACTTTTAACTTTATTAGTTTATTTGATATAGGTTATTAAAGTAAGTTAAGCGTTATTATTATTCTTATATTATTATTATTATTATAAAAGAATGTTATATGTTAACAAATTACAAACTAACTTAACTATAGTTCTAAAAGAGGTTTCTAACTTACTTAAGTAGCTACTATTAGTAATATTTTATATACTATCTAAGTAGAAGTATAGGCTATTTCTTTAATTAATAATTAAGCTTATATATTTTCTTCTACTATTATGTTATAAAAAGATAATAAAGTTATATAAAGTAAGCTTATTAGCTAGAACTTTATAATGCTTTATTGTGAGGTTATTATAAAAGAGGATTTAAATAATAAGAACCTTTATATATTATTTTTTAATAATATCTCTAATAGTTAGGTTATAGGCTACTTTAATATAGTTTTCTAAGAGGAGATCGCCTTAATATAGGAACCTTAATATATTATAGAAGTTAGAAAGAACTTTTACTTAGATATCTTACTTTTAGATTCCTTAAGTTAGGTTTTCACTATTATTATAAGAGAATTTACTCTACTAGTATTTAGTTAGAGTTATATTAATAAGGTTATTATTAATACTTATTTATTTAGATATTAGAAAAGATCTATTTTAACTAGGCTTTAGTGCTCTATAAAGCTTTTAAAGTGTAATAGAGGACTTAATAAGCTTTATAGTTTTAAAGATAATTCTAAGGAGTTTTTTATTAGATTATATAAGCTAGATATACTTAGTCTTATTTAGTTTAGTATTTACTTTATTAAAGTAGTTAAGATAGAAATTAGGAAGCTATAGGGGTAGTTCTCTTTATAAAAGTAGAGTAGATATATCTACTATCTATAGAGTCTTACCTTAAGAAACTAATTAGTTTTTATAAAAGTATATAATATAGATTATAAGCTTTTGTTTAATTCTATTAATCTAGTTAATATCCTATATAGTTTTATAAGCTTTTTAGAACTTAAGATTATAATCTCTAGAGGATAGAGACTAAGGAGTAATAGAAGTAGTTTAGTAAGATATTATATAATATTCTATAGTAGTCTAAAGAAGCTATTAAGTTATAAATATATAGAATATACTAAATAAGCTTATATTACTATTTATTTAGGTTATAGTAATTAAATATCTTAAAAAGAAGAAAAAAGTTAAAAAAGTGAATTTATAGAAAGTGAAAAGGTATTAATTATAATATTAATAGTTTTTACTAAAAGTTAACAAAAGTAAGTGAGAAGAGAAAATATATAATTTTAAGATATAGAAGTAATAGTTAGTCTTATTTAAAGTGTTATAGTTAAATATAAAAATATCTATTAAAGAAGAGTTATTATTATATATAGATATATAAAGATATTTAGTAGAGGGTTAGTAGTTTAAAGTGTTTCTTTTTATAGACGTTATAAAGGTAAATTTAGCGCTAGTAGTTAATATTTCTTCTAAAAATATGATTTTTAAGTGAGGAAGAAGCTAGTTAGATTATAAAATAGTTGTTTTTAAAGCTAAGATTTAAGTAATTATAGGATGTAGATAGTAATTAGATAAAGGTGAAGTTTAGTAGTGAGAGTAGTAAGTAGAAAAAAGAAGGGTAACTAGTATAATTTAGTAGTAGGAAAGATAAGATATAGCTATAAACTACTTAGTTAGGCTTATAATCTTATGTTTTTGAGGGGGAATTAATACTTATAGCTATAGAAGAGGTGAGGTTTTTTTTATAATTTAATTATAAGATATATAGGGTTAAAGGCCTCCTTTTTATAGATAGTAACATTTTAATTAATATACTTATTTTACTTTTACTATTAAAACCTAAATAAATATATTCTTTCTAGTTTAGTTAATCTTAGATTTATAGTAAAAAGCTCTTTAAATTGTTCTTTTTCGTTCTATTAATAGGTTACTATAGTGAATAAGTCTTTAAGCCTTTATAGTTACTATTTTTAGTATTAACTAACTCCTTAGTTAGGTATAAAAGGGTGTATTTCTTCTATTTAGCTATATCTCTCTTTTTCTCCTCTTAATATATTATTCTTTATAATCTTTAGCTTAACTAACACTTTATAATAATAACTAAATAACTTCTAAGTAGTATAATTATAGATATTAAAATTAACTTAAGTTACTTTTATATTACTACTTTAAACTAAGTATATAAGCTTTTCTTTTTCTCTCTTATATTAGCTTCTATAAATTATAAAAATAAAGAAAGAACTATTTATCTATTTAAATTTATTATATTACTATTAGTTATAATAGGTTATTTTTTTAAGGCTATTTAAATTATTACTAACTTATATATAGGCTTCTTTTTCTCTTTTTTAAACTTCTATTAAAAGTTCTATTAGTTAGGTTTAGTATAAAATAAGCTTTATCTATAAAATCGCTATTAATAAAAGAGCTAAAGGAGTAGCTCTAAAGTTTTAATATTTACTCACTAAGTTCTTAATAATATATATAGAGCTAATTAATAAAAGAGAAATACTAAATAGGTTTTTATTTTTTATAAGAGAGGTTTATATTATAGAAAGTTATACTAGTTCTTAAGGATAGCTATACTAGAAGATAGATAGATTAGAAGTAGTTAAAGCTTTATTAATTTATATATATAGCGCTTAGAATCTTTTTCTATATAATAAATACTTTAAGTACTAAGTAAAGATATCTTTTAAGGCTAAGTAGAGTAGCTACTAAGTTATTATATTTATTTCTTTCTAGGAGTATATTTCTTATTAAACTAAATAAGAAGAAGTTTATTCTAACTATATCTATTATAAAAAGAGCTCTTTATACTTATATAAGCTTAACTATAATTAAAAAACTACTAGTTAGATTAAATATATTAAGAAGAGTAATAAGAAGAAAAGCATTTCTAATAGTACCCCTTATAAAGAGGGTAGAGGTATTAATATAATACTTTATTTTAAGTATAAATATCCTAGAGGTAAGACTATTACGTTAGTATATAGACTATTAATTAACTAATTTACTAAGTTAGTTTTAGAGTATAAATTTAAATTATAGTAGTATTTCTAAGTAGTTTCTTATAAGATCTTTAGTAAAAACTCTTATAAATAAGTTAGCTTTTTAATAGTAGAAGTGAAATTAAAGCGTAAGGATAAGAAGAAGAAAAAGGAGGCTACTATTTATTATATTTAGAGAAGTAATTAGTCTATTTTAGGTTTGAATTTTTCAGAAGTAGTATTAGTTTCTTTTAAGTTTTTTAGTATTTTTTAGTTTTTTTAGTATTTATTAGTTTTTATTATTATATATCCCCCCTTCTTTTATAATAATATATATTAAGAGTAAAAGAAGTAATATAAATATATAGTTAATATAAATTATAGTGTAAAGATAACTAGATATAAATAGATAAAATATCACTTTTCTTACTAAAAATAGATAAAATTTAATAATTATTATAAACTTAGCTGTCTTCTAGTTCTTCTATATCTCTATACTAGCTATTAAATCTTTTGTTTTTTATAGAGATATTTATTATAATTTTATTCTTTTTCTACTAGATATTAACTTTAGCTTATAGTGTTTTATTTTATTCTTATAATTACTTAATTTACGCTTTTATAGTATTAAAGTTATTAGTCTCTACTTCTTCTAATATAAATAACTTATTAGAGTTTAAGATTTCTATTAAACTAAGTATATTAAAATTAAATTAATTTATAGTAAGAAAAACCTTATTAAGGGCTTATTTAAGGTTTAGTTAGATTTCTATTTTAGAGATATTATCTAGATAGCTATTTTTATTTACTATAAATTTCTTTAAGCGATTACTAGCTACAGTCTACTTAATAGGAATTCTAGTAAAAGTTTTAAATAAATAGAATAAAATTTAGAGAGATATTTACTAGATATAAAAAGGGCTTAACTAGTATATACTAAGTTTACTAGAAGAGCTTTTATTAATAAATAGCTTTATATTATAGATAAAAATAATATCTCTAACTTATAGCTCTTTATATTATATTTTATATTTATTTCTTTAGTTATAATTTTTAGTAACTTAGTAGCACTACTTTATAATATATTTAAAAGCTATTTACTAGTTAGAATTAAGTTATTTAAAGATCTATATATATAAAAAAAGTTTAATCTTAGTATTTCTAACTTTTAATTAGTTTAATACTTACTAAGTAATACTTTTAGTTTTAATTAGAGTAATTAAGTTATAACTATAAATAAAGTAAAAAAGAAAATATCTTATAGAGAATTTAATTAATATTTAGTTAGTAAATAAAGCTATATAAAAAACTAAAGTCTAGTTCTTTTTACTAAAGTCTAACTAGGTTATAAAGGTATAAATAAGAAGTTAATATTCTTTTTTAATAAGTCTATTAGTTTTCAAATTATATACTGAGATAATAAGATATTATCTTTTATAAACTTAATTAAGCTTTTTAATAAACTTTTTATTTTCTAGTCTTCTATTAATTATAAGGAGCTTATAGATCTTATAGTAGTAGATTATATCTTTTTAAATAAACTTAGCTATTATCTTTAAGTTAATATTCTTAGAAAGTTAATAAGTTTCTATATAACTAGTAAGTGCATTTTAGGCTTTAGCTAGAGAGTAATTACTAATCTTTTAGATATTAATATAAATATATTAAAATAGAATTACTAGAAGTATAGAAAAGGTATAAAGGTTTTTAAATCATCTTAGTTAGGTTTATATATAGAGTAGATAGCCTTTTATTTTATTACTTATTATTTAATATATATTCTCTTAAGTATATTACTCTTAGAGTTTAGTATATATTATATTATAGCCTCTATACCTTCCCTCAGTATATATATATTAGATTAACTTCTTTTATTCTTTTTTATTATTAACTATTTATTTTAGTATAAGGTTTAACTTTATTCCTTTCTAAAAGAGAAAACTATTTTAGAGTATATATTTTACTATATATAACTTAAATTTCTTAAAATTGATTTAAGAAATAGTCCTTAGGTGTAATAATAAAGCTAAATACTTAGTAATTTATTGTAATTATTAAGATTAAGCTTATTTAAAGTTTAGTAGATTATTTGCTTTAGGTTTAAGATTTTCTTCTACTTTAAATATATAAATAGAGTTATTAATTATTTTATTTAAATCTTCTTTTTATTTAGCTTTTTAAATATTAGATTCTCTTACTAGTTTATATAAAAAACTATTTATAGCTTTATTCTTTATACTAAGTATATAGTAAATATTAAAATTAAACATTTTGATCTAAGTAATCTATTATATAAGAACTACTCTAAGTAAATCTAAGATAGCGCTACTAATTTAGTCTATAAAGACTTTTATATTAGTTTTAAGGGTGAATTATATACTATATAGGTAGTTTTTAAGCTTTTTAAGAGTAAATAAAACTAATTAAAGCTTAAGTCTTTCTATATTATAGTTGAAAGCTATACTAGTTTAAATTCTACTTTTATACTAAGTAATATATCTTTTACTTTAATAGTATTATTTAAGTATAACACTTCACTTCTTAGTATTTATATCAGTAAATAGATAGATTTTACTAGCTTTTTTTTTGTAATTAATAGGTTAAAATAATAGAGAGCTAACTAGATAAAGCTTAAAGGTTTCTATAGCTAGCTGCTATTCTAGCTTCTACTTAAAAAGTACTCTTTTTTAAAGAAGTCTTACTAGTAGAATAGAAATAGTTCTATAATCTTTAATTTATACTTAATAGAACCTAATAATAGTAAGAAAATTTTTAACTACTGTAATATTATTATATTTTTCTTATTTAAAGATTTTAATAACTTTATTTTAGTTAGATTTATATCTCTTACTACTCACTATATAACTAAAGAAGTTAATAGCAGGCTAGTAAATCTGAGATTTCTCAAAAGATATTATAGTACTAGTAAGCTTAAGGTTCTAAAGTATTATATCTAGGTTTATAAAGTGTTCAAAGATGTATAAACATACCTCTAGAAGCTTAACTATGTAGTTATTATTATATATTATTTTTAGCTTTCTAATAGGGATATTATTAAAGAAAGGTTAGCAAACGCTTAGAATAAGGTTATAGAGGATTCTTATTATAACCTTTATAAACTAAGTAACTAAATTTATTACCTCTTAAGGTAAGGTATATATTTTAAATAGCTTTAAAAGTGTAGTAAATATAGTTAGATCTCAACTTAACTTATTAAGTGAGACTTAGTTATACTTAGAAAATAGGTCTAAAAAGCTTATAATCTTATAGTTAGTAAAGTCTTCTAAAAATTTATTAGCCTCTAGAGGAATAAAAGTATTTCTAATACTAATCTTATTAAGTTTTATATATAAATTAATTAGCTTTATATTACTATTCTTTTTAGTAATAAGGAACTAAGAGTTTTTATATAATTTATAGGATTTCTCTAAAACTCTTTATATAACTCTTAATTTAAATATATTAATAACTTTCCCTTATAAAGTTTTAGGGATAGAAATCTCTTTCTCTTACTATATAATATATAGAACAGTCTTAATCTTCTATAGTAGAGCTATATAAAGGTTAATACGTCTATATTTTATAAAATCTTATACTAATACTCTTTTTTAATTTATAAAAATATATTTAAATATTTTAATCTCTCTTAGTAAAAAGTGTAACTAGGTAACTTTAAGCTTTAAAAACCTTTTTAAAGTAAAATAAATCCTTTAGTTAAACTACGTAAATTATAGATATATATAGCTAGTAAAAGGGGAGTTAGAAAGCTAATAATAGCTTTTTACTTCTTAAGTTAGAATCTTTTTCTAGTCTTTCTAACTATTAGAAATAAAATTATCTAAAAATAGATTATTAACTAAATAAACCTTTTTATTTTTATATTTATATATTATATAGATACTAATAAAGCTTTAGTTAGACTTAAGGTTTTTCTTAATTAACTTAAAGAATATCTAATTTTTTAAGACTTTAAGAAGGTTTTACTAGCTTTTAGTATTCCTAAAAAGGTAGGCTTAAATAGTTTCTATAATTAGAGTAACTACTACTTTAGTAATAGTTTTTAAGACGTTAAGTGTAGCTAAAAGTGAAATTAGAGTAGAGCACTAATTAGTTTTAGAAATAGCTTCTTTTTATTCAAAAAGGTTAGTTTCTTTTTTTTTTAAGTAAGAAAACGCTCTTTTTTATAGTTAATTATAGTATTAATATAATAAATTTAAACTTTATTATATATATTACTAAAGTTTTAGTTAATTTTAGGTTAGCCTTTAGTAGCTTTAGAGGTGTTATAGATGTTTTTTATATAGTTTGTCTATTTAGAGAAATAGCGCTAAATCTAACGCAAAGAATCTAATTGCATAAAACCTACTAAAATACTAATTTTCTAAAATTTATTACTTCTGTAGTCTTTTGCTTTTATTATAGTAATAATAAAGCGTTTTAAATACTTAAAAATAAATTTAGTAGAAATAGTAAAAAGAAGTCTAAAGAGTAAGTTATAATTAATAGTTTTAAGGTTTATTACTATTATAGTTATTATAATTTTATAGTTATTAATCTAAATAGATATATAGTATACCTTAATAAAGCATAGCTTTAGGTTACTTTTAGCTATTATTTTCATTATTAAAGTAGTAGTAGAAATCAGAATATTATAGTCTAAGATATATTAATAACTTATAAGATTAAATTTTATACTAATATTAATTACACTTTATATAAATAAGTAGTTATTAAGGTACTTACTACTAATAGAAATCTTTAGAATAAGTTATAGTATAATAATTATTAGAACTATCTAGTTTATAGTTATTAGAATAATAGCTTTAACTAAAAAAACCTTTAGATAATCTTAAGTTTAAATAGCTTTATTATATTTAGAAACCTAGTTAGTCTATTAAGCTTTTTCTTTTAAGGTTTTAGTAAAGTCTATAAAGTCTATAGAAATAAATATATAGATAACTCTTTTTAGATTATCTATAAAAGTATATATCTTTCTAATAAACTCTTCTCTATATTTTAGCTAAATCTTATAGACTTTTTTAACTAGTAGACTAACTAAGCTATAAAGTTTATATAAGATAAGTTTATTAATAAGTTTCTTATCTTTAATAGATTTCTAATTTTTACTATTAAAGAATATAGCTAGCTAGAAGTTGCTTTTTAGAAGAGATGTTTTTAAAATAGGTTTTAGAGGAATCTTAATAACTTTACTAGGTGTTATTTTTCTTTTTATTCTAAACGCTCTTTTTAGTTCTAAGGTATTAGTAAGTATAGAAGCTAGTTCAAAAAGGTCCTCTTTTTCTATTTTAATATTTAAGTTTTCTTTTTACTTTTCCTAGTTAAGAAGTAAATTCTTCTCTATAACTAATTTTTTTAGTAAGTCTAAATAACTCTTAAAATGAGGTTATAAAGAAGAAGGTTTTTTTAAGATAGTTAGAGTATTTTTAATATTTTATATAGTGAAATAAACCTTCTTAGAAGGAGACTTTAAGGCTTTCTTTTTAACCTTTCTAAGATTTAGCAGCTTTAGCTTTTTCTATAGAAATAGGTTAGCTTTATATGTTTTTAACTAAATAATTATAAGCTTAGATACTATAAAATTAAATAAATTACTTTTAGTTAAACTATTAAGTTATATTAGGTTATATAAGCGAAAAAGCTAGACTAAATCTTTATATTCCTATTCACTAATAGCTAATACTTAGAAAGTAGATGTCTAACTAGATACTTTATTATTTAATATAATACTTCTTTTTTCTATAAACTTATAGGAAAATTTAATTAAGTTAAAATCATTATAGTCTTATAAAACCTTAATAAATGTAGACTAAAGTTAGCTAATATTCTACTTAAAAATCTTAGTAGTTTAGGCTTTTATAGCTTTATAGCTATCTTAATTCTTAAAGTAAGTAATAATAGCTTTTTAGTTAAGTTTACTATCTTATTATAATAAGGTAATAATTATTTAGAGGATAAAAAACTTATTATTTTGAGGTCTATAGAAATAACATCTTCAGAAGTATTAAATTAAGCTACTTTTTTTATTAGCTATTTTTTGAGGATAATAGCCTTCTTTGAAGTTATAATTTATATAGCTTATATATTAGTACTAACTATATAAGCTATAAAGGAAAAGCTTAGGATTTTCCTCATTAATCTTAATTAAATAGACTAAAGCTAAATAGTAGTTTTCTATAACTAGAGAAGAATAAATAATCTTTCTAGTAGAAATTTTCTAGTTATCTATTATTTTTACTAAGTTAGAAAGTTACTAGTTTAAAAACTAGCTTTAGAGGTTTATAACGCTTTAGTTAAATTTAGCTTTACTTCTTTTAGTTTATAGAGAGAGGAAAGTTTTCCTTTTTAGTACTTTTAGAAATATAAAAAATAGAGAATAAGTAGGAGTAGTAATCTAAAAGGTTTACCTCTAAATAGCCTTAAAGCTAAACTAATTTATTAAGTTAACTTTAAACTTATTAAAATCCCCTTTTCTAAATAACTTATAAATGCTAGTTCTTATAAATAGAGCTATTCTATCTAAAGCTAACTAATTAAATCTTAATATAGCTATATAGATAATTTAAAAGCTAGTTATAATATTAAGGTTATATCTTATAGCTTTAGTTTAAATATTATTAATCTTTTATAGGAACTATATAGCTATTTTATAGTTTAAATTATCTATTATTAAAGTTATAGAAATAATCTAATTAATTTAGTTATCTAGTAGTTTCTAATAATCTTTATCTATAGCTTTATAGCGCTAGATAAAGTATATTTTTACTTATAACTAAGTTTTCTTACTAAGTTTTATTTAATTATTAGCTTAAAAAAGTATATCTATATAGAAAATAATACTTAATACTTTTAAAGTATTAGTTATTTCTACTATTTCTACTATAGCTTTATAACTTTTAAGAAAGTCTAAAATATTATTTCTAGTAAAGAATAATACTTTAGCTATTCTAAGTTATAGTATTTTGAATTCTTAAAGTCCTAAGCTATATACTTTAGAAACCTTTTAATAAGATTTAGTAGAGTTTAAATAGCTTTATATACCTTTTTTTCTTAAAGAATTCTCTCTAAGTATTATATTTATACTAGAGATATTACTTTTAGAAGCTATTACTTTAAAGATTTTAGTTTCTATAATTACTTTAGAACTCTAATCTAAATTTAAAATTAAAAAGGGTTTTTTTTATTAAAGTTAGTAAAAAGAAGAACTTATAAAAGAACTTATTAAAGTATTACTAGTAACTAAGTTAGCTTTATTATCTATTATTTTTAGTTTAAATTATTTATTTTAAACTAGAGTTAAAGTTTTTAGAACTTTAAAGTCTAATAATACTATTTTAAAGAAGATATAAGTAAATTAATAGAAAAAGTAGTAGAAAAAAGCTTTACTAAAGAAAGCTAAAATAAAAAGATTATATAAAACTTAAATAGAGCTAATAATTTATTAATAGAAAGAGTAATAGAAGAATTCTTATAATATAGGTCTAAAAGAATAATAGAAGGTAAGGAGAGAGATAAAAAAAAAAAGAGATATTCTTACTATTATTTCTATTTTTATTTTTCTTTTTTATTTAGAAAGTATATATATATTTATTATCTCTTCTCTTTTCTACTATTTTAATAGTAAAGTTATTTTATACTTTAAGTTTTTTTTTCTTCTCTTTATAAAAGAAGTCTAGCTATATTTAGTAGTATCCTCTATAGTTTTACTTTATAACTCTCCTCTTTTATAAGTTAAACTTAGGATTTAATAAAATCTATAATAAAACTATAGCGTTAACTATAGACTTTAAAAGAAATACTTTACTCTAGCTACTTATTTACTACTTAAGAATATAGAGAGAGAGAAATCTAAAGAGATATATATACTTTTCTTTTTATAGAGTTAATATAGAATTATTTTTAAAAAAGAGAAACACTTTTAGTTAAGCTTAAAAAACGTTCCCTTTTTTGTTTTTTAAAAAGTTAGTATAGTTATAATATTTTTCTTTCTTAGCTTTTTATACTTTTATACTTATAGTATCTTATAATTTAAAAAAGCTAGATCTTAGTATTTCTATATATAAGTATAACTTAGATCTTAAGTTTCTAAGCTTTTTAGTATTTCTCCTCACTAGTTAATATATTATTAGAAACTTTCTAATAAGTTTAAGTAAAGGGAAATTTCTTAGAATAGATTAATTAATTTTATCTTTTTTAAAGTTTATAAGAGAGGTAAAATAAATCCTATTACTCTTATAACTTTAGCTTTAGAAGTAAAAGTAAAATAAGTTTATTTTATTTTAGTTACTTTTAAGTTATTATTATAGTAACTTATAATAAAATAGTATATAATAATTTTAAATAGATAGATAGTAAGTTAATAAAGAGGTTTAATAAAGCTTATATAGAACTTTATTTATTTTCTTCTACTTAATAAAATACTCTTTTTTTTAAAGTCTTTTAGACTTTTATAGGTTTAGTTAATCTTTAATTCTAAATATCTAAGCTATTACTTTTTACTTTAAGAAAATAGAGGTTAAAAAAGTATTTTAAATAGGTAGATAGTAAGCTAATAAAAAGGTTTAGTAAAGCTTATATAGAACTCTACTTACTCTCTTCTATTTAATAAAATACTTTTTTTCTTAGAATCTTTTAGACTTCTATAAGTTTAATTAATTTTTAATTCTAAATATTTAAACTATTATTCTTTACTTTAAGAAAATAGAGGTTAAAAAGATATTAGCTAAATTTTCTTCTAATATAGTAATACTTAAATTACCTCTTTTTCTAAGCTTTTCCTACTTTAGTTTAATAAAGTAGTATAAAATAACTATAAAAAGAACTCTTTATAGTAGTTTAATTTATACTTCTCTATATTAATTACTAATTTTATAATAAGATAAAAGAGAAAACTTATTAATTATACTAAGTATTCTACTCTAAGTAGAAAACCTCTAACAATACCCTAAATACTTATATATTAATTTTCTAGATAACTATAAAAGATATAAAAGTGAATATATAAATATAAGTCTAACTAATTTATACTTTATTTATATTTTCTACTTTTTTTATATCTTAAGTTATATAATCTCTTAAGAGAAAATAGGCTACTAAGAAGAAGTTTAGCGATATTATCCCTATAGTATTCTACTTTATTATCGCTTTAAATAATTAAAGAGGTATAGTAGAGATTAAGAGAGAAGATAAAAATAAAGTTAGCTAAAACTAGAGGAGCCTAAAAATACCTATTTTTATTTAATTTTTAAAAAGTAAAAATTAATAGGTTTTTTCTATAAGCTAAGCTAAAGAACCCTAAAAGCTCTTTTAAGAGGGTAGTTACTAAAGTTATTAAGAGAAAATAGAAAATTATATAAAAATAAGTATGTTTCTTATTTATATACTTAGTCTTTTTCGTTATAGGCTAACTAGGCTTCTATCTACTTATATAAGCCTTTTCCTCCTATAATAACGCCTAACGCCTATAAAAACGCCTATCTAACCTTTTACTTTTAGGTTAGAATTACTAAAAATTCTAAGAACTCTACTCCCTTCCAATATATAAATACTTTATTAAGACAACAAACCTATATAATAAAGGGTTTTTATCTAAACATAATAATAATACTTTAAATCTTAAGTTTAATAAAGTTAAAAATATACTATATTAGGTTTCTCTTATTTTTCCTCTTATAAAGAGGTTTTTATAACTCTATAATATATTTTTTTTTATAATAGGAGTTTTTACTTACTTTTTTCCCTAAATATAAGGTTTTAGTAAGTTATATATATACTATATATAACTTAAGAGGGTGACTAAAACTATAAGTCTAATAAGTTATATAAATAGAAAAAACTAGTAACCTAATAGTAACTTAAACCCTCAACCTTTAGGATTAAAAGTAAGAGCATTAACAACTAAGCTATTAAGCTGGATTGTTAAGGGAGATTAGTCTAAAACTAGCCTATAAGCTAAGGGTCTAGCGCTACGCTAACCTAACGCATAAGGGTTAAAGCTAAAACTAGCTTATAAGCTAGTATTACTAGTAAGCCCACTAGTTTTAGTAATTCCAAATAGACTAAAACACCTACTTAACCCTATAGGGACTAGTATAGGTTAACAACGTCTATATAATAACCAACCAGTCCCCCTAACTTTACTAGGAACTTAGATTAGTTAATATACGCAACCAATACAACAATAACTTCTATAGCTCCTTACTTTACTATTACCCTTTGCTACACTGAGAAACCAACTGTTACTCTCACTTATACTGGTTATTATAAAACTAACGTTTATTACCACTTCCTCTCTCTTAGTATAAGTAATATTTACTATATTTTACTTATAAATTAATAGATAAATAGAAAGAATTAACTAGATCTTTAAAACTTATCTCTATATTTATATTAACTATAACTAAAATAATTAAGTAATACTTTTATTAGTAGCTTAATTTACTTATAATAGTATAATTAGAGAAAATACTAAGGAATCCTCTTTCTACTTTAACTATAGATTTAAACTAACTACTTATAAAGAACTCTAAATAAGCTTAATAGTACTAAAAGCTATTACTATAATTAAGTAAATTAAAGATATCTAAGATAATATATATAAAGAACTTCAATTTATATAATAATAAATAATAAAATTTACTAATAAATAAAGGATTAAAGGACTAATTTTAAAAGAGGGAGATAGTACTTATTTTATATAGTAAAATATTAAAATAAAATAACTAAATAATAAATTAAACTTTAAAAAACTTAAACTTTTTAAAATTCTTTAGAAAGTTTTACTAGTTAACTATAAACTTAACTTATTTAATATAATAAAATGTTTCTTAATATTCTATATTTTATTATTTAAACTAATATTATAAGAATTATAAATAAATAACTTTATTATTATAGAAAATAATAAACTAAAGTATAAAGTTAAATAAATTATTAATTACTTTAAAGAACTAAAAAGATATTAATACTTTATTAAATAGAAAAAATATAGTTATAAAGATAATATATAAAAACTAACTAAAAATATTACTAATATAAAAGATAAATTTATAACTTATTAGTAATAATACTAAAAATAAGAATTAATATTTATAGTACTACTAATACTATTTCTAATAAATACTACTAGCTATTTATATATTAGATACTTATATAGATATATTAAACTACTAGTAAAAATAGATAGACTATAATATAGAAAACTATTTATTTACCTAAAGATATTAAAAAATAACTAAAACTCTTCTAAAAAAAAGTTTAAAGTATTAAAGTTCTAACTACTTAGAATAATATTTTAGTTTATTATACTAAAACTACTTATAGATTAAACTTCTAATATAGAAGATATTACTAGCTTCTTTTTAGTAACTTTATAACTTTTATAAAACACTATTCTCTTCTATTTTTTTAGATAATCTAACTACGTTATAGATTTATCTAACTTAGCTTATATAATATATAAAGTAATAGCTTTTATTTTTAATATTTCCTCTTTAATTACCTTAATATCCTCTAAATAAGTAGCTTTATTTAATAAATGATCTATTATAGCTAGTTAGTAAAAAGAATAATATTAATAAATTAAAATACTTATAAGTATAAATAGTATCTACTACTATATTATAAAATTACTTTAAGTAAGTATACTTACTATAGATTTTACTACTAAGAAATAACTTATAATACTTCTCTAAAGAATAATAATATAAGTAAAGTATATTAATAATAAAACTAAACTTAGTAGTATATAGTATATAATTATAATAATAGAGAGTAGATATAAAATTTAATTTTAATTTTTAAATATAACTTAATATAATATTAGTATTATAAATAAATTAGAAAGTATAATTAATAGATCTCTAATTTAAAACTAATAACCTATTTATATTAGGTTTTAAAGATAAGATCTTTAGAGAGAGGACCTACTATTATAACTTATAAATAAGAATAACAGCTAAACAACCTATTTAGGCGATAAGTAGCTATAATAGGATATTTATACTATAGGATTATAGGAATAGTAAGGACCTATTTAGGAATGGAAGAACTATAGTATAAGTTATATAATAATAAGATAAAGAATAATTAATAAGGTGTAATAGAAAGTGTTTAGTAATTAGTTAGTTATACTAATTAATTAAAATTACTTTATATATCTAGGTAATTACTTATAAATAGATAATAAATACTATTTAGGATTTATATATAGTATAGCTTAAGCTTAGCTTATAGTTAGACTTCTATAGCTCTTTAGTAATTAATTTTATATTTATCTTTAGATACTTTTAACTTATCTTTACTATAAATACTTATTAAGTTTAAGACTGATTACTTTAGCCTCTTACTATTGATCTACAATATAGCTTATAACTTATAACCTAAGTGTACTGTTTTAAGATATTAATCTCTAGCTTCTATTAGTAGATCTTACTGTTAGATAGCTAACTGTAATATATATATAAATCCTAAATAATACTTTTTATTTATTTATAAGTAATTACCTAAATATATAAAGTGATTATAATTAGTTAGTATAACTAACTAATTATTAAATGTTTTCTACTATACCTTACTAATTATTTCTTATCTTATTATTATATAATTTATACTATAGTTTTTCTATTCTTAAGTAGGTCTCTATTATTCCTATAATCTTATAGTATAAATATTTTATTATAGCTACTTATTACTTAAATAGGTTATTATCTTTATTTATAGGTTATAATATTAGGTCTTCTCTCTAAAGGTTTTATTCTTAAGATCTAATATAAATAGGTTATTAGTCTTAAGTTAGAGATCTATTAATTATACTTCTTAATTTACTTATAATACTAATATTATATTAAGTTATATTTAAAAATTAAAATTAAATTCTATATCTACTTTCTATTATTATAATTATATATTATATATTACTAAGTTTAGTTTTATTATTAATATACCTTACTTATATTATTATTTTTTAGAGAAGTACTATAAGTTATCTCTTAGTAGTAAAATCTATAGTAAATATATTTACTTAAAGTAATCTTATAATATAGTAGTAGATATTATTTATACTTATAGATACTTTAATTTATTAATACTATTCTTTTTATTAACTAGCTATAATAAATTATTTATTAAATAAAGCTACTTATTTAGAGAATACTAAAGTAGTTAAAAAGGAGGTATTAAGAGGAAAAGCTACTACTTTATATATTATATAAGCTAAGTTAGATAAGTCTATAGTGTAGTTAGATTATCTAAAGAAATAGAAGAAAATAGTATTTTATAAAGATTATAAAGTTACTAAAGAGGAGTTAGTAGTATTTTCTATATTAGAGGTTTAATTTATAAATAGTTCTAATATAATAAATTAGAATATTATTCTAAGTAGTTAAAACTTTAATACTTTAAACTTTTTTTTAGAAGAGTTTTAGTTATTTTCTAATATCTCTAAATAAATAAATAGTTTTCTTTATTATAGTTTATTTATTTTTATTAGTAGTTTAATATATTTATATAGATATTTAATATATAAATAGCTAGTAGTATTTATTAGAAATAGTATTATTAATACTATAAATATTAACCTTTATTCTTAATACTATTACTAATAAGTTATAAATTTATTTTTAATATTAGTAATATCTTTAGCTAGTTTCTATATATTATTTTTATAATTATATCTTTTCTATCTAATAAAATATTAGTATCTTTTTAGTTTTTTAAAGTAATTAATAATTTATTTAACTTTATACTTTAGTTTATTATTTTCTATAATAATAAAGTTATTTATCTATAATCCTTATAGTACTAGTTTAAATAATAAAATATAGAATATTAAGAAATATTTCATTATATTAAATAGGTTAAGTTTATAGTTAATTAGTGAAATCTTTTAGAGGATTTTAAAAAGTCTAAGTTTTTTAAAGTTTAGCTTTTTATTTAGTTATTTTATTTTAATATTTTACTATATAAAATAGATATTATCTCTCTTTTTTAAAGTTAGTTTTTTAATTCTTTATTTATTAGTAAATTTTATTATTTATTATTATATAAATTCAAGTTCTTTATATATATTATCTTAGATGTCTTTAATTTATTTAATTATAGTAATAAGTTTTAGTATTATTAAACTTATTTAAAGTTCTCTATAAGTAGTTAGTTTAAATCTATAATTAAAGTAAAAAAGGGATTTTTTAATAATTTCTCTAGTTATATTATTATAAGTAAATTAGATTACTAATAGATATACTACTTAATTATTTTAATTATAGTTAATATAAATATAGAGATAAGTTTTAAAGATTTAGTTAATTCTTTCTATTTATTTATTAGTTTATAAGTAAAATATAATAGATATTACTTATTTAATAGTAAATTATAATATAATTAATTTCTAAAACTTAGAAGTAAAGATCTTATTTCTATCTAATATAATTTCTTTAAGTATTTTATAGTTAGTAATAATATATTTAAGAAATATATAAGTAAACTCTTTAGTATTACTTACTTCTTTATATAAGATAAAATAGATATACTTTATAAATCTATTAATAATAATAAGAATAGTATTAAAGTAGACTTTTATAAAAAGTTCTTAAAACTTTAGTAGCTTAATAATAAAGTTAAATAATATAAAATACTAAATAGTTTATAATATAAATAAAAGTTATAATAATCTATAAAGTTAATATTAAGTTAGTTTACTTTTTAAATAAACCTTATAATCTTTAATTACTATTATAATATATTCTCTAGTAACTTTTTCTCTATATTATTATTATAGTTATTTTTAGGTTTTTATAACTCTTTAGTAACTATATATAAATTAAATATAAAATTCTATAATTACTTTAGTATTTAGTTTACTAATTAAACTAACTATAGATTATTTAGCTATTATTAAAAGTCTAGTGATTAGTATAAGATCTCTATTATTATTCTATCTAAAAATTACTTAAGTTTCTTTAAGTATTAGAACATTATAATTTAGTTATTAACTAAAAGTATTAGCTTTATTATTTTCTAATCTTTTTTAATAAATAATTTAAAAGTTAAAATTCTAAAAAGAATTCTAACTATTTAATTTATTATTTATTAAATATTTTTAATATAGTAAAATATACTAAGTTTCTATAGTCTATATATATAAATATTTTATAAATAGTTTTTAAGAGTTTAAGTTACTATTCTTTAAAAGCTTTAATAATTACTATAAATTCTTTATTATAAATTTAATAATTAAGTTCTAGTTTATAAAGCTTATAAGAGAAAAAAGTATAGAGATATAAATATCTTTCTAAATCTCTCTAAAATAGTTATACTCTAAGAGTAAAATCTAAAATATTTATTTTAACTTTAAACTATTCTTCTAAATTAGAAATTATTAAAACTAGTTTACTAGATATATAGTTTTTAATTTCTTAAAAAGCTATACTTTAAGCTTTTTTCTATTTAAATAAGTAGTTCTTATAGCTAAGATCTATAAGAAGTATATTAATTTTATTATAATACTTAATAAATCTTTAATAAAGGTTAATTAATTTAAAAAAGCTTTATATTTCTTTAAAGTTAGTTAATATTAGCTATTTTTTAATAGCTTAGACTTTTCTTTCTAATATATTAATATATTTAGAAGTAATAGTAAATCTAAAGTATTCTATTTTTTAAATATAGAAGATGTTTTTCTCTAGTTTAACTAGAAATTTAGTATTTTAAAAAGCTTATAATATAAAATATATATACTCTTTATATTATTCTATTATAAGTAAGAAAATAAGGATATTATTAAAGTAAATAACTATAAAAATATCTATAAATCTCTTAAGAACTTAGTTAATTATATTCTAAAAAATAGCTAAAATATTAATAAAACTAAAAAATATAATAAGATATTTACAATATTCTCTATATATTTAAAAAGTAGTTTTCTATTTTTCTTTTTTCTTTATTCTAATAAAGTTATAAATATTTTTAAAGTTTAATATTATAAAGTAGTTAGCTTTATATAGAAATTACTATAATTTATTAATTAAGAGTAATAAATATTAGTTTTTAATTATTATTTTATTAAGTATTTAGTAGTTATTATATAGTTATAAGTTACTATTTTTCTTAAGTATAAATAGAATTAAACTTCTTATTAGTAATATTAATTCTCTAATATAGCTTTTTTTAAGGTTTTTATGAAGGTATTTATTAAAAGTTTCTATTTTTATTAAGTTAAGTCTATAAATTGTATTAAATTTAAGCTTTTTCTCTTTTTTAATAGGGATTTTATAATTAAAACTATTATATAATAGTAGTTTAGTTTTTAGTTTAGCTATAAAGAGTTTCTTATAAACTTTATATTCTTCTAAAATAAATAGAAATAGATTATTCTTTTATTTAATATCTATTATCTCTAGTAGTTATAATATAGCTTCTTTTATTTTAAAGTAGTAAATATATTATATTACTACTTTATATTCTATAAATCTATTTAAAACTTAATTTCTATAAAGCTATTTAGAAACTAAATTATTATTATTCTAATAGAGTTAGCTTATTCTTTAATCTATCTATAAGTTATTTTTCTTAAGTTATAGTATTTTTAATATAATATTATATATATTAAATTTAATAATATTAAATTAAAGTTATTTATTTTAATTTAAGTAGCTTATTTTAAAAAATATAGTTTTTTTTTTAATAATATCTCCTTTATACTAAACTTATTCTTTTTCTATACTACTAAATTAATATATATATTTCTTTTCTTATTATAGTACTTATAGTTAGTTTACTACTTAAAATAATATAAAATTTCTTTCTACCCTACTATTAATTATAATAATAGTAGTATTATTATTAATTATTACTATAAGTTATAGATATATTTTCTAATTTAGAGATACTAGATATATAAACCTTATTATTATTACTTATTATAGTCTTTTATTAATAAGTAAGTTTAGTTTTTTAACTATTTTAGTTATCTAAAGTAAGTAATCTATTTTTCTTTCTATTATACCTTAGTAAAGCTATTTTTTCTAATCTTAATATAAGAGATATTAAGTCTATTTTTTAAAGTTCTCTATATTTAAGCTTTATCTTAGTAGTAAATTTAATAAGTATTTTACTAATATTTATCTTATTATATAGTATTATTATACTAATATTTTATAGAAAATTATAAGCTTAAGTTAAAAGTTATTAAGTTATTATTAAATATAGTTATAGTTTATCTAATTATAATAGATATAGTATAAATATTCTTAATAAAGTTTTTATTATATCTTCTAAAGTAGAATTAGTATTTATATTTATCTCTAAAGTGTTCTTTATATTTATTAAAAAAGTATTAAAACTAGAAGAGGTTTTAATAGTTATAGTAATTATTCTTTAAAGTAAGGTAATTTTCTATATAGAGTTTTAAAGTATAATCTTAGTTTCTTATATTAGTAAGTATTTTATAGAAGTATTATTATTAGTTATTATAGCTTATATTAATTATTTAGTACTAAATAAGCTATTAAATGTCTTTTTTATTATTAGATTCCTTTTTAAAGCTAATATTATTTATACTAGAAATAAGCTTATAAGTAATCTTTATTTAAGTATATTAGTAAGTAATATTATAAGGTTTATTTAAGTTATAAGGAGATTCTTCTCTTTTACTAAAAGTTTAGTTATTAGTAAAGCTAAAAAGCTATTATTTAGTTAAAAGGCTATATTAGTATTTAAGTTTCTTATTAGATTTCTTTTTAACCTATTCTTTAAGCTTTTAATTAATCTACTTAATTCTAGTAAAGTTTCTATATATATTCTAATATTATTCTATTAGAGCGCTAATCTAGTAGTACTATATAGCGTTATTTAGTTCTTCTTAGATTTATTATAGCTATAGTATTTATACTACTTTAAAACGTAAAATGCTTTATTTATTATTAGTTTCTAACTTTTATTTTTAAGTAGAGTAACTTAAAATATTATAGAGGATCTATCTTTATATATTAATAATTTATAGCGATAGTATACTAATAAGTTTAAGTTATTATATTTAAAGCATTTTATTAAGTTATTTTATAGTTTTTCTAACTATTTTACTATAAAATTATAATACTATTATAAAGGTTTTAGTTTTAACTTTAAAGATAGTTATATTATAACTTATCCTTCTATAGTTTAGACTTTTAAGCTAATATCCTAAAACTTTTTTATTATTATAGTATATAAAGTATTTACTATTATAATATTCTATCTATAAGAGAGATGTATAGGGGGTTTTAGTTATTATACTAATCTACTTAGTTTATTTAAGTATTAGCTTCTAATTAAACTTTTTAAGTTATCTATAGTTTTTAGTAATATATTTTACTTTTTCATAGTTATAGTATATAAAGTTCTAAAGCTTTTTACTATTATCTTTAGTAACTAAGCTAAGATCTACAAGTTTACTATATTATCTATAAGTAGTACTTTACTAATTATTATTTTAGTTATTATAAAGTTTATTATTATTCTATAAGTTATTAAATTTCTACTAAGGTTACTACTAGTATTTATATCTAAAGTTTAGGTTTTATTACTTATTACTTTATTCTTTTTATTATTTAAAAAGTTAATTATTAATTTTAATAGTAAGTTTAGTATATTAGAAGAAGTTATTAAGTTAATTAACTTTAATAATTTTATCTTTAACTTTATTTTTAAGTTTTTAGTAAAATATAAAGATTTTAGTTTCTTTAGTAAAGTTAAATTAAATATTAAATTATCTAAAGTTAGTAGAATAGTTTTTAGTAGACTTAGTTTATTAAAGCTATAAAAGGTTTTATTTAGCTTATTATTTTTTATTTAAATTCTAAAAAAGTAAATAAAATATATCCTTAAACTTTAAGAAATTAGTATAGATATTATAGATCTCTATAGTATATTTATTAAGGGTTTTATATTTAAAATACTCTTCTTAGATTAGTTTAAATTATTAAAATATTTTTCTTTAGAAGTAAGTAGCTATATATATTACTTTTTTAGTTTTATTAGTGAAATCTCTATAGTAAAAGGTCTAGTAGTTTTTAACTTAAATTAAAAATCCTTTAAAAGTTCTAATAGTTCTATTATAAGTAATAAATATATTAAGCTTAAGTTTCTATTATCCTTTTTAAAGAGATATAATAATAATATTAATAGTAGTTTAAAAAGTATTATTCTATTTTTCTAGCTAGAGAACTTTATTCTCTAGATCTATAATATATTAAGATCTATTACTAAGTTCTTAGATTATTCTTTTAAGTTCTTAGAGTTTAGTAGTAATATTATTATATATTTTTTAGATTTTAGTAATATCTTTATCTCTTTTCTTAACTCTATTTTAAAGTTTATTATATATCTCTTTTTTAAAAATAACCTCATTATCTAAGTTAACTATTATTAGAGCTCTTTTAAGTTCTTTAGCTAGGTTTTTAACTAGTTACTTAAAAGAAGTAGAGTTTTTTAAAGTAAGTGATTTAATAGAAATATAAAAAGATATCTTATTTATATTATTTAGTAAATATGAATAGTTAACTTACTAAATAGAAGTAATTAAAGTATTATAGTTAGCTATCTTATAATAAGGTTTATTAATAGAAGCTAGAGATTAATACTTTAAAATAGTATACTTATATTATAGATTAGTAGTAAAAAGCTAAAGTAATTAGTTTTAAACTTAATAAGTATTTATAGTAAAAGTAAGCTAAAAATATCTAAAGATAAATATAAAGTTAATTACTAAAAAGCTATAGAAGTCTAATTATAAGCTAAACTTAAACTATATTATATATAAATCCTAAATAGTATTTTTTATCTATTTATAAGTAATTACTTAAATATATAAAGTAATTATAATTAGTTAGTATAACTAAATAATTACTAAGTACTTTCTATTATACTTTACTAATTATTCTTTATCTTATTATTATATAACTTATACTATAGTTCTTCTATTCTTAAGTAAGTCTCTACTATTCCTATAATCCTATAGTATAAATATCCTATTATAGCTACCTATCGCCTAAGTAGGTTATTTAGCTATTATCCTTATTTACAGGTTGTAATACCTATAGTGTATTACATATAGACCACAGTAAGCTGTCATTACCTTCTTGAAACTATTAAAATGTTTAGCATGCTGACTTCAGTTAGTATAGCTCCTTGAGCAGTTCACTATAGGAATTATTCTCACTTCCTGCTTCTAGGGAACTCCCTACATCTATTGCAGCATAGCGTTCCAAGCTCCTAATATCCTACAGGCCTTAGAAGATTGTAGGTCAACCCTGTCTCGCTTTGCTAATTAATAGAAAGATGCAGAGGTTTACTATGAGACGTACACACTGCTTACGTCTCAAACACCTATCTCCTTCCCTAATAATTCTAACTAGGCTTAAAAATATCCTACCTATAGATATTTATAGATACCTAGGTATTTAGGTAGGGTAGTATAAGTAGAGCATTAACCACTATAGTACTATAGTACTACATACTATATATAGTTATAGTATGTAGTATACTATAGAGTATATAGTTATAGTACGTAGTGTACTATAAGTTAAATCTTAGTACTATAACTACACTATATCCTACTATAGTTATAGTATATAGTATATTATATACTATATAACTATATATTAAAAAAACTATAAAAATATAGAATAATAGCTTTTAAGTAAATATAACTTCTTATTATGATACTTATAGAACTACTAAGTAATTCTAAATACCTCTAAATAGAAAAAATAATAATATATCACTTTATATTAATAAAATTCTAAATAATTCTTTAAAAGTCTAAAGAAATATAAAAAGATCTAGTTTTAATATATTAAGTATATAAAATACTAAGAATAGTAATAATAGTTTGAGTTTGTAGTTACAATGCAGCCCTCCTGCAAAAAGACTACAGCAAAATTCACCCTATATGCAGGCATAATTCTAGAAACACTATATAGGTACTTTAACCTATGCCCTTTACTAATTAAGGAAAACAGTATAGAAACTCTATATATTCCTGCTAGTAGGCAAACCCTCTGAAAATCATAAAGTTGAACGTGCGCCCTAGCTGAATAGACTAGCAGAATAGTAATAGCGCTAGCTGCGCAGCGTAGGGCTGATCATATTAGGGCTAAACAGGTTACTAAGGCTCTTATAGCCTGGTAATACCACTACATAAGAGATAACTCCTCAACTAAAGAGGTTGTCGCAAGAGGTTCTTATAGCTAGAAGTATAAAAAGCTCTGCTACTACGTATAGAGCCTTACGCCTATCCTTCTTCCTCTTTCTCACTTTATAACCTATAATAAATCCTTTATAATGTCTATACTATGAGAGATATATAAGAACGCTAATCCCCTACGAGGTATACCCTTTTATAAGCGAATAGCTGAAGGTATTGCTATGCAGAATAATATTTATATGATAAATGAAGCCTTTAAATTTAGTGAGCACTCTTTTATTAATCAGTAGCATATCGTTAGAGTAGCTATAGCTAGAGCCCTTATAAATACCCCTAGAGGAGACCTTCTCTATGCTGTAATTAAGGCAATAAATAATAGCCTTAGACGCCTCTATGTAGAGGCTATATGCGTTTCTAGCTATCCTGAGGAGTAGCCCTTCTTTACGTAAGCTCTCTGCAATGCTAAGGTAGAGGTAGCTTAGGCCTAGGCCTAATAGGGATTAGTGAGTGTGCTTTATACTAACTAATAGAGAGAATGTTACTAACGACAGTATAGCTACTACTAGGTTTATCAGCTTAACATACTACTTTGCTTGCAGACGATACAAAGTATACTGAAGGCGTTAGCTAGCCTGATTGAACAAGAAGAATGGCAGATAGTGAAGCAGTGATAGAGATGGTGTTAGCAGCGTAGATAATGCGCGAGAGAGAGGATAGGTTAATAGTTTAGTAGTTAGTAATTAAGTAATTACAAACTATATCGTTGCTAAAGTGAAGTTGAAGATCGTGAGGTTGTTAACATATATATGTAAGTGCAGCTAAGGTTAGAAGAGTTACAATCATATAACTGAAGGCTATATGCATTATTAGGAGGCGTAGAGTTAGGAGGTCTGTCGCTCTAAGCAGGTAAAATCACAGTGAACAGCTAGAGGCCTAGTAATAATAGTTTATTTAATCTAAAATAGCACTTTAAACCTATACTATATAACTAAAAATACTTTTTATAAAAGCTTTACTTTTAAGCTTATCTCTAATATATTTTTAAAACTATAGAAGTTAAAAAACCCCTCCTATACTTCTTATACCTAAATCTAGCTTAAATTTCCCCTAAAAAATCTATATATTTAGATTTTTTTAAAGCTTTTTAATATTAATATATTTGGATATATATTAATCAAATAAATAATAATAACTTATAGAGAGGGTTTAGATCTAAATTTTAAACCTAAGAGACCTTCTAGGGGTTTAAATAAGCCTATTTTTAAGCGTTTAAAGAGGCTTAAGAGGGGTAGAGAGTAGAATCTTAGTAAGTAAGTTAACTTAGCTTTTAAAAGAATTTATATTAGATAAATCTTTAGAAAATCTAAGGAAATTACTAATTAGCTTAAAAAGGTTAAAATAATTTTAATTAATATTAGTTTTAGCTTTAAAAGACTAAATAGTAAGAGAGAGGTTTAAAAAAAGCTTTACAGTAATAGAATTAACTATAGAGCTAATAAAGCTAAATAGCTAATTATAGAAAGTTTTAGAAGTAGAAGCAGAGTAAAAAATAAGCTTTAAACTTATAGAATCAAAAGAAGAAGCTATTTTAGTACTAAATAGTAATACTTCAACTTAAATTACTTAAAGATTAAAAGAGTTATTAAAAAAGAAATGAAAGAGATTTATATAGATATTTTAATCTATATTGAATTTAAACTACTTCTAGAAATTAAGAAATACTACTATTTAAACATCTAGAACTAGAGTATTTAAATAATATAATTTTTACTTAAATTACTTTATATATAGATATTAAATAACTAATTAAGAAAGTAAGATTATTAGAGTAGTATTCTAACTATTAGTTTCTCGCTACTACTTTACTGTTATTAATAGTAAAGATAACGCTAGATTTCTTCTTTAATTTAAACTATAATATTAAAGTATATATACAAAATACTAAAATAATTCTCTTAAATTACTTAGTAAATACTATATATAACATTCTTTTAATATCTTTTTTTACTTAATATATACTATAAGTATACTACTTTAAATATATTTATTTTAATAAATAATAACTTTACGCTATATATACTTTATATATAAGATATACTAATAATACTTTGAAATATATTAAGAATTAAGAAGTTTTATTAAAATACTTAAAAAATACTTTCTATACTTTATACGTATATTTATATATATGTTCTTAACTTATATTATATTATTTAACTTATATAGTAATATAGTAATATAATATATATATATATATATATATATCTATATTTATAAAACTTATATAATATACTAAAATAGTATATTAAAATATTTAAAAAATACTTTCTATACTTTATAATTACACACATATATATATATATATTTCCTTAGTTTATATTATACTACTTAAACTATGTAATAATATAATAGTATAATATATATATATATATTTATAAAACTTATATAATATACAGAAATAGTATATTATAGTACTCTAATACTACATTATACTATATATACTATATATACTACAGTAATACTATAAGTTTATTATAAGTCTTTATTGAAATTATTATAACTTATATATATATATTATAAAATATATTATAACTAACTATATAGTATTAAAATCTATCTTTAAATAAGGCTTCTAAATAATTTATACTATTCTAAAGACTTAAAACAGATTCGTTTTTATGACTATTATTCTATGAGTTATAATTACTAATATATAAAGTAATTGTATGAGTAATGTTTCTAGGAATTTCACAAATTAAATTAATCTATATTAATATAATAATTAGTTTTTAAATATTATATAATAACTTATATTAATAATTAATACTTATTTATCTTTATTTATTTCTATTTAGATTTAAAGCTTTGTTAACTATTTGTGCTTAAATTTAATTTCTATATAATACTATTGATAATTTCTAAGTATAGTTTAGAAGTATATATAGCTTTATACTTATTAATTATGGCTTTTAAAGTTTCTACCTTATTATAAGGTCTTTCGTTAAAAAAATAAAGTTCTAAGCCTAACTTATAACGTTTAAGCTTACTTTCTTTCTCTTTAATATTATATTTAGCTAGTTAATTAAATATATTATTATAATATAGTTCAATATATTCAAATATATTATTAATATAAGTAAAAGCCTTAGCTATATCTTTATTACTATTAAAGATAGAAATAGCTGTAGTATTAAAAGTTTGAGGAGGTATTTTAACTAGTAGTAAACTAGTAATTATAAAATTAAGTTATATTAATACTTACTTAAGCCTATAGGTTATAGCTAATATAAACTAAAAGTATAGTTTATAATAAAAGCTTTAAGTTATATTATATATATTTTAATTTTATAAGTGTATATAAGCTTTTATAATATAAAGTAGTTTAAACTATAGTTTATAAGTTAAAATTTATAACTAACTAAAGAACTATTAAAACACTTATATATAATATAAAAAGCTAGAATTGATTTTTAATTCTATAAATACTATTATTAATACTAATATTAGTAGTATTACTAGTATTAGTAGTATTAATAGTAATATTAATAGTATTAGCAGTATTAATACTATTATTAGTAGTATTAATAATAACATTAATAATATTAGTAGTATTAATACTATTATTAGTAATATTTGTTAGCACAGGTATAAGTATATACAGTGGCGTAGTATATACGCCTATATAGTATAGGGTTATAGATAGGCTTATGTTGTGATAAAAAGTGATAATCTTAAGTATTAAAAAGCATTTAATCGTATAAATAATAATAAGAGAAGTGATATATTATAATAATTCCTATTAATATAGTTAGTAGGTTATATCCTCTAGTAGGGAAAAGTGAGGAGAAAGATAACTTAAAACGTAACCTACTAAACTGCTAATTATATAAGGTACTTATATAAGTATACGTATTATATAATTAATATTATAGTTATAAAGTATAATAAATAGAGTATTTTTATATAAAGTTTTATACTTTAAACGTTATTTATTTATTTATTATAAAATATTAAAGTAAGTTAAGCGTTATTATTATTCTTACATTATTATTATTATTATAAAAGAATGTTATATATTAACATCCCCCCTTAAAGTATATATAGTTAATTTATAGTATATAGCTTACTCACTTAATATATATATACGTTATAGGTATAAAAACTTAAAAACTCTATAGGAAAAATAAGAAAAATATTCCTATAAAGTATATAATATATTTATAATTAGTTAAATAACTCTTATAAAATAACCTTATAGGTAAAAAGGTAAGAGAAAAACTAATATATTATTTTTTTAATATAGTTATTATTATTATATATATTATTATTATTTTCTTTATTATTATTATTATTTATTATATTAAGTATATTATTAAATATAACCTTACTTAAAAGCTTAGTTAATATATCCACAATATTAAACTTAAAGTCTATATGAAATAACATTATATATTTATTTAATAAAGATTCTCTAGTAAAATAATACTTTATATTAATATACTTAGACTTTTTATGAAATTTAGGATTTTTAGTTAGCTTTTTAACTACTAAATTATCTATAAAAATCTTAGGTTTATTAATAGCTTTAAAACCTAGATTAGTTAAATTAAAATTATAACTATTATATAGATATAAGGCTTCTTTTACTACTTTAGTTAAAGCTATATATTTAGCTTTATATATAGATAGTACTACTATTTTTTATTTTATAGTACTATAAGATATTATATTATATAATCTCTAGTAAAATATATAAGCTAATATAGATCTTTTATTACCTAGGTTTCTAGCTTAATTAGAGTCTAAATAACCTATTAAATCCTATATTATATTATTATTATAATTATAATAAATTCCTCTTTTAGGAAAATTATTTATATATCCCTATAAGTAATCTAAAGCTAAAAAATGCTCTTTTAAAAGGTTTATTATATATCTTAATAATATTATAACTACTAGAGTAATATTATACCTAGTTTTTAAAACTAGATATATAAGAGCTCTAATTTACTACTAAAATTATAGTATTTCTTCTTTTATAGTAGTATATTTATTTATATATAATTTTATATTATCTCTTATAAAAGTTAAAAATAGATTTATATTAGTTTTATTATATTTATTTAATATTTTTTCTATATATTTAGTTTGATATATAAAGAAAGACTTATTAAGTTAATCTATCTCAAACTTATAGCCTAAAAAGGTACTAAGCTCCCCTAATAGTTGTATTTTTATATATTACCTTAGTTTATTATATATATAGTTACTAATAGTAGTATTATTAACTACTAAAAGCATATTATCTACATAATAACAAATTATAGCTTTATAGTTATTTTTATTAAGTATAAATACTGCTTTATTATAAAGTGAAACAATAAATCCTAATTTTATTAATATAGCTTTTAAATAGTTATACTATAGTCTAAAGCTTTACTTTAACCTATATAAAGCTTTAAGAAGTTTATAGTAATATTTACTATTATTTAATTTATAGTTATAATTAAATTCTAACTTATTTGTAGTTTTATTATATAAAAAACCTATTAGTAATATTATATATATATCTATATCTATATTAGTATATATAAACGCTATAGTAACATTATACTATAGAAAGGTCTATCCTTCTTTTATAGTAAATATAACTATAAGCCTATAGCTTTCTAGTCTATAAGTAGTAGAAAAGGTTTCTAAATAATTAATATTAATATATTAATTATAACTTTAAGTAACCTATCTTACTTTATATTTATAAATATTGTTTATTTTATTTTTTAATTTTATAGTATATACCTATCTACCGCTTAATAGATAAATATTATCTAGTTTTTATATAATTTCCTAAGTTTTTATATCTTCTATTTAAGTTACTTCTAGTCACATAGCTTAAATCTAATTATCTTTATAAGAAGAATTTAAAGCTTAACGTATATTAGAAAGCTTATTTAATATAATAACTAATAGAATATAAAAAGCTTTATTAATAGTACTAGTTCTAGCAATACTATTATTATTAGTTAAAACGTTATTATTTATTTTATAAATACTAAGAGTAGGATAATCTACTATAGTAAATAATAGTGTACGTTTAGTATTATAAACCATATTATTAACTTATTTATAGTCTTTTTTAGCTTCTTCTAATAGAGAGGGGATCTCTATTAGTAACTTAGATTTTTATTTATTTATTTCTCTATTATTAATACTAGTAGTCTTTATACTATTATTATGTGAACTAATTATACTAGTATTAGTATTATTATTACTAGTATTAATATTATTATTTATATTATTATTATTATTATTATTATTATTATTATTATTAATATTAGTCTTATCACTTAGATTTATAAAAGCATTATTTATTATAGAAATATTACTACTTATAGTAGGATTATTCCTATAAGAGATAGATTAACTAGAAATATCTCTTTATAGACTTTTTTAAGTAATATTATATTTATTATTATTTAGCATAACACTACTATTTATATCTTTATAGTAAGTATTTATACTTAAAAGAAGCTCTTTATAATAAGAAATAAAGGTATTTTCTAAGATTTTAATATCTTAAGACTATAAAGCTCTTCTTAGTTATATATCTTAGATCTTATACTTATTAGATCTATAATTTATTATATAACTTTAATATACTTATATATCTAGTTTCTTTATAAAAAGATCTTTATTTTTATAGTAGTAAATACTACCTCATACTTTTATATTATTTATATTAAGTTTTATATTATTTTTTATTTTATAAAGCGTTTTATACTTAATAAAGCTATAAGGAGTCCTATTATATATATAAAGAGTAGTATAAAAAGCTTTACCCTATAAGTAGTATAATAAACCTAAATTATATAATATAGTTCTTATTTTATTAACTATAGTACGTATAGTACGCTCTATAAAACTATTAGGTTTATATATATAAAGAGGTCTTTTATTATATATTATACTACTTTAAGTATATATAGCTTTAAAGCGATAATTATTAAATTCTATACTTCTATCTATAAATACTTCTTTTATTCTTTTATTATTATTATTATTATTTACTTTAGCTTAAAATTTAAAAAAAGCTTTACTAATAGTATACTTCTCTTTATCTTTAAGTAATTTCCCCTATATAAAACAGGAATATTTATCTATAAAGATAATAAAATAGTGATATTTATTATATATAGTAGGCATTATAAGCCTATATAAATCTAAAGCTATATAATCTAAATAATCTAGATTTTTATTATAAACCTAAGGTTTACTAGCTTTTATTACAAATTTACCTTAAAAACAGGCTTTATAGAGCTATAGTTTATTATTTATATTATTATTATTTATATTTATATTCACAGTTATATTATCTTTTATTTTTAAAAGAGTCTATAAATATATATATCTAAAACATTCATGCTATAGTTAGAGGCTATTATTATTATTATTATTTATATTATTGTTTATAGTATTATATATATAGTTATTATTATTATTAGTAGGAGATTAAAAGAAATATAAGTTATTTCTCTTTACCCCTATAGTAATAATACAATCTTTATTAATATCATATAAAATAGGTTATTTCTATATAATAGAAGCAATACCTAAGGAATCTAACTTAGATTAACTAAGTAGATTAATACCTAGTTTAAATATATAATAAACGTCTTTTAGTATTATAGTATTATTATTTAGATATATTATTAAATCACCCTTTATTATAGAAGTAAGAGTTTTCACTTCTCCCTAATTTATAGTTTTATTAACTTTTTTAAAGTTTTTTAATAAGTTATAGTTATTAACAATATAAATAGTAGCTATAGTATTAAAATAAATATTAACTATATTTTTATTCTTATTATTATAACTTCTTACTTTTCTTTTTTCCTTAATAATAGATTAGTTAATTAAATAACCTAAAGAAGGATTATTAGTATTATTTATATTATCATTAGGAGTAGTATAGCTTATATTCTCAAAGAGAATATCTTCTTCTTTTTAATTAGAAAATAAATCTATTAAATCTATACGATATTTAGAATTATTTATAGATATATAGGGGGTAATTTCTTTTAAAATAGTTATATTAACTACTTCTTTTTCTTTATCTTTAGTACTAGTAATACTAGTAGAGGGTTTTTCCTACTAACTAGATATTTTTTTAAAATATAGAAAAGTGTAGTTTTCTTTAGTATAGTTTATTCTCTTATAATTAGTATAGTATAAACCTTTTTATTTTTTCTAAGGTCTTTTATTAACTTTATTTTTATTTTTCTTATTAGTATTTCTTTAGTTTTTATTTTAGTTTTTATTTCTTTTATTATTATTACTTTTAGTAGTATTATTAACTACTTTACTACTACTTTTTCTCTTATATTTATCTATAAAGCTAGTATATAAAGAGTCTAAGTTATAAGTAGTAAGGTTAGTTCTAAAAGACTAAGTTATAGAAGTTATAAAAGCTTTATAAGTTTTATTTAAACTATTAAGTATATAAACTATAATTACTTAATTAGGTAATTTAAACTTATTATAAAATAAGTTATTTATAAGTTCTTTTAATTTATTTATATATTTTTCTATAGAATTAAAGTTATCTAAAGAAGTATTAAAGAACTTTTTATAAGTTAAAAACTTATTTATAAAACCTATAAGTTTATATAAAGCTTTTAAATATTCTTAAGTAGTATAAATATCTTTATTATTTTTTATAACCTTTAGAAGCTTATTATTATAGAATAACTATATATAATTTAAAGTTTTATAGTTTTTATCTTTATTATTAGAAGAAATAAGTTTAGTAAGGTTTATAGTAATATCTTTACTATATAGTAGAGTTTTAATATATATAGCTTATACTTTATAGTTCTCTAAACTAATAAACTTAAGGAACTAAACTTTAAAATTAGTTATTATTACTTTAATAAGATATAATATATAGTTATAAGCTTTATAAAGAATTAATAATAGTGAGGTTATTAACTAAAGAGCTATTATATATATAGTATAGTAGTTCTTATAATAAAGTTATAATAATTATAAACTTAGAAATTAAAGGTTTAATATATAAAAAAGGGTAGTTTTTTTTTTTTTTTTTTTAATTAATATCTTCTTTAGTTAGACCTATATCTAACTAAGAAAATATATATCCTATATAGTAAATTAGTTAAGAAGAAATCTATTAAGCTATAAATATAGATTTAAACTAAATTAATAATAACTTAGAGAATAGTTTAAAAAAATAATTTAAAAAATATAGATTAAATAAAATAGTAATAAAAGTTTATTTATTTAGAGAAAAATTAATAGAAATATAGTTAATTTAAATAGAGTTTAATATATAGATTTAAAGAAAATAAATCTTATAGAACTAAATAACTAATCTAGTTAGTATTTCTAGTTCTATAAAAATAGTATAAATAGAAAAATATTTAAAAGATTAATTTTTAGTATATATAACTTTTAAATAAAAATAGAGCTTTATAAATAAGTAGAGGAGAAATAAAGAAGTAGTAGGAATAGAGGTTATTTCTAAACTAAGTTTATAACTTATTAGTATAAGTATAAAAGTATATAAAGGCGTAATATATATACCTATATAGTATAAGGTTATAAATAAGCTTATATTATAATAAAAAGTAATAATTTTAAGTATTAAAGAGTATTTAATTATATAGATAATAATAAGAGAAGTTATATATTATAATAATTTCTATTAATATAGTTAGTAAGTTATATTCTTTAAAAGAGAAAAGTAAGAGGAAAGATAACCTAAAATATAACTTACTAAACTGCTAATTATATAAGGTACTTATATAAGTATACGTATTATATAATCAATATTATAGTTATAAGGTATGATAAATAGAGTATTTTTATATAAGGTTTTATACCTTAAACGTTATTTATTTATTTATTATAGAATATTAAAGTAAGTTAAGCGTTATTATTATTCTTATATTATTATTATTATTATAAAAGAATGTTATATATGAACAATAATTAGTATAAGTGAGAGTAATAGTTAGTTTCTTAGTATAGTAAAAGGTAATAGTAAAGTAAGGAGCTATAGGAGTTATTATTATATTTTATTATATATAAATCTTTTTCTAAGTTTTTAGTGAAGTTAGGGGGACTAGTTAGTTATTATATAGATATTATTAACCTATACTAGTCCCTATAAGGTTAAGTAGGTATTTTAGTCTATTTAGAATAACTAAAATTAGTAGGCTTACTAGTAATACTAGCTTATAAGCTAGTTTTAGCTTTAACTTTTATACGTTAAGTTAGTGTAGCGCTAGATCTTTAGCTTATAGGCTAGTTTCAAACTAATCTCCCTTAATAATCTAGCTTAATAGCTTAGTTATTAATGCTCTTACTCTTAATCCTAAAGGTTAAAGGTTTAAGTCACTATTAGGTTACTAGTTTTTTCTATTTATATAACTTATTAGACTTATAGTCTTAGTAAAACAAATTAGTTTTATAGCTATAGAGAATATATATATCTTCTAAAATATTATTTAGAAGTATAAAAACCCTTTATAATTATCTTATTAGTTCTTAAACTACTACTTTCTAAATATAACTTTCTTAAGGTTGTTAAAGATTTTAACTCTATAGCTTTAATAATATATTTCTACTAGAGTTAGATTAATATAAACGTTATAGGTTTCTATATTACTTTAAAGCTTAAGTAGATAAGCTTTTTAAATTAATTTATTTTTTAAATTAAAAAATATTAATAGTTAAATTATACTAATTGGAATTATAATAATCTATATTATAGTAATCTTCATATAAGCTACTTTATATGAGATATTTTACTTATATGTTTATTTACTTATTTAGATCTTATAATAAATAAATATCTTTTTATTATAATATTACCTATTTAGTATAAATAATATAAAAGTTAGTATCTATTTATTCTTAATATACTTTATTATATATAATCTTAAAGTTTACTCTCTAGAATTATTATAAAAAATAATTTTATAGCTTCCTATAATACTTTAATTATAAGTAATTAAAATTAGATATCTAGCTTAATACTAAATGTAACTTCTTATATAAAGCAACTAAAAAGACGTTTAGTAATAATAAACTATACTACGTTTTACTATTTTTAAATTTCCTAAAGTATATATACTATAATTATTATTTATTATATAATTTAACTTTGATATAAAAAAACTTATTTTTAATATAAAACCTATATTTCTTTTTTATACTACTTTAGATTTATACTTCTTATTATAAAGCTTTCTATACTTTTAGCTTAAGTAGTTTTCTATTATTAGTTCTCTATACTACTTATATTATAAACAAAAATAGAAATAGTTTAAAGTTTGATTAAATAGATAATTAGTCATCTAAACTTAATGACTATATTTAGTAAGAAGAGATATCTAAGGTTTTAGAAATCTTAACATTTTAACTTTTCCTCTTTAAAGATTAAAAAGTAAATAAAATAATTTGTAATAATATAAGTAGTATAGTAATATAATTTAGAGAAACTATAAATAGAAATTAATATTCATATAGAAATAGGGAAATATTAAGTTCTATTCACTTAATATTTAGTACGCTAATATAATTCCTTTTTATTAATTTTAGAACCTTATAATATTTATTTATAATAATTATTTTATAATAATATTTTTAAAATTCCTATTCTTTCTTACTTTAAACCTTTTTTTCTTATTTCTCATAGCTATAATACGTCCTCCTCTTTTACGCTCTAATAGCTTTATATAAAATAATAATAATATTATATTTGCTTAACTTTCTACTAGCTATAAACTTATTTATAGTAATATAATTATTTTTATAATTTTAATCTCTTTTTTTAAGATTAGTAGTTTTAAACTAAATAGTATAAATAATATATTATTATATTACTTTTTAAACTATAATTATTAGAGGACTAAAACGCTTAACCTTTAAAGAGTTAATAAATATAGAAATCTAATAATGAAAAAGTAGATATTTAGTAATACTTCTTTAATACTATAGTTTAGTTAATAATAAGTTAATCCTTATATATAACGTCTACTTTATAACTTTTAACTATATTTCCTTTAAAATATAAAATATATCCTCTATAGAGAATTATTATTTATTTCTAATATATATATAAAGAAAGTATATAAAGATAGGTTTTATACTATTATAAGAGGTTAGATAATAGATACTATATAATATATTAATTATAACTTTGTTTATAATTATTAATTATAATAATCTTTTATATTAATCCTTTTTTATTTTAAACTATTTCTAAAAGATCTAAATTTAAAAGAACTCTTTAAGCTTTTCTCTATCTTATTATTAAAAGCTATCTTCTCTTTAATAATATTATAAAACCTATATTTTAAGTTTTTTTTAAGTAGTTAAATCTTTCTTTCTACTTTCCCTCACCTCTAACCATTTTAAATTCTATTTATACTGAGATAATTTTAATTTAAAATTTAATACTTTTTAAAGTTATTCTAAAGTTAAAAGTTTCCCTTACTATTAATATATAAACCATATTTAGTTGGAAAGCTATACTTTTAAATTTAATATACTATTCTATTAATATAAATTAGATTTAATATATCTTCCTACTAAATATACTTAATATTAAAAAACATATAGATTAAATATTATTACTTATTATATCATTAATTATAATTTAAAAGCTAAAGCTTCTTAAACTATTATAATTTAACTATATAACTACTAATAACACTTATAATCCTTCTCTTATTACTTTTACTTAAGAATATATATTAAGATTTAATATATATACTCTAAAAATTAAATATATTTACTACTTTACCTATACCTTTAATCTAGTTACTAAAGAGCTATATAAATCTCTTTTAATTTTAGACCTACTTCTAACTTAAGTAGTATATTAACTAATAGAAAATAATCTTAATAAGAACTTTAAAAATAACTTTAATAATTTAGGGATTTAAAATACTTAACTACGTATAAATAAAAATACTTAAGTAGTAGAATTATTAGATAATATTAAATAAATTATAAAAGCTTTATAAGAGATTAATACTAAACTTAAGAGTACTAAAAAGATTTTAATTTTAACTATAATTACTAAAGTCTTTTTCTTTTATACTAATTTATAATAATCTTTTATATTAATCTATTTATAAATATAATAGCTAATAATCTCTTTAAAATATAACGTAGTAAAAACATAGAGATTTCTTAATTTATAGAGGAATATAGATCTAAAGTACAAACTATAATAACTACTCTTTAATATAAAGACTTAATAAAACTTAATAACCTTAATATATTTATATACTATTAAGCTTAAAGTAGCTATTACTTACTAATTTAAGATTTACTTTATGTATACTAAGTTTATAGTTTTAAATAATAAATAGATTTAGCTTACTATAATATTTAATATTATTAAGCCTTTTCTTTCTACTATTATAGAGGTTAGTTAAAATAAAATAGATCTTAGCTAAACTCTAAATATATTAAAAGTTATTATTTAGTATTTAGATATATATAAAAGAGTAGTAAACTAATAACTTTCCACTAAGAATTACTATTAAATATAGCTACTCTTAGTTAGTATTTAAACTATTTATATAAAGCTTAAAAAATACTTCTAGTTATAAAGAGATAATATTAAACTTTATAAAACTATTTTACTACTCTTACCTTTATATAATAAGAAAAGTAACTCCTCTAACCCTTATTTTATTAGCTTAAATTAATATTATAGTTGTATTACTTAGAAGAGTATTATTTACTATTTTAATAATATCTATAAATAGTATTATTACATTTAAATACTATATAATAACCTTTAACTTAATAATTAGTTTTCTTAATCTATTTATAGTTTAGCTATATAAGCCTTTTATAGTCTAAATATCTAAATAAATTACATATTCTTTTATATTAATTTCTTTATACTAATTATAAAGCTAATACTTACTTTTTAGGATTCTATTTAACTTTATTTTAGATGATAAGAAGTTTTAAATGCTTTTTCTAGAGAATATAAGCTTTCTTCTCTTTCTAGAAGCTATATAGTAGTATATTAATTAGTTTCTTAAATAAAACCTATACTAAGTTATACTTTAATTTTTAGCGCTACTTTAATAAAATACTAAGTTTTATAGATATCTACTATATAGTATAAGATTTCTTATATATCTTTCAAACTTTAATACTACTTAAATATATATTTAGTTATAGTTAGTATATCTATTACTATTTATATTTTAATTTAAACTTTTTTATAATCTAAAATTATTTAGTTTTCATTATTAAGTAGTATTAATCTATATAGTTAAATTTTAGCTAATTAGAGCTATTCTTATTAGATAATTATAAGATAAAATATACTATAATTAATTACCAAGAGACGTTTTAGTATATTTTAAAATATATAGAATTTATATTATTTATAGATATAGAGGTATTATAGTTTTATTTATATTATTTAGAAAGATTTAATTAAAGTTATAAGCTTTAGGGATTTAGAAAATACTATAAATATTCGCAACTTCTCTTTTATATAAATAGAGAGATTAACTATTATATTTCTATTATCTCTACTAGCTTTATAGTAAAATATCTTTTAGTTTAATTTATAGGTTTTATTAAGCTTACTACTATTATCTATATAGTTAGTTATATAGAAATTAAGCTAAAAGTAACCTTAAGATAATAATATTTAAGAGGTTAAAAGTAATTAGAACTTACTAGAGAAATATTTAAGAAGATCTAGCTAGTTCTAATAGAGATAATTTCTATTAATTAAGTTTATAATAATTAATTATAATAATTTTATTTTTATAGTTAGAAATTAGTTACTACTTTATAAAAAGTTTTCAAAATTAGTTATTATTTTAAAAAAAGTCTAATTATTTAAAATTAACTTTTTAGTATTTATTTTAATATTATATTTATAAACCTATTAATATCTATCTAAATATCTATTTTATTTATATTTATAGTATTATATTTATCTAATAAATACTATCTATCTATCTATTACTTATATAACTTATATAACTTATATTACTTATATTACTTATATTACTTATATTACTTATACGTTATAGGTACCTACTTACTTAATAGGTCCCTATTAATATCTATAGTTTCTATAGATATATACCTACGTAGTTACCTATGGGGAATTTTAAGTGTAATTCTGACTTCAAGTTCCCTAATCAACTCAAGCCTCAGATCAATGGCCTGACCCAGACACTGGAAGAGAGAGGGGTTTCAATGGCTGTTCTTGCGATGATCGGTCGAATTATCAGCAGTCCAGCCTCAGCACGCGAATATCCGTAGCTAGTGGGCATCCATGCTGTGGAGCGGTGGGCGTAATCGCCGTTTCCTACACTACCACAGTCTTAATCCCCCCCCCATCGGTTACAATCGTCGACGTCGAGTTCCTCTGGATCCAGAACAGTAGGCACAGCTGCACCAATGGGGCGAGAGCTCGCGGAGTGCAATTCATATCCGACATCTCCTCTTCAGTCGGTGTTTGGCTCGCCTTTGGCCCATCACAACATCCAATGACTGAGCGTGGCCAACGCCACCCATCGTTCAGCGAAACAAACGCCCGAAGGTCCAACCTGTCATGGTCGTTCATTCGAGACAGGGCTAAGCACGGTTGATCGCTTGCTTCTTCTGTCAAGTGCAGCCAGAGCTGAATGAGCTAGTGGCTAGCTGCAGTACTCAGCTTCCCCAATAAGAGAACTATTGGTTCCCTTGCTTCAACGTCACATCCAACGATGTCATACGGGCATTGAGTCGAGCGAGTCTAGACAGGCTGGCCATCGCAAATTAGGGTTTCATTTCAACCACCGTCATCATATAATGATTGTCGTCTATAAAGTCTTCGGCCGCCGCTTCTTTCGAAGCCGCTAGTGGAAGGCTTGTGGGACAAACAGCTAGGCCCTGTGGGACCGTTGTCAAACAATGTTCAACGTTGACTGTCTCTCTCTACTCCGGCTTCCCTTCAGCCCGGTTCAGCGGTAAGTGAACGGTATACCTTGGGTCACGGCTTTCTCCAGTAGGGCTAATAACGATACTCAATTCAGCCAATCGCTAGTTACTTCGTCGAAATGCGTTCTGGGTCTCTCATCCTGCTCGTCTCAGCTGCCGTTGCAGCAGTCAACGGCTCCAACATCCAGGCCCGCGAGCCGATACCTGCTGAGTTAGCTCAGCGGGCATGTACCTACAATGGCTGCGCATGTGTGAATGGACTTACTCAAGGGGTTTACTGCGGCAACTGTGTAGTTGGAGCCGGTACCTATGCTGTCAAGACCAAGCGTGTAACGACGCATGCGTTTGAGTGCAGCTCCAGCGGGGGATGCTGTGATTATGGAGCGGCTAGTGATTGCGGTACAAGTAGGGCCAGGTGCAAGTCTGGGTCGGCAGTGTGATTCTGCACGCGTACGGAATGGTTGGCGGGCAGTTCAGAGGTCCTCTGGATATGGGAGGCAGAGGCTTTCGCATCAATTGGGGATGACTTTAGCGGAGCTCAGCGAGATACCAGCGTGTTAAGCTTCCACCCTCGTTGTTGTGTTCGAGAAGGATCATCCAAGAGACGTGATATCCGATGCCAGGAAGTCCAAAAACTATTTTTCACACCACCCCTCGACCTCCTCTCAGCCTAATACTACCGCTGCGCCATCAAGATGGACATGTAGTCAAGTAAGGTGCCTTCCTTTTGAACTGTTGGCAGTTGCCATTTGGGACTCCCATGCAAAGTCTTGTACACGCTGTGGACCCTAGTGAACGGGTTGAATGCGTGTTCGGTGCCGACTGGGTGGTCTTTCAGCTTTAGAAGGCAGGCGAATGCGTGTTGTATCAGCGGCCTTGGGACACAGTATACTCTAAGCAAGGCATGGTACTTAATGGCGCCCATCTCCTTAGGGACTGGGGGGTGTGTCTTCAAGTCTCATCATACACTTATGTCACATGCTTCCAGAATGACAAATACATATGTCAATGTTCAATTCGAATCCCTCTAGACCTTTGCCTTGTACGGTTCTACTGACCAACAAATGACCCCTAACTTGTGAGAAGAGACATGATACGGCCTGCTGTACGCGATCAATAGAGTAAGATGCTTCGTGGAGAATAGGAATCTTCATTTCAGCCAAGATACTGATTGAACCAGCTGACGACTGAGTTCTTGCCCCTTGCCATGGCATCTCTTTCACCGGGCTTCTCTGGGTCCCCGCGAACCAAGCACGTATGCTCCACTCCAGGGAAATGCTGGTAGTCGAAGGCCGAGCTTGTCTTGAGAAGGGTCTCAAAGAAGTGAGACTTAAGCTCCGCGTTGAAAACATAGTCGTGCTCTGGGGCTAGAACCTGAACCGGAACCGAGACGTTGTCGATATCCTCCTTGGTCAGCATGCTTGGGTGCCCTGTCGAAATGCAGTCCACCAGAGGAGGTTGATGCTCTTTCGCGCCCAGACGGAAAACAGCCCAGCCCCCATAGCAATTTCCCACTGCTCCAATCTTTCTATACTTTTGACGCAGGGTCCTAGCAAACTTCAAGATCTCAGGCTCTCGGATCTCACGACAGTTCCTCATGGTGTAGCCCTTTAGGTCAAGTTCGTGCCATCGGCCTTGAAGAATGGGTTCAAATGGCAAGGTCTCTCCGCCGAAGAAGTCGGGTACGTACACAGTCGCGTTCGCTTCCCGGGCGAAATGGTCGACGAGTAATCTGGCATTCGGAAAACTCCATCCGAGAAGGTCATGGATATAGAGGACAGCAATATCAGGGTTGTTACCGGTAACGTAGACCTGCAAATTGTTGATCTTGTCGATGCGGCCGACGGGGGTGCCATCCCACTCGAAGGCTTTCACACAGCAAGACGGGACAGCCATGTTTTGGCAAAGGTTTTCAGAGGCGGGAGGTATAAAAGATTGATCTAGCAGTTCACTTTCACGATCTGTAGATGGCTTTCGTGACCTTGGATGTCAGTAGAGGTAGAGCGTCGAAACGAATCAAGCGGCGCATTCGGCTTCGGGGCAATCAACAAATCCGCGCCGAAGACTTTCCAGAGAAGCACAGATTTCGTACGTGGTATGATATGATTTCCTCTGCAAAACGTCAGGGAATCTCGGTTACAGGTTCGCCTGATAGGCAGAGGAAGATGAGTCATATCGCGCCCGCAGTGACCGAGCACTAATGCCTGGCGGCTAGAAATGCACACTCCTGTGCCCAGCAATTGCATCGCTAACCTCCTTGCCTCCGTCAACTGCCTGGCAGGGGTTCTCCAATACCAAACCTGCTGCAGTGCAAGTAAGTAGATCTTGGCGCGGAGAGGAGCACCCCTTAACCCCGACGGCTCATTTGTGTGGTTGGCAGCAGTAGACCGGCTCGGCACCGATGTAGCGAGCGTAGTCATTGTTTCCAACAAACAAAGGAAATGCGTCGTGTATGAAAGACTTTGTTCTGGGTTGAAAGCAGCAATGGAAGGCTCATTACAATCCAGGCAAGTACGCTTGAAGAAGTGTGTGTCAAAGAAAAATTGTAACGAACAACAACAGCATCATCATCATTGTGACGAGAGCCCCTTGACTGTGCCGCAACTTGCGTATTCAAATAATATGATAGCGCGCGTCTCTCAAATTTATACTCACATTGCCTTGGCTGGTCAAATCAACGCTGTCAAAATATGAATACACCTAGTGTTACGGTGGCGACGTCGGCAACATCAGAGGCCTCAAAACCTGGAAGGGTCTTGCCAACGCTGTCCAGAAGTGGTTGGGTCGCCTACGCGAACCTATCTTTTACATCTGACGCTCGCAAGTTTGGGATCACTCCGCGGACCTCTCCAGATCTTTTACCTGTGCTCTGGCCAGGGACCAGAACCTTGCGGAGGAGACGCTAATCCTCTGAGCAGGACGGCGATACTTGATGACAATCCAACGATATTTTGCTACTCACCTCACACAAAGGCCGTCTTCCATCATAGACACGTGTAAGTTGATCTGGGTCAAACTGCGAAAGGCTAGTGGTACCATGCAAAAAGGTCTTATCTCTGCAGAGAAGCCGAAATAATAACAGAGACGTTGGACCCGACAATTCAACGTCTGTTGATTGTGTTCAAACTCTATCCCTGATGGTGATAAAGGCAATATGTTGTATTCCTTCTAACGATCATTGCCGTCGCGAACAATTCCATGTCATCCTTTAAAGTACCAGGCGCCCCGTCTATTGGGAACATGTTCAGTGGCTTCGGTCGGTCCATGTTTTATCGAACACGTTCAGTGATCTCTGGGCTTGAATCTTGTCAGTATCGAGATCCTCAAGCGTGGTATTAACAAGCCCTACCAGTTGGCACAACATCCAAAGCCTTGATAGAGATGTTGGGCGGTTGGTCTAGCATATACAAAGCCGCTTGAGCGATGTCGTCGGATATGAGCGGACTAGAAACAACTTATCAGCCACCTCGCGTATCATTGATCCGAGAAAACAACTTACTCATATCCCTCGATGAAAGAGTCGTACTTCTCTTTGTCGTGACCAACTCGTTGGGAATGGAAGTTGGTGGTGACAACACCTGGCCGAAGTGCCAGAACCTTGATGTCTGTCTTTACCAGCTCGTTGCGAATCGAGTTCGTGAATGCCTCCTGGAAAGCCTTACTGGCATGATAAACCGCCTCACCCGGGAAAGGCGGAACTTCCAAGCCAGTAACGGACGTAATATTCAAGATAACTCCTTTGCCAGGCTTCTCCTTCATCATCGATCTGTTAAGGACCGAATGCGTGACGTACATCATGCCGTTGACGTTGGTGCTAGCCATGGTCATGACATCCTGAATCTTCAACTCGGGGAACGTCGCAGGAGCCCCCAAGGCAAGGCCAGCCTGTTTACATGCTTTGTAAGTTTCTTTTGCGAATCCTCGAAGACATATGACTCACATTGTTGACCAGGATGTCAATCTGCCCCATCGCCTCAACTGCTGAAGCAATGGCCTTGTCCACAGAGTCGAAGTCGCCAACATCAGCGGCACGGTAGATAATTTTGAGGTTTCCGTGCGTGAGTGAAAGCTTGTTCGCAAGCTTGGCCAAGGTTCGCTATGAATCGCCTCCATCAGCCTGCAAATTGACAATTGCCAGTTTCACCTTGATGAACATTGGCTCACCTCAGACCTAGACAGGAGGACTAGGTTGGCGCCCTTGGCCGCCAAAGCTGCAGCAATAGCTTCGCCGATGCCCATGGAGGCCCCGGTCTACATGGCCCTGTTAGATAGTAATTATGATGTTCCAGAACTGGTCCGAGACTCACCACCAGAACGTTCTTTCCTTCGATCCCCATTATGCCTTTTGTCAACGGGGCGGAGTGTTGAGGAGGGCAATGTTCAGCGGTATTGCGTGGTTTCCGAAGTCGCGAAGGTGGCTCTACTACGACGCGGTATTCTCAGTGTTTGTTCAAACTTGTTTTGACATCGGTAGTCTAGGTCCCCGCGCAATGGTGCAGAGGCCTCGACAGGTTGATGACAAATGTCTTTCAACTACGTCACCGCGAGATATTCTGGTGAGGGACATCACAACGTCAGCCCCCACTTCCGAATTTGCTTTTCAGCCACCGAATAGGCCCGGACAGGCCTTTCATCGGTGATTCTTGGGGCATTTTCCGATTTCCCGGGGCCCACTCTCTCCTCAACCCAGACCGACCCGATCGTTGGCGGGCGTTTGGTCGGAGATAGGGCCCACAATTCCTCCTGCTCTCTCAATGAGGCACATTCCCATTGATACCGAATCGTTTGCTCCGTCCTCATCATACTAAATCTGCTCTTATTTCAACAGATCCCAACTCGGCACTCAGAATGGGTCATATCTAGGATGAAGTTACGAACGGATAAGCCGGCCGGGCATGATCAGTAACTTAGGTTGCAATTACAGACAGCTGACTGTCATCTACCCACTCTAATGTCTCCGCAACATCATATCGACGTAAGAGCAACGTGCCGCAGCGGTAGCTACATATAAAGTCGCATTGAAAACTTGCCGGACGGGATCACTCATGAGGGACGCATCCCTTTTTGAACAAGAAATAGTTCAGAATGTCAATGTCTCACGCGGAAGCCCGAACACGGCCACCCTCATTCGATCCTCACATGCAGGTTTTGTACGAGAAAGCCGATGCTTACTCTGCTCAAGAGTCCTGTCAAATCATAACTCGGTCCGGGCTATCCAAAGCGAAGCTATCGTTGTGCGATCTCATTGTGAAATCCTTTTTTGGCGGTATCTTCATTTCCCTTGGATCACTCTTCAATCTTGTCGTCGCAGGCGGCTCTCCCAGCCTACGCTCTTCCGATCCGGGTCTCGCGACGTTTGTGGCCGCTTTTACCTTCCCCATCGGTTTTGTTTTGACGATTTTCACCAACGTCGAGTTGGTAACCAGCAACATGGCTGTCATGATGTACACAACTCTGCAACGCAAGACGTCATGCTACGACCTTGGAAGAAACTGGGTAGTTTCTTACATCTTCAACCTCGCAGGGTGCCTGTTTTTCGCAGGAGTCCTTTCGTGGTGGAGTAATGCGCTAGAGTCCGATGCGCAATCCACGTACGCTGTTACTCAGGCAGAGGCCAGAGTGAATATCAACTGGGGCTATAACTTTACGAGAGGCATCGGTTGCAATTGGCTTGTTGGTCTGGCAGTGTTCATGTCTTCAAGCTGCAGGGATGGATTTTCAAAGATCGTTGGCATTTGGATACCGATATGGGCATTGTGAGTGTAGTTCTTTTCTCGGCGTCGCAACATGACATTGAATTGACGGGTCTTGTGTAGTGTTTGTCTCGGCTATCAGCACTCCATCGCGAATTTCTTCCTTGTTCCCATTGGGATGTTTTACGGGACAAACTTTGGCGTTGGGAAGTTCATCTATCAATCAGTCATCCCCGTCACTTTGGGTAATATTGTGGGTGGCGCGTTGATGGTTGGAGTTGTCCTTTGGTTTCTGTACGGAATCGATGGTAGCCCGTCTACACAAGTCTCCAGGAACAGAGAAATGAAGGAAAGTCAGATCGAACATGAAGGGAGCCCGAATGAACATATGTCGCAACACAGACATGGGTTCGTGGATCGCAACGACCCCAGCGATGGCCATTACGGAGATGCAAGAGGCGGAAGTGGACTAGACTTGGTATAACGAAAGTATAGGACAGCATATAGATGGCCCTTAGAAATCACCTACATTGCAGCTATCGGGAAATACATACCGGAATATCGGCCGTGCTCCGCCGATGGGTATATTTTCCGGCGCACATGACTGGCCCGCTTTCGGCCTCATGTCGGAATAAAACGAAGATAGGACTTCAGCACAATCTTACTGGCGCAATGACAGAAACTTTGTATTTCTGTGTTTGCACATTTGTCAATGGAAGAATGGATTTGTAATCCTTTGCTTTTTATCAGCGACTCTTTGTCGCCTTCCGTCACTGCACTGACTAACAGGGCAGTCTCTTGGATGATGAAAGGCTCCCTTTCTGAGTGAAGTTGGTATTGCGATCCATCATTCTCAAGCGAGCCTTTAACTACCTTACAGATTACAATCATGGAGAAGCTCTTTGAGAAGGAAACACTCGCCATCACCACCGGAGGAGCCTCTGGCATTGGTCTGGCACTTGCGCAAAAATGTGTCAAAGCAGGCATGTTCGTCATCGCTTGCGACAAGGACCAGCACGCCGTCAAGTATGTCATGGAAACATACGGTCAATCCATCAAAGCAGTTCACATGGACGTCATTCAGTCTGATGACTGGGTAGCGTTGAAAAGGATCGTTGATGACGAATATTCGGGTACGTAATGGTATCCTCTGTTGGTTACCTATGGCGACGTTACTGACCAGCCTCCAGGCCGTGTTGCTCTTTTGGTCTTGAACGCAGGGATTAAGCCTGAGTCTTCTTTTGACTCTGTGGCTTCCTTTCATACCACCTTCAACACCAATGTGTTTGGAGTGGTCTGTGGCATTGGCGCACTCCTTCCATCCGTCAAAGCGAGCGCCGAAGTTGGTAATCGATCTGCTATCGTCATCACCGGTTCGAAGCAGGGCGTTACAAATCCGCCCGGCTATCCTGCGTACAACGCATCCAAGGCAGCAGTAAATTCCATTGCGGGGCAGCTCAGTTTCGACTTGCGAAATACCGAAAGGGTATCAGTGCATCTTCTCGTTCCTGGGTGGACTCACACCGGCATGGGTGGGAGGACCCCGCAGACGAGTCTTTCCAAGCCTGATGGCGCATGATGGCCGGAACAGGTGGTGGAATATTTGGAGAAGAAAATGCTAGAAGACCAGTTCTGGGTTCTTTGTCCGGATAATGAAGTGAGCGAGTCTCTAGACCGAGCAAGAATGCTGTGGAGCGCAGGCGACGCAGTAGAAGGGCGCCCGCCATTGAGCAGATGGAGAGAAGATTGGAAGGATCCAGCTGAGCGCTTCATTGAAGTCTACGAGGAGAGTCAACATTAGGCTCCCATTCTTTCAATCAAAGGCATTCGAAATACCACCTGCCCTTTCTATTAGTTGACTTAAAGCTTACCGTCAGCGCCATTCCTTCATCCTATTTCCTTTCTGAGATAACTACTTCATTGCTATCCCGGATTCATTTTGGGGTGTTCATATGGCCAGTGACATCCTCCAGAAGTGTATTGAATGTCGACAGTCTAAAGTCGCACGTGGTTAAGAATCCTACTTGCCACCGTGCTGGCCGACACATCTTCTTGACCATTTTGATCGAACAGCCTCAACAGCCCATCTAATCCCGCTGTCAGCGTGCCACTCTCACGATGCCGCCGATCGTGCTCAGAATCCGACAGAAGGTGTCGGAATGGACGGTTCCTCGGCCAAGAAAACTCGGATTCTTCACTGTCCCTATTGACATTCGATACCAGATTTACAAGCTTGTTCTGATTGACCCAGTCCTTCGATGGGACAAGAGACACAAGCTGAATTGCGTCTGCAAAACCTTCAACCCTCGAATGTCGGAGCCGCCGCCGTTCCTCATGATCTCGGTCAACATCGATGAAAGAGGCGTCACCACTACTACAGATTGTGATTGTGCCAAAAGAGAGGGAATGAACTTGCTTTTAGCCAATCGTCGGGTGCATGAAGAAGCAGCCCCAATATTCTGGTCTCGCAACACCTTTTGCTGCTTAGCCGGATGGGACGTGATCGGTGCAACTGACTACGCCCTGCGTCCTGAAACACTTACCTGGATCAAGCACATCAGCATCACGAACACGAGCTTATCCTTGGATCCGTCAGGACACGTCAAATACTTCGGTGCAACCGGCTTGAAGAGAGATGAAGATTGGCATGAGTCCTTATTCTGGGTTTCCATTTCGAAGCTGTCGTCGCTGTCATCCTTGCAAGTTCCCCCATATCTCCTCTTCGGATGGGAGTTCCACGAGTCGCACATGGCGGCTTGGCTCTCCAATCCGAAACTCAAGATCGAAATGCTGGGCCTCATACCATTCTGCCGGGACCCCGACGTGGATGTCATCGGCTATGCAGGCTTGGACACAGAAGAATCTTGCCTGCACTGGTCGACAATCTACGTCCAGACCGCTCGATCACTTGATATCACACCATCGCGAGACTCCTGCTTCGATTACTATTGTCACAGCTGGTATGTGACATTCTTCGAGATATTGTTCGACCTCGAGACTATTGTCAAGACTCGCTTTTTTGGAGCGGACCCAAGCTATCTTGTCAACTGGCAGGATTTCTGGAGGATCCCGGAAGGCTTTGACGAGTTCAACAATCAGCAGGACATTTGCATCACTGTTGAAGGCTTCCCTGAGGACGTCGAGGTTCCAATCAAGCTTTATGGCTTGCCGTCTTCCAAGCAAACGGAGGCACGCCGTGCCCAAGAAAAAGCTGCTCGTGACGCTGACCAGAGAGCTATTAACGGCTTGACAGTGGAACAAAACAAGGTGCATGAGGCAAGCCGCGATCACAAGCGATTTTGGCGACGCTGTCTGCAGAAATTGGACATGGGCCGCTGGAACAGGTACTATTATGTCGACAACCCTTGGATCAAGGACTCAATGTGGGATCCCAGAGGCAACCCCTCGCCACAGCCACTGCCCAATAGAATCGAGGCTGCCGAGAGGAAAGCCAAAGAGAAAGCGAAGCGTAAATCAGAGAAGTCAAACGCAGAGGCGAGGAAGATTGAGCGGAAGAGGGTCCATGGAAAGAGACATTGAACTATTTTTTCGCCCAGCGGGGTTCAGTCAAAAATGGGACTTGCGTATGATTTGTGTTTGTCTGAGATAGGCAATTATCCATATTTTAGCAACTCAACAAGCCTTGTCATTGAAGTTGTAATATCCAGGACCAAGATCCGCCGAATCAGTAACAGACTTGTCGTATTTCCTGCAAGTTCCGGTTTGTGAACCGCTGCCAGGGTCGGTTACGATGTAGAAGCCAGTGCTGAGGCACCTATTATCTGTCTTGCAGGAGGCGATGCAGTCAGCCTGGTTGGTGTTGAAGTTTGCGTCATAGTTGAAAGCGTTTGGTCCTGGGAGACCTCTCGCGTTGCAGATTTTGGGTTTAACGAGGATGGGGGTGACCGTGGTGGTGACGGTTTGCGTGACTGCGTCTCCGGCGACCGTTTGGGTAACCTGTGTTTGGCTGGTGACCTGAACCGTTTGAGTAGCAGTGACAATGACGGTCTTCCCGGGGGCGGTCTTTGTAGCTTGAGGTCCCGCTACGGTCACCTTGGCAGTAGCGGTGATGGTCTTTGTGGTAGGTTGAGCGATGCAGCTGCAGGCACTTGAGATACGACTCTCGGCGAAAAGACGCAGAGCAGGCGGGCATGCAGGACGGTTATTACGCTTCTTCTTTTGGTAGATAGTCTTGGTTCCCGCAGTGACCGTGACCGTCACAGTGGCAGTAGAACCTTCTCCCGTAATTGTGTTGGTCATCGTTTGTTGGTTGACGTTGGTCAAGGTGACAGTTCGTGCTTGGGTCTGATCTGGCACCGTGACTGTGGCAGTTCGGCCCGGGCCTGAATGTGTGGCCGTCTGGTAAAGGGTCAACATCAGCATTTACCAGAGAAAATAACGCATGTGTAACTACTTACCGTTGTTGCTGTGGTGGTCTTCACACCTCCGAGGTAGCCCAGACAGAACTGGGATGCCTCAGCTCTCAGGGGCCCTCTCAAGATTGCATAGACTGCGTCCACTACATTGCAATGGCTAGCCGGGGCTGCTGTCACAGCAGACCCCCAGGCAAGAATAGCGGCAAAACTTAGGCGAGAAATATGCATAACAATATGCTGTGTGGTGAGAGAGGATGATTGATGATGAACTGGCTTGCGATGAAACAATCTCATGACTTGGAAGGTCCATCAAAGGGACAATAGGCTTTATGTCTGATGCTTCATAGACTTCAACAACAGGGAACAAAGCAAGCTGGTGAACAATGGACGCTAGGGTCCACTTTTCGCGCTGGCAACGCCACAAGCATGTCAGCTCAACTTCCCCGCCACGCCGCTCATGGCGATGGCTTCAATACTGCGTCGTGACTGGTGGCCATCCAGCCGTCAAATTAGTGGATTTTGACGTTAGCAGATCTCAATTATCTCAGCCGCAGCTCTTGCCATGAATGGAACATCTTTTACCAGAATGGGTGAACTCGTGACTGCCCACTAGTGGAACTTTCAGTCATCGCCTCCCAAATGTCACTAAGCTTAGGCCTAGTACACTTTACTAGAGTCAACAGAGGAACGCTCGCCTCTCACAGCTAGAGACTAAGAGGTCCGGACTCCACCACAGCCTTGTCACTGGATTCTCGGTGTTACCCTTGACTGGTCCCGGTGATCGTCAAAGTTGAGAAGCAAGACTGACATTCTGGCTCAAAGAACCTCTGAAATTAGCCAGATTGAGCCAAGAAACGCTGAACTCAGTGCACTGGGAACACAGCCACAGATTCTATTGTCTGCCTTTGGGACGCTTACACCTACATCGTGCGGTTGAATATGGTGTGTTGGTGAAGCCAGGTGGAAGCAACGCCAACACTCACACAATACTGCCTCGGGGAACGTCTGTGGTGTCATTTGCAACCTAGCATGCGAACCTATGTGTCGCCAAATGTGAGATTCCATGCAGACTCTGGAATTGCATGAGCCTTCAGAGGCTCTCAAATACATGCGAGTTTTGTCTTGCCGGAATTAAAGCACTTGATAGAGCGACGTTAGTCGATGACTGCTGTCTTTTAATAATCCGTAAATACATGCTGTCAATTTATCTCGTAATTCTCGCAAGCTTGAGGTTCTGTACACATTATGTCGTGGAAATTCCATTCAATCGATCATTTTCAAGCATAGGTCACGACATGAGTTCCTCCGTTGATTGACCAGATATCACCCGTGACATATGCCGCATCTGAGGATATCATAAATGCCAGTAGAGCTGCCACCTCCTCCAGCTTCCCCAACCTTTGCAGCGGCACCTTCTTTAAGCCCTCTTGCATGGCAGGGCTTGCGTTGATGGACTTCTGGAGAGTCTCAGTCAAGAAAGGCCCCAGGGCAACAGTGTTGCACCTGACATTGTCCTTGCCATATGTCGTGGCTGTATGACGTGTCAAGGCATGCACGGCCGCTTTCGAAGCAGCGTAGGCCACTCGGAGTGGCTCTGGAGTACCCAAGTAGTGCCCACCCATCCGCGGTTTGTCAGTCATCAACATGAGTTAGAATGCCACAAAATTGGACTTACACTGGAAATGTTGATGATGGTACTGCCACTGGCTTCCTTCAGGTGGGGAAGAGCATATTTCGTCGTCAAGGCGTAACCTGTGGTGTTGACTTGGAATGTCCGATGCCAGATTTCAGCATCCATGTCGTGCACTGCTCGGTCATTGCCCAAAGTCTTGGGGCTCAGATCGGCCCCGATGTTCAGCAGGCTGTCAAGCCCTCCCAGCCACTCAGTGCCCTTCTCGATGAGATTCTTGATGGACTGCTCATCCGCAAGATCGAACTCGATGACGGTGGCACTGCCTCCAGAATCGTTGATCTCGGAACCAACATCCTTTGCTGCGGCAATGTTAATGTCGGCTACGACAACCTTGGCCCCACGAGCGGCGAGCAGTTTCGCGGTGCCGGAACCAACACCAGTGGCCGCCCCAGCGACAATGACACGCAGTCCAGTAATGGTCGCCATGATATTTGAAATGAGCAATGAATCTGTGTAGATGATGGGTGGGCTTGGTATCAATGAATGCAGCAATCGCTTAGCATGTGTCTACATTATATGTTCCTTTTCTCCATCTACGACTCTTATATCAAATAACACCGGAGCAGTCCAGCAGGCTCTCGGAATCGTATGTGACTGCGCAAGACCCCGAAACCGAGACCGAGAGCGGAGCGTTGCAACGGTCGGCCAGATCAACCGTGGCAGTGATACGTCTGGGCAACTAGCCAAGCGCTACAGGGGCCTTCAATTGGCCAAGCAGCGGCAGATTAGCGACATTCAGTGTCATCCCCAATGAAATTCTATGAATTGGCAATAGCCGCCAGTAAGGGTCCCATCTCCGAAGTGAGGCACAACGCCTGAGAAGGTTTCACCATCCGAACTCAATGCCCGAACTGTTGTACTGCATGGCATGCTGTCAAGCTGCCTTGACAGATGCCGTTAACAATACCATTGGGCGGGTCGACTGATATAAATCGGCCTACATATGACAATCATCTCATAGCTCTTGCAGTTTCCCATCGTCCTCCCCTCTACATTTGTTCTCTTCCATTGCTCGACCGCTGTTCTTTGCAATCATGGCGGACAAGGTACCTATCGATGCGGCGGCTGCAGCGACGCTGCTTGGGCGCCTCACCTCAGGCTCTCCAGTCTCTTTGGTTGCCACAGCTCTTGCTGTTGTCTTCGCATTGCTCCTTGTTATCGACAAGCTGATTTCGGCGCCCGTTGACCCTCGCGAGCCTCCCGTCCTCAAGGGCAACTTGCCAATCATAGGCCATCTTCTCGGCGTTCGCACCCAGTTCCCGGGAGTATATGAAAAGCTCGCGTAAGTATCCACAGCCACAACTCCAATACTTTGATGTCTCGGCGGCGATGACATGTACTAACGGCCAGTCATGCAGCAAAAGCACAAAGCTGCCTATCTGCACCCTTCCCCTTCTTAACAAAAAGATGTACGTGATCAACACGGCACCTCTGGTCCAAAGCGCTATGCGCAACAAGACCTTGGAGTTCGGTGCGCGCATTGAGGAGATTGCCCAAGCAATGGGCGTTGATGTGACGATTACGAGGAGGCTTGTTCGGGAGAACGCCATCGAAGAGATTTCCAAGATCACCATTGCAGCTCTTTCCGGAGACAACCTACTGAACATGAACTTGAACGCACTGCACTACATCGGCGACCGGTTCAACGCTGTCAAGCCTGGGTCTCCCGTTGAGATTAGCGACTTTTACCACTGGACGAGAGATATCATTGGCACCGCCACCACCCGGGCCTTATATGGAGAGCACAGCCCGTTCAACAATCATGAGCTGGTTGACTCTATCTGGTCAGTAACTTTTTTTGTCGTCTCAAAGAATTGTATGATTTACTAAATATTCTTCAGGAAGTATGAGACTGGCCTCGGAAAGCTGCAGTATGGATGGCTTACCAAGATCATCGCTGGCAAGGCGTTGAAAGCCAGGATGACTATCGTCAAGAGCTTGGCTGGCTTCTACATGCAAAAGCTCGATCAAGGAGAGTCTGTTTCAGCTGTGATTCGTGGCCGCGCAGCTTTCTGGCGATCTTTCGGCCTCTCCGATGTCACAATCGGTGCTATGGACTCACTTCCCGTTGCGTCAACGGTCAACACTGCGCCGTCGATGTTCTGGCTTTTGGTCAACATCTTCTCTGAACCAAAGTATCTGGATCGTCTCCGAAAGGAGGTAGAGACCGCCGGTGTCATTACCATCACTGAAGAAGGTGGTCGTCGCGTCGCCAATGTCGACGTCATGGCGCTTGGAAACAAGTGCTCTTACCTCGTTGCCTCTTACCGCGAAACTCTACGGTTTGAGAACACTGTCACTGGAGCAAGGATGGTCATGAACAAGGACACCACTCTGACTGACCATGAGACGGGAAGAGAGTACCTCCTGAAGAAGGGAATCGAGGTTCAGTGGAGCGCGTCTGTCATGCACAAAAAGGAGGTCTGGGGCGATGACAGGGAGACCTTCAACCCGGAGAGATGGCTCAGGCCCACTCCTGAGATCACCAAAGGCTCTAAAGAATCGTTCGTCCCCTTTGGTGGTGGCAAACATCTGTGCCCTGGTCGAAACTTTGCCTTCTCCGAGCTTTTAGGAACACTGGCCGTGTTGGCTGTCGGCTTTGAGGTGAAGGGGGTTCAGGTGCCGGGACATGCAATGCTCTTTGAGCATTCTGGCTTGCGATCGCCTATATACGGCAGCAAGTCGAAGAAGGCAACGTTGACGAGAAGGCAGGGCTGGGAGGACGTTGAGTGGAGATACCAATGAAAGGCCTGTCGGTGGAGTTTGTCAAACAAGTCTCATTAGTTCTAACTTCTCTCTACATGGGTTTCTCCATCGACTCTCCTCCGTTCGCATATTCACTTTGTGTTCAAGTACGATGATGTTTCATTTTGTGTTACGGCTTACTACAGAACCTGTCGTTTCTATGGTTATATGCCTCAATCCCACTTTCGATTCACGTGAAGTCTTTTCATCATGAGTAGACTACGTAAGCAGACTTAGCTCAAGCACAACCAACTACCTACTTACCTAGTATGTTTCGCCTTATGTCTGAATTATATTTCTCTCATTTTGCTAAAAGCGTAGTTTCCGCGGTATGAAATTTGAACAGTAATCGTTCAAAACAACACCGAGCGTGTCCATGCTATTACTAGATCAATATCGAATAACGCCAGGCTTCTAGACAAACTCTAAACTCCGCCGCTAACTGCAACCGCCGCTTTCAACTCTATCCGGGCTAAAAGACACCGAAAACATGGCCTGCAGCTATCTTTTCTCATCCATAACAATGTATTGAGCGATGCCTGTGCCTGCTTATGTCGTTGAGTGCTACAACGGCCTTTCACGTGGATCTGTGAGAACATTCCAACATAAATCACGCAACCCAATCGTGCTATTCTCTCCAGGGTGACAATTGACGACGATGAACATCTCCGCAAATATTGGCTTGAGTCAGCGTGCCTGCTCTACAATCAGCCAGATGACAGCCTGCTGTTCATATCGTCGTTCTAAGAATCCACAATAGGACCGAAGTACGAAAAACCTGATCAGTCCGGCCCCACGATAGACCGTCTTTCTTGGTGTCAATGATGATTCTAGAAAATCGTACGAGAACAGACGATGTGAAAGAGGTTGGGGTAAACTTCGCAAATAGCCAATCAACAGATACTTACTCCGCCTTTTGAGCTTACCGTGAGTGGGGATTTCTTGTAGTAGTGGTGCCGGCGGAAAACTGGCGGAATACTTTATACCACTCAACCCCACGATGACGTCCCGCGATCAGGATCAGATCAACGGTCTTCTTGGCGACACTAACAACAGTGGGGTCATCATCGGCATCAGCGAGAAACAAATTGCTTCACCGGTGAATGATGCGACGCAGAAACATTCTTTGCGCCCGAGATTTTCTTCATTGCTTCAGTCACTTGCCAGCAAATATTCATGTGCTCAGCTTCGAGCTTGAATTTCTCTATTAATCAAATGATCGACTACGTAGAGAATGCTGCTCGGAGTGTTTGCCGGACAGTTCCCCGGCTACACAGAATAAACATGGCTTACCCCAGGCCGGGCGCCCACCAATCTTCCCCATTCCCCAGTGTTCCTCTGCAGTGCTACCCCGTCCTAGCTACCCCTCATCTCCAACTAACAGGATTGGGTTTGGCGCTGCATGTTGCCCAAAATGTGATCCGGCCGAGCGTTGCATCCGGTGCTTCTGGCACTGCGGGTTAGCTGCGGAAAACTAATCCTGCAGGTTGATCGTTACTCTTTTGGCTCTCGGGCGCAATAACGTTGGAGGAGTTGTTTTTCTTGCCCTGCTGATCTTTGAGAGGGGAACCGCCGACAATTTTGACGATGGGTCGTGACTTGAGCGGATGCATCACGAGATTCTTGGAGACCCGGACGAGCCGCATATGCAGGTAGAAAGTGACATAAATACCGGTTCTTCCGCCGTCAAAAAGTCAAATGGAAGCCAGGACTTTCGAGAACATCGCAATTCTCTGGCGAGCTCATCCGGCGTCTCATTGTCACTGGTGATTCGACCTCTTTAGCCCTCAACATGACCGGTAGCAACTGGCTGAGGCATTTTGCCTTGGCTGCTTCCGCAACAGTGCTTATTGGTCAAACATCAGCCCAGAATGCCTCCGCGAATGGTAAGCCCACACTAATTGTCAATTTCAGTCCAGCAGCGCTGACCTTGGTAAGGAATCGTTGTTGATGGCACGTCCTTTGCCCTCAATGGTGACCACACGTCGTACCGCTTTCACGTGGATGAGCTCACTGGCGATCTTCTCACCGACCATTTCGGAGGTTCGGCTACTGAGAGTATGGCAATGCTTGCTCCAGAGGTCAACGGATGGGTGGACATGATCGGCCGTGTCAGACGGGAGTACCCTGATCTTGGTCGTGGGGACTTCAGAGTCCCAGCACTGCAGATTCGCGAGACAGCTGGATACACCGTCAGTGACCTCCAGTATCGATCTCATAGGGTCGTCCAGGGCAAGCCTGGCTTGCCTGGGCTTCCGTCCACGTTTGGGACTGAGAACGATGTCTCAACGTTGGTCGTATCCCTCTTCGACAACTACAGTTCAATCGCTGTCGATCTCTCTTACTCAATTTTTCCGAAGTACGATGCCATTGTGCGGAGCGTCAACATCACCAATGAGGGCCAGGGAAACATCACGGTGGAGAAGGCTGCAAGTCTCAGCGTGGACTTGCCATTCGACGACATGGAGTTCCTTGAGCTGAGAGGAGACTGGGCGCGAGAGGCCATGAGAACCCGGCGGAAGATTGACTACGGCACGCAAGGGTAAATTCCAATTACACGATGGTGATATGCCAAGGGAAGTATGCTGACTCCACTCGAAACTAGGTTCGGAAGCACAACCGGGTACTCTTCTCATCTCCACAACCCTTTCCTGGCACTTGTATCTCCGGATACAACCGAGTCTCAGGGTGAAGCCTGGGGATTCTCCCTAGTCTACACAGGTTCATTTTCCGCCGAGGTTGAGAAAGGATCTCAAGGGTTCACTCGGGCCATGATCGGCTTCAACCCTTACCAACTCTCTTGGCCGCTTGGACCAGGAGAGACTCTCACCACACCTGAGGTTGTAGCCATCTATTCCAACACGGGAATTGGTGGCATGTCTCGAAAGTTTCACCGACTCTACCGCAAGCACCTCATGAGAAGCAAGTTCGTCACCGAGCCTCGCCCGGCATTGCTCAACAGTTGGGAGGGACTCTACTTCAACTACAACGAGAGTACCGTCTACGATCTCGCCCAGGAAGCTGCGCAACTCGGCGTTAAGCTCTTCGTTCTCGATGACGGCTGGTTCGGCCAGGAGTACCCTCGGCTGAACGACACGGCCGGCCTTGGAGACTGGACGGTCAACCCTACTCGCTTCCCGGATGGCCTGCCTGCTCTTGTCAACAAGGTCACGAATTTGCAAGTTACCAATTCTTCCGACAAGCTGCAATTTGGTCTGTGGTTTGAGCCCGAAATGGTCAACCCCAACTCGACTCTTTACCATGAGCACCCTGACTGGGCCCTCCATGCGGGGCCGTACCCTCGCACGATCCGACGAAACCAGCTCGTCCTTAACGTGGCTCTTCCTGAGGTCCAGGAGTATATCATCCAATCAGTTTCCAGTATCCTTTCCAGCGCTTCCGTCACATATGTCAAATGGGACAACAACAGAGGTTTTCACGAGACACCTACCCCTGGCATCGGCCTCTCCTATATGTTGGGAATGTACCACGTCTTTGAGACCCTCACTTCTCGCTTTCCCGATGTTCTTTGGGAGGGCTGCGCGTCCGGTGGTGGCCGCTTCGACCCCGGTGTTCTTCACTACTTCCCTCAAATCTGGACTTCCGACAACACTGATGCTCTGGATCGTATTTCCATCCAGTTTGGCACATCCCTCGCCTACCCGCTAGCTGCCATGGGTGCCCACGTCTCCGCGGTGCCCAACCACCAGACCACGCGTACAATCCCCATCAAGTTCCGTGCTCACGTTGCCATGATGGGCGGTTCCTTCGGCCTCGAGTTGAACCCAGCTGAGATCTCTGATGAGGACAAGGTCCAGATCCCCGAAATGCTGGCTCTCAATGAGGTGGTCAATCCCATAGTGATCGGGGGTGACCTGTGGCGATTGAACCTGCCTGAAGAGTCCAACTGGCCAGCTGCCATGGTCATTTCTGAGGACGGGTCCCAGGCTGTTCTCTTCTACTACCAGGTCAGATCCTGGTACAACCACGCCCTGCCGAGGCTTCGCCTGCAAGGATTGGACCCAACTGCCTCGTACTCATTGGACGGCAATGGCACCTACTCTGGGGCGACTCTGATGAACACTGGAGTCCAGTACGCATTTGACGGAGACTACGACAGTCGGGTGGTGATTATCAAGAAGACTTAATGTATATATCTATTCATGGGCTTGAAGCTAAGGCTAAGGCCATAGGGAACTACTTCAATCTACTTTGTCTTCCGGACGGCGAAAGCTTCAGTACCTGTCTGCTGGTACGATGTGGATGTGTCTCATCTTGACCAAAACACGCCGGAGGGTGCGTCTCCTTAAAGATCCCATGGGCGCTTCCTGGGGTACTTAACCATCCCAGACTGCCGATCCCATTCAGTTCCGTAAATCATGATGTCGTAGTAACGGCAAAGCGACTCGCACTCCAGATACATCCAGTCGTCTTCGGCATCGTCCTCGCTCGCTTCAGGCTCATCGTCATTGTCTGTCAGGTCTTCTTCACTGTCCGAGTACTCCTCCTCAGAGTCAGGAAGTGGGGTCTCTGCATTCACGACCTTGACAAAAGGAATGGGTGTTTCCAATGAACTCAGGCATTCTGCGTCCACATAAAGGCACAGATTGAATCGAGCGTAGTCGCGGCTATCATTGGCTGGGATGTCTTGACTCTCGTCGCTTTCATCCGCAAGAGCACTGGCCCAAGATTGGAATCGCGTCAGGACCTCTTGGATAGATGCGCCATCCAGAGACTCTCGATCCTCTATGACTGATATTCGAAAGGTTGTTTGCATCTCGTCGCGCTTACTTGAAGGTTCTCTCGCGATAAAGTCGAACGCTTGTTGTCTGAGACTGGAGATGTAGCGTTCCCAGAGCGGCTGATTGTCATAGGTCGTGCGATATAGATAGAAGCCCCAGCGATAAATGCCATTACGAGACGAACGGAGAGTATTGTAAACTCCACGGAGCTCCGTGTCTTCCAACATGGCTGTTTGTCGGTAAAAGAGTGATGAACAGGCTCTGTCAATGAAACTCTGCTATATCCCCCTGTAGTACAGGGTACAGGAAGAGATAAGGGGAGGGGTTATCGAAGAAGGTAAGAAGAGTAGGTGTTTCTGATGAGAAATGATGCGTGGAGGAGAGAAGTATGCACAGAAGTGAATTGCGATGCACGCACTGCTTTACAGACATCTGCAGTTCCAGAAACTTCGGTTCCAAGTGGCAAGACTGCTATCAAGTCAAACTAGCATTTCTGGACTCTCAAGGTGTATCCGCTGACAACGTCCTTGTGCACAGACCGATTCGTATGGGGATACGCAACTCAAAGCTCCACCAGTCACACAAGGTAGAGGTAGCTGGACAATTATCGGAGGTACTTCACTGACCAATCGACCGCACCAAAACTCCATTCCATCTCCAATGGAAACTGATCCATGCCTGGATGACCATGGACCTTTTATGTTCGCATCATGTGCGACGGCCTTGTGTCTTTCGGTAATGCCGCTACGTACTGGTAGATGAAAGTTGTCACAAGGCTGCGTGCCTATTTTCTGTACACACGACTGGTTTTGCCGTCTTCCAGGATACACTCGCAGTTCAATTGTTTAAAGCAGTAAATATAATAATAGAGAGCAAAACCCTCGAGAGCACAAACGACTAAGGTATTCACGAAGGAACAGTCGCCATCAAATTGTATGTATGTGTGAAAGACCGTATCACCTTGATGTGCCTCATTTCTATGGGGTTTCTTTTATTTGCTCTTCTTTCATTTTCTGAGTGCCATTCCTTGTGGTAGCAACATGAACCTTAGAACGGAGATATAGCTAGTAGAGGCTTCCATAGCTTTTCAACGACGATGAATGTGTATCTTCCTCTCGAAATGTAAGGCTTCACGTAAACTTTGATTCATTCAAGGTTTCATGGCAGTAGCAGTTGTCTGACTGAGAAGCCCATTTTCTATCTCCGATCTTTTATGATACACTACATATACGCTGAGACTTGAGAAGGCTTTGGAAATAATTACTCTTCAGCATAGACTCATTCTTGCACTACTCTTCCTGTTACATCCGCTTCACATCCCAGCAAGATGTTTCTCTCCACAGTTCTCGGTGCTGCGCTTCTTTGCATCACAGGAGTATCGGCAGACTCCAAACATAACGGCCTGAATACGCACAAGCAGTTGGACTGTTATAGAGAGCCAGAGTGTAGGTTTCTGAAAAGCTATCAGTGTAAGCCTGGCTACAAGAACGTTGGCTTCGATCGAAATACATGTGGAAGACCCTTTAACGGCCAGCCAATTTGTTGCAGTACGGAAACAGTTCAATCATTCGGGAACAAGAGATGCGAGTGGAAAGGTTTTGGGCCTAATTGCAATGGCGCTGGCGAGGCAGGTGAAGTAAACCTGTTCAAGTCAGGCAACGGAGGCTACCCAACCGAGGGTAACAGAGGGGTGAGTGATGATCAACGTCACACGGGCTACAAATTTTTTGCTTGCCCTCTGCCTCACTGGCAGGAACTTGTTTCCGGATGTCGTGTCACAGGCTGCGATGAAGGATGTGGTACAGACGAGAACGAGATCACTTCTTTGAGAAACGACGAACCCAACCGATGCAACGACCCTACGGTCGGTAAGAAGTATTGCTGCAAGAAGCAGAATGAGGCACCACTCAGTAGTTGTCACTGGGTTGGTCGAGGCCGTTGCGACGACAACACCTGCAATCCCGACGAAGTCACCGCTCTACGCAACAAATGAGGAGACACCTCGACATGTAGTTGTAAGTCCAAACATACTCATGAATGATAACCTGAATCTCGACTAACTGTTCGCAGTCGACAGACAGAAAAGTCTGTGTTGCACACCAGGCAAGTTTAAGTCGAAGCCTGAATCTCAGCAGAAGTCGGAGCTTGAGACTTGCGGATACGGTGCTTGCGACTAGGAAGATGGGCTCTGTGATCTAGATGACTACTACGATGGTCCGGAAAATGATGCACGTCTCGAAGATCGCTCAGATCAGAGAAAGCTTGTGTATAAGGGCATGGTCCTTAAAGCCAAAGCATATCCTGGATCAAGCAAACTTCACAAGACAAGGAACGGTGCAGATGCAATGCTCAACAGCCTCAAGTAAGTCAAACATTGGCTTGCACAAACCATGTCTCTTTCCAATTGCAAATACTGACAGAATGCTTTTCTCAGGCTTTCGAGCGCAAGTTGTTCTCAGACTGGCATCGAAAAGGTTAACGCCAATTCTTTGAGTGACGATGATAAAAAGGACAATTGGGCAACCGAACACGCGATTTGAGGTATGAGAATCCTTGTAATTGCTATGATGAATTCAGCTGATCACATCTAGCTACAATTTATGCTTGATTTTCTCACGGCCGTCGAGGAAAATATTCTGCCCTCGGGTCGAACTATCAGTGTAGGCAAGACTGATCTGGTCACCTTGAGGGCGGACTTCATTACGAACTCCCTCTCTTCCCCACAAAGAGCCACAAAGAAGAGCAGGAAGACACAAAACCCGTCGACATATATGTTTGAGTCCATAGGGTCTTATACAAACAGAAACGCGCTATTTTTGGTATCGAGGTCCCTGAATGGAAGAAAAGCTCTCATCTTTGGTCGCAACAGTTGGTTCCTACGCGCAAGTGGAAAGAATTCGTTCAAATGGCAGTAAAAACTTGCGTTGGCGAGAGGAAGATTCTTCAGCCATTACGCGAGGTATGGGAACTGGAATCAGGTCTGGGACCAAATCAGGAACTGGAGTACTAACTGGTTACAAAGGCTATTGCAGTTTGGCGTTATTTACATGAGCCCGAAGTCAACCGACGAGTACAAGACAACCGCAGATTGCTGAGAAGTACCGTTGTGAACATTTCCAACGACGTTTCGAGCCTTAAGCTTCTTTCCCTAGTCTTTGATGAGATGGAACAGGACTACTGGAACAACGCAGTCATCTGGACCTTGACGTGGTTGAACAAGGCGATGAAAGAGATTGAGGACGCATATCATCAAGCCTTGAAGAGCGGGGTCCGTCCTATGAATTGGGATGCAGTTGAGAAAGCCTTGGGGCAAATTAAGAAAGACATGACACATGTCAAAACTCTAGACAAGATTTAGAGATTACCCGGGGCAAGCCTTCCAGTTAAAGACTGCATCAAGCCCGGATGTAGACTTTGGCACACGCAAGCAAAGCTTTTGCTTGCAAAAAGAGACAGTAGTAGATAGCAGGATTTAGCATGGCTTTTCACCTTTAAAAATGGCCTCCTTGTGGTCTATACATAAGATATTGCGACCAAGAGAAGACATTTCTCGTTCCCCGTCATTCACTCTGTAGCGATGATACTTTGTCCCGTTTATTGAGTTACCTTGGCCGAGGGATAACTTTTCCATGCTCGGCGAAACCTGATAATCCCTGAAGCATCAAGTATGAGCTTGAACTGCGTCAGCTTGGTATTTGTTGTTGGTCCGGGCCGCTGTTCCCGGGATCACTGCCACCTTTCGGACTATCGGTGGCTTTCCGGAACCGAAACCGAAAGCGGGGACCCCGGTTCAAAGAACCCACAAACTCCGCCTGTTCAACGTGTCTCAAGCCGGGCCAGCCCGTTTCTTTTCCCCGCTTTCCTGCGGACTTTGTGTTCTGCTTTGTAAACACGGTAGCAATGATCTCATCTTGGCGGCGGGAACGAATGAGCTTCGATTTCCTCAGCTACGGATCCTTTCACGCTTGTTGTCGGTTGCGAGATAAATTCTATGTAAACCACAGACTTCTCACTGAATCACGACCAATAAATCTTGGACACTCTATTATGTTCCGTCGCTAAAATATTACAGTCACACCTTTTCACGTGAAGCACTTTCAGCATAGCATCCTCATCAACAAGTTCAACGCGAAAATGAAGGTCGCGGTCGTCGGAGCCACCGGGGAGACGGGGAGTTCCATTGTGAATGGGCTCTTAGCATCTCCAGATACGAAGTTTGTATGATTTTGAGAAATTTGAATCTTTCGAGGATCGTTGCGTCTGCTGACTGACACGTAACAGGACGTCACCGCTCTCATCCGACCCAGCTCGCTTGACAAACCTGAGGTTCACGCCCTCAAGGAAAGGGGCGTCAAGATAGCTTCCACCGACCTCACAGGACCTGAGGATGAAATTGTCAAGCAAGTCACTGGCTTCGATGTCGTCATTTCCGCCATAGTTGCAGACAGCCTCCTTGATCAGCTTCCACTTGCCAGCGCGTCGAAGAAGGCCGGTGTCGGGCGATTCGTCCCCTGCTTCTTTGGTACCGTGATGCCGGCTAGGGGAATGTTGTGGTTCCGTGACCAGGTAAGACTTAGCGCCCCTGGTGAGCCTAGGAGATGCAACTACTAAGCTTTGACGCACAGAAAGAGGATGTCCTGAACCATGTTCAAACACTCTACCTTCCCTACACTGTCATTGACGTCGGCTGGTGGTACCAGATTACCCTGCCTCGCTTGGCTTCCGGTCGCATTGATGCTGTCGCCAGCCCCTTTGACAACTGGATTGCAGGGGATGGCACTGTCAAGTCTGCTATCACGGACCTAAGGGATGTCGGCAAATACGTCGCTCGCATCGTTGCGGACCCTCGTACCCTGAACCAGAAGGTTTTCGCATACACCCAGTTGATCTCGCAAAACGAAGTTTACGATCTCATTGAAACCTTGAGCGGAGAGAAACTTGAAAGACAATGCGTATTTACCTCATGTTCTCATCTCATTGAGTTGTAGCTGACATAATGCAGCTGTCATCTGATGATATCGAGGCCGCGATGGTGAAGGCGAAGGATGATAAAGCCAACCCTCACAAGCTGTCTGTCTTCCAATATCGCAAGTCTTGGGGTCTTCGAGGGGACAACACTCCCGAGTATGCCCGTTATCTGGGTTATCAAATCGGCAAGGAACTCTACCCAGAATTGACTGGGAAGCCATTTGAAGAGTTCTGCAAAGAAGCATTGGATGGAAAGGTTGAGCCCATTTTCCAGAAGAAGAGGCGCGAGATGATTGAAGCTGCTCAGAAGAAAGCCGCGGCTGGGCAAGCTTAAGGTTGGTACTTCACAAGGATAGAGTGAATGGGTTGAGATGAAAGATTATATGGTTTTCGTCAGACAGATTTTGGAAACTCACGAGGACCTGCCCCTACCTCTTGGGGTAAGTATAACATCGAACATCGAACAATCCAATGCAATTATCCACAAATAACCTAGCAGAAAGTGATCCTTTAGAAGCTCTCTCAACATTTGTTTTATCGCATGCCGACGGGTCGGGGAATTTCGGCGACTCAGACGTTCGCTGGGACTTGGCTCGGCGAAATTCACCGACACACCTAAGCCCCATAACAGCGCTGCGGAGAACTTCGCCGGCCTATTGGTCACTTCGCAAGCACTGGAGGCAAAGCCGTACTTCGCTGAACATCCGGATCGAATTCCGGCTCATCGGGACTTATGAATCCGATAGCGGAAAGTTCTTTGATTTGAAATGCAATGTTCTTGCTTCATGTCGAGCGTTGCTGCAATACAAAACATAGTCATATCCTGCTCGATCAAGTGCATCGTATTAACGCCCCGCTCCTCCATTTCCATCAACATTACCTGCCTTAGTATCCAAAAAGGTATCATTTCACCATCGTTACGGACTTATACTTTACAAAAATGGCTCCGAGACATATCAAGAAGCCCAGTGCTGCAGCTTCGAATGGCACTGCCTCAGCTCCGTCGGTAAACGTTCCCAACGTTGTTCGAGGGGTCATCAACGACATCTCGGCCAACGGTGACGCTGCTGTCCGCTTATACAGCCAGAAGTTTGACAAGTGGGAACCCAAGTCGTTCAAACTGTCATCGGAACAAATCCAGGATACCATTGCAAAAGTCGACCCTCAGACCATCAAAGACATCAAGACGGTCCAGCAGAATGTGAGGAGATTCGCACAGGCGCAGAGAGACAGCATACGAGATTTTGAGATTGAAAGCGAGCCGGGTGTATTCCTTGGACAAAAGAATATCCCTATCGAGACAGTTGGCGCCTACATTCCGGGTGGCCGGTACCCCCTTTTGGCCTCAGCACACATGACCATTCTGACTGCAAAGGTCGCGGGCGTTCCCCACGTAATCGGGTGCACCCCTCCCATCGCTGGTCAGATTCCCAGCGCTACCGTTGCAGCGATGCATCTTGCCGGCTGTGAAGAGATCTTCATTCTCGGCGGTGTTCAGGCTGTCGCGGCCATGGCCCTGGGAACCGAGACCATAGCGAAGGTCGACTTCATCGCCGGTCCGGGCAACGCATTCGTTGCTGAAGCCAAGCGTCAGTTGTACGGCGAGGTTGGCATCGATCTTGTGGCAGGCCCCACTGAGATTCTCATTGTCGCCGACGAGCACGCGGACCCGATGACTGTTGCGACAGACTTGGTCTCTCAAGCCGAGCATGGTCCAGACACCCCGGCGGTTCTCATCACGTCTTCTCAAGAAGTGGCAGAGAAGACTATCCGCTACGTGGATGCATGCCTGGAGCATCTCTCAACCAAGGGCATTACTGCTGTCAGCTGGAAAGACCATGGCGAGGTGATTGTCGTCGATGACTTGGATGAGGCTTATAAGGTCGCCGATACCTTTGCTTCGGAACATGTCCAGATACTCACACGAGAGCCGCGAGAAGCCCTGCAAAAGATGAAACAATACGGCGGCCTCTTCTTGGGTGATAAAACATGTGTCAGCTACGGTGACAAGGTAAGTCAGCATTTGTTTCGTTTGATCCAAATACTAATGACTGTAGTGTATCGGAACAAACCATGTTTTGCCAACGAGAAAGGGGGCTCGCTACAGTGGCGGCCTTTGGGTTGGAAAGTATCTCAAAACATGCACTTATCAAGAGGTCGTCAGTGAGAAGGCCAGCGGTGAGCTGGGGCGGCTATGTGGTCGCGCTGCTAGGGCCGAGAATTTCGAAGCTCATGCTCGTTCTGGTGATCTTCGGTCGTCGACGTATCTGAAAGATTCTATTTCGTGGATTAAGACTGCAGAGGATGATGTCCGAGCTTAAGGTAGCAGCGAAGGATGTTTTGTCATTATAAGCTAGAACTATAGATTACAAGTGTCACAGTAACCCAAAACCCATGTGTTCAAGATCAAATGTTGGCAGTAGTGATTCCCATCCTGCGTCAGGTCCTTCAGACCCCATATTCGGGTCAAATGTCGCGTTGATGAAGCCTGAGCTCATGTTCCCCAGGGACGCATCGATTGGCCCCATTCCCCATTGGAAGCTCGCATCACCTCTTGCTGCATCCCAGGCATTTCCAGGCTCAATGGACATGCCTAGACTCGTCTCAAGCTCTTCGTGTGCCTGCTGCATAGACATGTTGGTCTGAAGCAACGTCCCCTCAGCCTGGACTCCAATGCGAGCTTTGGGAGCTGTCGACTGATTTGATAAGGCGTTCTCACATTTCGCAGCGAGATCCCTCAGGCCTGCCCCCATCCAGTGCACGAGATGATAGCTCGTACACTGAGCATTTTGGCAGAAATCTGCGACTTTTCGAATCGCACCAAAGGTTTCCTCTGCGTTCAGGCTTTTGTCATGCTGACTCGTCGCAAGCTTGAGCAAAAAGGAGCAGGCATATGCAATCATGGTATGGCAATAGTGAGGCATGCCCACGAAAGCGGCTCGAACGTCGATGTCGTTTATGATAAGTTCCACAATGGCGCTGGCACTGCTCACGGCGATTTGGGCCATGTCGGAGTACTCCGGAGGAACCGGTTCGTCGCCACCATGAGGCGATCGGCCCCGGAAAACGTGAGACGATACAAAGAGCTTCGCAAAATGGTAGTGGAGTGTGAGCGCCTTTAGTGGGAAGTTGCCTATTCTCTCATGTGGTCCTGTTGACGTAGTCAGAGTCGTGTCATTACAAGTTGAGTTGCGAGACGAGAACTCACGATATCGGCCTGTCCAAGCCATGATCCACTGGTCAAGTTGACGATTGAACCCCTGTAATTGGGTGTGAAAGTGACCAGGGATACAAACCTCCACGTTTGTGCCGAAGATTCCAGTGACTTTGTCCAGTATCAGAATCATCTCAATCTGACTTGCCAGCCGCACGTCGGTGCTGTTCTCCGGGACTGCGCTCAGGTAGGTTTCCCACTTGCTGACTGAGATTTGGTCTCCAAAGCTTGAGGGCCTGCCGTAGAGAATTGACAGATGGCGGTCGCAGATGTAGTAAAGGTACCAGACTCTCAAGCACTCTTGTGCCTCTTCTCGGCTCCCAAGCTGAAACCTGTGGGGAGAAACCTTCTGAATAGTGGTGGCGCCAATGACAAAATCGAACGACTTCCCAAGTTGGAACTCCATAGCTCGGCGGATGGCCAGGCCGGAGACTGACCACGCCATGTCGCTCAACCAGAATGAGGCGATACGTAGTCCCTGGAAGTCGCCCATGCTCACTTGCGGGGCAAAGACGAAGTTGGTAACAAGCTTGCGAAGCTCTAGGCTGCAGGCGCGGTAAAGCGATTCACCTTGGGGCTCATGGAGAGCTGATACGGTGCAAATGGCTGTAAACAGCAGCGGCGACGCATTACGAATACCATCCAGGTCTTGATATATCGTAGTGACGCCATAGAGATAATGGTCCGTTTGGTCCAAGAACTTCTGAACAAGGCGTTTGGCATCAACGAGATTGATCTTACCTTCTGTAACCAGATCACAAGGTGTCAGATCAGGGCGTCGCGCAGAGTGCTAGAGTCGGCGATTGCCCCTTAGGTGTAGGTTTTGACGTTTATTTGAACTTACTTACTTAAAAATCTATATATAGACCCCCTTAAATCCCTATAAGGATTAACTATAATCTAGTATATAGAAACCCTTTAAGTAGTCCCTTAGTATACTACTAGTTCCCCTTTCCCTAAGCGTAATACAATCCTCCTCCCCCTAAAGTCTAGCTTTTAGACTCTCTACTAATATAGTTTACTCCCCTAAAATACTCTAAGTACTTTTTTTAATTTATATAAGAAGTCTAAGTTTAGAGGACTTAGATTAGTTATAGCGCTCTACTAGTAAAACTATTTTTTTAGTTAGTTCTATAAATAAAATACTTTCTAAGTATATACTTTATTTAGAACTAAATAGTTATTTTAGAACTACTTCTTTAATTTATAAAAAGCTAAGTAATTAGAAATACTCTTTTAAGTACTCCTCTTACTTCTTTTTTATATAGTTCTATAGGTTCCCTTTTATAGGTTTCTTATTTATACTTTAGATAGAAGTCTTTTTTAAACTTCTAGTTACCTCCTAGTTATCTATAAATATTTCTTCTAGTAACTACTTCTTTAGAACTTTAAATATTTCTTTCTTTTTATATAGCTCTTTCTATAGCTTAATAAAACTCTAGTAGTTAAAATAAGTAAAATATACTAACTTAAGTTATTATAAATATATAATAACTTATTATTTAGAAGTAGTAATTATTAGTTTTAAACTAATAAAGTAGTTATATTAAGTTTATACTACTTACTCTCTAAGTTTATACTACTTATTTATAGATCTTTACTATTAGTATAGTTATAAAACTCTAAAAATAATTAGACTTTTTATACCTCTATATTACTATTAAAATACTAATCTCTCTTTAGTAATACTTAATATATTATTTACTTAAAAAGTTAAATAATATAATCTTATAGGTTATTATTAGTTATAAGTTATAAGTTTATATAGAACCACCTTTCTAGTAGTTATCCTTTAATTTTTTCACCTTTTAAGAACTTTTTCTTTTTCTCCCTTTTTAACCCTCTTATATTGTTTTTCACCTATATACCTATTTTTTTTTTTGTTTTTTCTTATGTTTTTTTATTCCCCTACCTATTTACTGCTCTCCTCTTATTCTACTCCTATTATAGCTAGAACTAAAAGCTAGAAGTAAGCTACTACTAAAGCTGCTACTGCTACTACTACTGCTACTACTATTTCTAATCCCCCTATGCCCCCTACTAATACCTCTACTTCCTCTCTACCTAGCTTAGTCTCTTCTAATAATAATAATAATAATAATAATAATAATAATAATAAGCTTAATAACCTTAATACTAACTACTTCTACTACTCTTTCTACTACTACTATACTATAGTATAAGCTAGCTTTAAGCTAGTTAATAGCTACTTTCTTATAGTAGAAATAGTATACTATATTAAAACTACTAGTAAGTATTCTTTCTTCTCTTAGTAATCCTCTAGTAGTCCTCTTTTCTCCTTCTAAGTTATATTAATATTTTTAATTTTAGCTACCTCTACTAAGTATAAATACTACGCTAATATAAATAATAAGCTTTATATTAATATAAGTTATCCTCTCCTTAGTCTAATTACTCTTAAGACTACTACTAACCTCTTAGTAGCTCTCTATCTCTTAGTATTAAGCTATTTTTAAGCTTAATAACCTTATTAACTCTATTACTTTTTTTTATAACTTTATCTAGTTTTTTAAAGATAATAAGGTTAGTTTTACCCCTCTAGTAATACTTTAGTAGTTTTCTACTACTCTCCTAGTTATACTTATTCTAACTATTTATAATTTAATATTAAAGAAGCCTAGCTTATAGTTAAAAAGGTTCTCTAAGCTAAAGCTAACTTAGCTACTTAGCTTAAGAAGTATAAAACTAAAGCAGAAGAGGAAACAGCCTTAGTATATAACTATAAAGTTACTACTACTAAAAGTGCTATCTCTTCTACTAAGAAATAAGCTTTAGCTACTACTTATACTATTAGTTACTAGGAGGGTATTTTAGAGGCTTTCTAAGAGTAAAACTAGCTCTTTAATAGTTTTAGTAAGGTTTTCTAAAAGTTTATAGAACTTTATAGTAAAGTAGTATATCTCTTATTCCTCCCCTAGTAATTACTTAGTAATATATTTCTCATCTATAAAGCTAAATTTTATTTTATAGTATACTTTTAAACTAACTATAGTTAGTAATAATAGTAAGAATAGTAAGAAAAGTTATAAAGAGGAAGTTAAAGAGAAATAGCTCCTTAGTTTTCTATTGCTCCCCCCCTAGTACCTTACTACTACGCTACTTTTAAATATTTTAAAAGTTTTATTTACTCTAACTCTCTATAAGCTATTTTTAAGCTCTCTAGCTATTAAGCTTAATTAAATTTATTTACCTACCTTTACTATCTCTCTTAGTTCTCCTTTAGTATTTATCTTATAGTTCTCTAATAGAAATAATCTTTATAGTTATTATATAATTCCTTTACTATATTTCTCTAAAACTTCTATAAATTTTCCTCTTCACTATACTTTTTCTACTTAATAAAGTAATATTAATTTCAGAGAGGCTCTTTATAATTAACTACTTATTTAACTTTATAGATATTATTATCACTTTTAGCCTTAATTAGTATTTATTATAAAGTGTTATTTATACTATAGAATTTCTTAAGTTATAAAGATAAAAAGATATTATAAATATATAAGTTAGAACCTAAAGCTAGTTTATATACTACTTCCCCTCTAATAACCTATAGAACCTCAAATAGTTCTATATACTTATTAAAAAGCTTTTTTAATAGTTATTTCTACTAAATATACTTTATATATAGGAGTACTTTTTTGCTAACCTTAAAATATACTATTAATTATCTTTAGTTATACTATTTTTTATACTATTTTATTAATTATTCTAGTAGTTACCTAATAGCTGCCCTCTAGTTAGTTAACTTAGCGATATATTATGTTACTATTAGTACTTCTATAAGTACTAGTCCTTAGAGTTCTATATTATGTAGTCTTTATAGTAAGTATTCTATTAGTATTTCAGTAAGTATAGTATAAATAGCACTATACTAACTATTGTTATATATAAACTACGCTATTAGTAACTACTTAGCTTAGTTATTCTATTTCACTAAGACTATAAGTCTAATAAGCCATATAAATAGAAAAAACTAGTAACCCAATAGTAACTCGAACCCTCAACCTTTAGGATTGAGAGTAAGAGCATTAACAACCAAGCCATTAAGCTGGATTGTTAAGGGAGATTAGTCTGAAACTAGCCTATAAGCTAAGGGTCTAGCGCTACGCTAACCTAACGCATAAGGGCTAAAGCTAAAACTAGCTTATAAGCTAGTATTACTAGTAAGCCTACTAGTTTCAGTTATTCTAAATAGACTAAAACACCTACTTAACCCTATAGGGACTAGTATAGGTTAACAACGTCTATATAATAACTAACCAGTCCCCCTAACTTTACTAGGAACTTAGATTAGTTGATATATATAACTAATATAACAATAATTTCTATAGCTCCTTACTTTACTATTACCTTTTGCTACACTGAGAAACTAACTGTTACTCTCACTTATACTGGTTATTATAAGACTAACGTTTATTACTACTTTCTATCTCTTAGTGGTTATGAGCCTAGCCACTTAGAAGAGTTTATAAAAGCACTTATACCTCTTTCTTAACTACAACTTTTAGCCTCTTAAGTAAAGAAATAACCTATTATTCAACTTGAAGAGTCTTTTTTATCTCTATCTCTTTAAATTAACTAATTAGAGCTTTTCTTTAGAGAAACTCTAAGAATAACTTTTGCTGAGGATGAGATTCTTACTTCTTTTTATATCTTTCTCTTTAAGAATTAACTTTTAAGAGACTTTATTTAATATAACTAACCCTATACTTTTAACTACATAACTATTCTTAATAAACCTGCTCCTATAGCAGAATATCATCTTTTTAACTAACTTATAGACTTCTAAAAGTCTGATATACCTTTTTATATCTCAGATTACTTCCTTCTTAGTAGAGTTTACTTTACTGTTAAGAAGTCTCTATCTTGTATATTAAGAGAAGTTTTCTATAAAATTAGAGACTTTATAAACTCTTCTACAACTACACTAGTTGTTTATAAACAGGATCTTCTCTTTGAAGACCTAGAATAATAGAGTTATCTACTCTATATAGTATAGTCTTAGACTTAACTGGTTATTTAGTTATTAATATAACTATATTCTTATATTATAGAGAAATATATTCCTCGTCTTTTAGGAAGCCTTAATTATTAAGTATAGGTAACTTGTTTTGAGGCTTTACTTATTAGTAAAGATATAAAGTCTAGTTTACTAGATGAGCTAATAACTCTAACTTAGAAGGTAGTAGACTTAAAAGTCTTAGCATATATAAAGTTTCTATGTGAAGATTTGCCTTTAAGAGTTATAAAAGACTTAATAACAGGTTTTTCTGCTTAGTTAAAACTAAAGGATCTATATGAACTTATAGGGTTTACTTCAGAATATCTAACTTATAAAGAGTTTTTTAATACTTCTTTAGAAGACTTTAACTTTATAGAAGATTACCTTAATAAGGTAAAAGAGCTAACTGACGATCTTGCTCTTAAAACTATAGCTTTGCCTAAATAAGTTATTATAGCTTAGGTTTTAAATAGCTTAGACGACAGTTATGAAGGTTTTATAACTAACGTTACTTAAGCTCTTAGAAAAGACTTAACTTCTTATACTATTAAGTCTTTATTTGCTAATTTTATAGATAAAGTAAAGAGAAAAGTCTCTATAACTGTCTTATATACTAAGGTTAAGATGAATATATCTAAGAAACCTTAGAAAAAGACTAAGGGATTATACTATACTAACTATAAGTTGAAAAACTATAAGGTTAAAGATTGTTTCTTCTTAAATCTTAATAAAGCTTTAAGTAACTAGAAAAATAAGAGTAAAATCTCTAAAACTGAACCTAATTCTTAGAAACAAAAGCTTTATAAAGCCTAAAAAGCTTTAATAGCTAAAAGGGTTAATATAGAGTCTTCTGATAAAGAAGATATAACTTAAGAGGTTAATATAACTATAGTTAACTCTATAAGTATTGATTAACTTAAAGAAGGTATAGAATAGGAGAATATAAGTTTAACCTATTATAAAAACAATAATATAAGCATTAATAACCTCCTAGGTAATCTAATTATAGATACTATTAAGGATATAAAATATATAGATAATCTAAAGAATAAATCTAAATTTTATTTTGATACTAGTGTAACTATATATATAATATCTAATATTTCTCTCTTTATTAAAACTACTGCAGTTAAATGTAGAGTAAAATGGGGTGAAGCCTCTTATAGATATCTATATAAAAAAGGAGAAATTGCAGTTAAATTCCTACTTAGCAATACTATCTTTATATTAAAAGATTGTTACTATATGCCTGAGTTAGGAATTAACTTAATAAGTCAGAAAAGACTTAAATATTATAATATAGCTTTAATACTATACTAAGATTATGCTATATTATATAGTATAACTGAAAATAAGTCTTTATATAAAGGGATAATTAAGTCTAATCTATATAATATACTATTACAGACTTTATACCCTCAACAACTTAAGACTATAAATAGTAGTAAAGTTGCTACTCTGTCTATAAAAGACTTAACTAAATATAAACACAAAAAGATATATAAAGATACTGATAAAAATCAAGATAACTTATATATAACCTGGCATAATAGACTAGGTCATATTAGTAGTAAGGCTTTAGCTAAACTAACTGATAATACTATAAATAATATAAATAAAGCAAACTATAAAGAAGTAAGCTTAAACAGTTGTGAAGCCTGTAATAAGGCTAAGTTTACAACTAAAGTTGATAAACAGTTAACTAACTATAATAAGGAATATCCTCTATATTATAAAGTTGCTTCAGACTTATATGGCCTTATGTGAGGCTACTAAAGAAGCTTTATACTTATATAACTCTATAAACTATATAATGGAAAACTTAGGATTTAAATCCTTAGAAAAGCTTAAATTATTGATAGATAATGAGGCTGCTCAGCGTGTAGCTGAAAATCCAGAATTACATAAAAGAGCAAAGCATATAGATATAAAATTTCACTTTATAAGGCAGCAATTAGCAGAAGAAAAGCTACAATTATACCATATACATACAAAAGCTAATTTAGCTGATATTTTCACAAAACCAGTAAATAAAGAAGTATATAAATACTTTATTGAGATAACAAACCTATATAACAAAGGGTTTTTACCTAAACATAATAATAATACCTTAAATCTTAAGCTTAGTAAAGTTAAAGATATACTATATTAGGTTTCCCTTATTTTCCTCTTTAAGAGAGGTTTTTATAACTATAACTATATAATACTTACACTTTTTTTTCTCTTATAATAAGAGTTTTTTACTTACTTTTTCCTTATATAAGGTTTTTTAGTAAGTTATACATATACTATATATAACTTAAGGGGGTGACTAAGACTATAAGTCTAATAAGCTATATAAATAGAAAAAACTAGTAACCTAATAGTAACTCGAACCCTTAACCTTTAGGATTGAGAGTAAGAGCATTAACAACCAAGCCATTAAGCTGGATTGTTAAGGGAGATTAGTCTGAAACTAGCCTATAAGCTAAGGGTCTAGCGCTACGCTAACCTAACGCATAAGGGCTAAAGCTAAAACTAGCTTATAAGCTAGTATTACTAGTAAGCCCACTAGTTTCAGTTATTCCAAATAGACTAAAACACCTACTTAACCCTATAGGGACTAGTATAGGTTAACAACGTCTATATAATAACCAACCAGTCCCCCCAACTTTACTAGGAACTTAGATTAGTTGATATACGCAACCAATACAACAATAACTTCTATGGCTCCTTACTTTACTATTACCCTTTGCCACACTGAGAAACCAACTGTTACTCTCACTTATACTGGTTATTATAAGACCAACGTTTATTACCACTTCCTATCTCTTAGTATTTCTTATTATAGTAAGCTTATAAGAAGTATTCTATATTCTAATTTTATTATTCTATTTACCTATTAGTTTAAAAGTAATATATTATATTTAGCTTCTTCTAGATAGCTAGCTAATAGCACACTAATACTTAGAATTAGCTAGTAAATAGAGACCTTCTATCTAATATTATTATTTATAAAATCCTAAACTAGAGGAATACTTTATAGATAAATAGAGTTAATAACTAGTTAGCTATAAGTAACTTCTTAGTAAGTATATATAAGGTATATTTTGTTAACTAATTAACTACTATTAGTATACTATTATAACTTTATTTTTTAAGTAGCTTTAATACTAGTAGTTTAGTAATAAAGTCTAATAAAATACTCTCTTATAGTTAAATAAGTATTAGTAGAGGATTAAGTGTTCTATAGAAGGTATAATACTATAGCTTCATCTACTAGTATATAGTATAAGTTTTAACATATTTCTTAGTGTCTTTAGATATCATTTTCTAGAAGAATAATTTCTATATACGCTAAAGTATTTTAGTAACCTCTAGGTGCTTATTAGTAAGCTTATTATAGAAAGCAATTAGGATTTATTTTTATAGTATAGATCTATTTAGTACTATAAAAGCGTCTTTATATTATACTTTTCTTTTATTATTATATCTCTAATTAGCTTATTACTACTATTTTTCTACAGCTAGCTTAAAGTTATTAGTTTAAGCTACTTTAATAGTATTAATTAGGCTTAACTTTAGTATCTTTAGTATTAAGTTAGCTTATACTAATAGGAATAATCTTCTACTAACTACTTAGGTTCTAATTACTACTACTATAGGTTTCTTAAACTATTATAAGAAATTACTTAGAAATGCTTTATTAGCTTTATTAACTTCTTCTGCTATTATTCTATAGTTAGGTTATTTAGAGAGACTATCTATAAAGTTTGTTTTTTTAGAGTGATATTTAATATAGAAGTTAAAAACTATTAAGTTTTATAAGAGTTAAGCTTACTAGCTGTTTAGCTAAAGCTTACTTATGAGGTATTAATACTCTAAATAGTTTATTAAGAATAAAGCTTAGTAGTTAGTATATAACAAATAGTGCTTTTAGTATAAAGCTATATCTCAGATAGCTAGTAGCTTTACTTTTAGTACTCTATAGTATAGTTCTATACCTCTTAACTTCCTCAATATAAACACTACTAAATACTATATCTAATTATAGAGTTAGAATAATACTACTCTAATTATATATACTAAGGTATTTATCTTTACCTATATAAGTAGCTATAAGTTAAAATACTTTAAGATTAGCACTTTTATAAATATTAAGTGTAGTTTATAGAAAACTTCTAGTACTTCACTAGTTATCACCTATTACTTTTACGTTTTAGTAGTTAGCTTATCTATTAATAATATATATACCTTAGAATAGTTAAAGATAAATTAATAGTAAAACCTTATAAACCTTAAGAAAATCTGAATATTTTAGACACTAATAAGTATTAGCTATACTATAATTATTTCTACTCTTTTTTATTCTATTATAATATCTTTTAGTAAGATTATAAACCTAAAAAACTATATTTTATTTATATAAAACTTATATTTCTTAAGGTTTATATAGAGATTAGTAGTATCTAATTAGTAGAGTACCTCTTTAATAGTTTTAATATAAGAGGTCTTATTTTTTAAAAAGATAAAAATATTATTAAAGTAGATAATATATATAATATTAATAAGGCTTATAAAGGTGTTATTAATATATATCTAGAATATTACTAAGGTATTAATAAGTCTAAATAATATAACTTAGTATTTAAAGTAGCTATACTTTATATAGAACGCTATCTTCTATTTATCTCTTTTATAGATATATACTTAGTAGTATATATCCTTTAGGTCTAGCTTTATATAAACCTTTATATCTTTAAAGTAGTTTAATATCTTATTAATAAAGAGTAAAAATATTTAGTTTTTAGTAGTTATATTATTAAGGCTCTAGTAGTCTATATATAAGTATAACTTATCCCCCTTTTTAGGTATAAATATAATTAAAGCTTTTATTAGACTTTTTAACTACTTAATTTATCTATTTATAAAAGCCTTTATTAAATATCTCTTTAGCTTCTCTAGCTTCTTTTCTACTAGTAGGTAGATAGGCTTAAATAAAGAAGTATACCTAAGTTTAAGCTTAATAGTATAAGTATAGCCCTCTTTTTTTATAGGTTTACTTATAAATATAATGTTAAATATATAGGCTTATTTAGAATATACTTTAAGGAGTTTAAATTTAAATAGTATTTTCTACTAATTACTTATTTTCACTTTAGTACTTATCTCTATCCTCTATACTATTAGTATCACTATAAATATAGTTTTTACTTTTTTTTTTACTTTCTTTAGCTTTCTTTTTTTAGTAACTACTTAAATACTATTTTTACTAAGTAGGTATATCTACCTAAAAGTTCTCTATTTAAAACTAAGCTATATAGTATAACACTAAGGGATACTTAAAATAATATTATAGTCTTCTATTTTACTAATTTAAAAGTTATATAATTTTAACCTTATTATTTTTAAATTATCTATTACTCTAGTTATTAGTATTCTTTTTTTATAATTAGAGGCTTAAAACCTCTATATCTTCTTAAGTAGTAGATCTCTATTAGTATCTTTTAGTAAGCTTCTATTATATAGTAGCATTTTCTAGTTAAAGATATTCTTATTAGCTTTTAGGTTAATAAAAGCTTTTACTTCTTTTTATGCTCCTCCTATTTAAATACTTAAAACTATTTTAATATAGAGGTACTCCTACTTCCCTTCTTATAAAATCTAAATAGCGTTTATATTAATAGCCTCTTAAGCTTTATAGTAATAATATTTAAAGTATTTTAGCTTACTATAGTTATAGCAGTTAGTCTTTCTATACTAGTTAGAGTAATAGCTAAGTTTACTATAGTTATAATAGGTAACTTAAGCTTAAACCCTTATAGTAAAACCTTAGTTAGATACTAGCTTCTACTTCTTTTTAGTTTTAGTATTATCTTTATAAGGTGTTAATATTAGAACTATTACTACTAAAGCTACTTAAAGAGGTTCTTTAGAGATATAAGTAGAGGTTTATTAACTACTTCTCTTCTAAGCCTATAGTATATACTACTAGAGGTTTTTATTTTATAGTAGTTAATATATTACTTTAGCTTTCTTAGTAATATTATTAAGTTTATACTATATACTTAGTAAGTTATTTATTATAACTTAATCTTTTAGTTCTAAAAGTAGCTAGTTAATAATATTAACTATTTAGGTCTTCTCTAGTTATCTATTAAAGTACTCTAACTTAATTACTTTATACTTATTAATAAATTATTAATAAAGTTAGTTTAGTTTCTAATACTTCTCTCTTAGTTTAATTATAGCTTAATATACCTTTATATTACTATCTATAATAATATCTTTTAGCTACTCCTCTATTTTCCTCTAGAAAACTCTTATTATATTATTATTATATTTAGTATTTATATATTTTATCTATCTTTATAAAATAGTACTTTTTAAGTACCCTCCTATATATAAAACCTTCTTCTTATTATTAATAAAGTTACTCCCCCCTAGTTTAAAATAGCTTTTTAATTTAAATAGGAAGTTATTAACTTTAGTCTATTTACTATTTTTAAAGTAAAGGAGGAGTAAATTCTTAAGTAACCCCTTATTTTAGTACTACTTAGAGGTTAAGGTTTCTATTAGTTAAGTAGTTAGTAGTTTCTTATAGAGTATTTTTTAGAGGTTTTCTCTATTTCTTAGTATAAAAATCTAATTAAGTATTTTCCTCTTTTTTACTTTTATAGTCTCTTTTTTTAAGATAGTTTAAACTTATTCTATAGGGAGGTCTTCTATTATATCTATATCTAGTATCTAAGAGTTTTTAGCTAGTCTCTTATTACTAGCTATAAGGGGGTTATTTCCCTCTATTATATTTATAAATATTAGGTCTCTCTTAGTAGTTATAGTAGTAATACTACTAGTGTTCTACTACTAAGCTACTTAGATACTATTAAGTATTATTATTACTCTAATAGTTAGTATATTTATTAGAATAAGTAGAAGTTTAAATATATTAGATTAGGGCGTTATATAAAGTACTAGAGTTAGTAATTACCTCTTAGGTATAGGTTTTAATATTTATTTAAACTTACTTACTTAAAAATCTATATATAGACCCTCTTAAATCCTTATAAGGATTAACTATAATCTGGTGTGCGGGGGCCCCTCAGGTGGTCCCCCGGCGCACCACCAGTTCCCCTTTCCCCGAGCGTGACACGAGGCCTGTTCACGCCAGCCGGGGTTCTCTTATTCGTTGACGACGGTGATACTTGACGAGAACGTAATGATTCGAGCCTCGTGATCTCATATAGAGACTTGATGGGTATCTGGGTCAAAGGTTCTACCGACGCTCTGTCTTGAGTCCGCATGCTTAGTGAGTCGCCCGTTAAATGACCACCACTCTGTGAAAGTTGATCCGATGCGACGGATGCCGAGGGACTTGGACTTCGTTCCGTTTGCGGGAAGACCGATCTCGTCTTAAGAGGCCCTAACGCTGATTGTTTCCTGTTCGCCAGGATATTGTTGATTGCATCGCGTAGCGTCTCAAGGTCTTCAGCCACTGTCATCCTAGCCCATGATATCAACAGCAATAAAGAATCAGACGAGTCGGAATCATACTGGAGAGCTTCATTGCCGCTAGGTTTCCAGTATTGTGGGATCTTGCTGAAATGGCATTGAATGCCTCTTTTCTGGCACCTCTGGCAAGGGGTGCCATCGTCACTCGCTCGGCACCGGACCTAGTTGCGGGGTCAGTACAGCTCCGCGGCGAAAGGCCCAGGTTTCAACCTTTTGCTTCTGGCATGGAATGCAAGCTTTGTTGCGGGACTGAGGCATTCGTCTCAGGGGTTTTCGAGCGCTCTCGGATGAAGAATTCATCTCGGACAATTGATGGAAATAAGACCACGGACACACATGCCCTGGATGAACTCATCTACAGCTAGGTCCATGGCTTAGAAACAACCGAAAGTTTCTCGGTTCAAGTAAGCAGCTTAAGCGCATATTTGGCTACGTATGCATCAACCCGAGACTTCTGGAATACTTGCATGCCATTGATCCCTCGTTACAGTCATATACATGACTAAGCCATCATCCGATGGCAGTTCGCGACACAACAAGTGGCAGGTTTCAACTCAGTCCACACCTAATAAGTGGCATACTGGGGAATGTTACGTTCATATGGACTTTCTAGATAGCACGTGGGCAGCCCTTTGTGGGATTTCTGTTTTTGCGACCAAAAGTACGGGTCTTGTTCATGACTAAAAGCCAAGAGATTGAAGTTGGTTGCGGGATGCTCGGCTACATCGGAGCTCGCCTGTTCACTTGCACGATTGGTACGATTGTCTCTTGAGCCCCTGTATCATCGGGGCAATAATCTTTCCTGCTCTGTATCACTTGTTTCTCGTTATCGTCAGCATCATGTCTGACAAGTTGTTTTATTTTTTGATAATTGATGGAAACTTTGGCTTTTAAGGCGAGTTTGAGCATAGTTGCGACTTCGGTCCATGAGGCAGGCTTGACTCGACTCAAGAATCCGGAGCAAAACCGGGAGTCTGGATACTGTGGGGGCGGTTCTCGGGACGACTTTAAGTTCAAACCGGTGGGGATCTGCCAAAATATGCTAAAGCTTAACGCAAAGTCCAACACTTCCCCAAGCTTCAAGCCGTGACACCGGCCCGGTCCACGACTCGACCGTATCCTGATTATCAGATTCTATCTGATAAGAAGCGCCAGACGATTTGATCTTCGTCAGATGGAAGATTGATAATCAAAAGCCCAAGAAAAGCTCTAGGCGAGTCTTGGGCCTCTTGCTCATTCGTCACCTCGTCGGAAAGAATTCCCGAAGTCAGGTCTCTCTTTCCTCGTGTCCGCGTATGACTCGAGCCTGGGCCGGTCTCATTTTTCACGGACGCCATCTCCCTCCTCATCAGTGGAGTTCGCTTATAGTTAACCTGCCAAAAGGGTAGCCATGCGGCAGGCCAGACAGGTTCGCTTGACACCTTCGCTTTGAGGTAACGCTCCCCAAGCGTCTTGGCTGTGTCGCCCAGTCAGAACCATTTGTCACAATATGTCAGCTACTACACGAGCTTCACGCAGCTCGGATCTTCACTGTGAATATATGCGCCATTAGGCAGGGGTTCCAGGAAGTCCCCGCAGGAGGAGGCTAGGTGGATGGAATGGAAAAGCTTTATCAGATTCGGAGATAATCTTATGGGATGGATCAGATGTGCCGTTGCTGTTTGAAATACCTCTGTCTCCCTGCTTTGCTGCAAAGCTGGTCATCCGTCTTTCACAACCATTCGCCCATCCGCGTAGGCAGTTGCAAAGATGTCAACTGAAAAGAGTTCCGTCGGGGAGAAGATCCGAGGTAGAGTTGTACCGAAGAACCAAAGCCCAGATTGGTACTGACTCGGAGGCCTCCTTCCTGGGTGACGAAGCAAAGAGCAGGGAGGAAAGAAAGCTTGTGCAGAAGATTGGTAGGTCATGCTGCCGAATGAACCCGTAGATTGAAGCTGACAGTGACATTAGACTTCTTCACCCTTGTATGTGACCGCTTTCGGTCGGTCTCAGAAGGACTCTCGACTAACATGGCTCACAGACTTACTGCTGTCTAAGTTACTTCTTCAACTTCTTCGGTAAGAGCCGTCTCACTCACTTGTGGTCAATGAGTTGGATAGTGAGCTTACCTCTTCAATGCTGAAGACCGTGCTGCCTTTGCCAATGCATATGTAAGTTCCCTGGCTCCATGATCAACGTTATGATGTTAGTTGCCAATTCACAGGTCGCCGGCCTTCGGGAGGTCCTGAACATGAAGGGCCATGACTACAACACGGTCCTTTCGGTTACGACTGCTGGGTCAGTCCGCTATGCTGCCATCTTCTTTTCAAAATATGCTGACACAATCACACAGAATGGCCATCGTCCAGATTCCTCACGGATTGATTATTCAAAAGATTAAGCCCCGCATCTGGCTTCCATCCATGGTCGTTGTCTGGGCTGCTCTGACAGTAAGTCATACGTAGTTGGTAGCTGGGACACGACAGGTACTGATCCAACGGACAGATGATCAGTGCAGCATGCAGCATGCAGCATGCAACACAGTCACTCAGCTTTGCGTCGTCCGTTTCTTCCTCGGCCTTGCTGAGGCAAGCACGTACGCCGGCACCATCTACATCATCGGCTCTTGGTACAAGCCAAAGGAGATCTCCAAGCGCACAGCAATCTTCACAGCATCCGGTCAAGTTGGTACCATGTTTGCTGGCGTCATGATGGCGGCCATCTAGAAGGGCATGGGAGGACTTGGTTGTCTTGGTGGCTGGCAGTGGGTTTTCCTCATTGGTAAGCAAAGCCTACTACCTCGGCGAGAGACGTATACTGACAAAGTCCTAGATGGCATCATCACGCTTCCCATTGCCTTCTTCCGTTTCTTCTTCTTCCCTGACATCCCGGAGAACACCAAGGCGACTTACCTGAGTGAGTCCGAGAAGAAAATGGCTGTTGCTCGTCTGCCTCCCATCAAGGAAGGAGGACATAGCATCAACCCCTTTTCTCTCATGAAGCGCTTGTTCCTATAGCCCATGTTGTACGTCTTTCCTTTCCCCTTCCGTGCTGTACAAACCTCGCTGACCCTTACCTAGTTGGATCTTGGTTTTCTGGTCTCCCGTCTGCGCTACCCTTGAGGCCTATGCCGTTCAGAACAACTACCTTATCTGGCTGAAGTACCAGTCTTCGCACTTCACTCAAAGCCAAATCAACACCTACTCACTCGGTGTGCAGGCCGTCGGTATCGCGTCCAACATGTTGGCCGCTTGGCACATGGACGCTACCAGTACCCGTGTCCCCATGGCCGTGTTGGCTATTTTCTTGCAGCTCATCTGCGCCATTATGCTCCTGGTCCCAACCCTTCCCTTTGCTGGAACCTTCTTCGCCTTCTACCTGTCCGGCACGGCGTACATGGTCAACCCGTTGATCTTTGGCTGGGCAAGCATTATTCTTCAGCGCACTGGCGACGACGCGGTCCGCAGTGTGACAGTTTATTGCATAAACGTCCTCTCCTTGACCTTGTATACGTTCTGGGGTATCGTGTTCTACGTGGCTGATGAGGCCCCATGCATATCTGACTTGGCGGAGAGACTGGACGAGGTTTGCCGTCACGTCAATCTCAAGACCCTGATAGACTACGGATTCGGTATCTTGCGTGCTTCCCCAAACATAAGATATTGCTTCATATTCTTGAGTCTATCTAAGTATCGTTCGTTTTGACGTTTTATGGCGAGTATGTCTTACCTGCGGATTGAAATGGTGTGAGATACAATGAGCAGTCGACAGGGTCGTCGTAAGCCCCTGGCTCAAGCAGTAAGATGCGAGTCCATTTCCCTTCGGGTAGGTCGTCGTAGAACGAGTAATGCTCAACTGTAGACATGGTTGGTTCCGAACTTTTCTACCGGGTCACGGACGCGGAGTGACATGAAAATGGTTGAAGAATCGAAAATTGGCTGACGAGCCCAGCAGAGATGCCTCCATCATTTCGGCTTACCCCTCTCGAACCAGTCCTACCCCTGTCAGTTTTATCAATATTAAGGCCTCACAGTGGCTCAGATGTTGACATACAGTGGGCCCACGCACTTGGATGCTGAAGGCCAAAAAGAACTTTTGTTGCCTCAAGGAGACAACGTCGGCGTGGGCAATGACTGCAAAAAGAACCACCTGACCTTACACCTCATCATTCTTGCCAGAGAAACAAATTTGACTGGAATCTTCGGGTCGAGCTGGTTGTAACGTATCAAAACATGCCGGGTACTTGTATCTATCTTTGGTTTCCACGTTAAACGAGGATAGCGGCAATGGGGCTGGTCCCAGTTTGGTAACAGGAGGCTCGGCCCTGATCATTACTGAAGATGATGAGCATATTATGATTTAACTAATGATCCGTTCTTATCGCTTGGAAGACACAGCTTAGTAGAGAATGGCATACATACATACAGCGCAACATCTTTCTTGTGGCTGGCTAAGAATGCAGGTCTTAGAAAAAGAAAAGAATACGTCCATGATGCAGCCAGCAGTCATCGTGGCGGCTGGACTATGACGATTATTTGAGAGGGGTACAAGTGTTAGATTAAAACCCCTCAAACCCCCGAAAGTTCTCAAACAGTCTGGTAAATCACATCCACTTAAGCCAACAAGCTGTCCATACTTTGTTCTCAATACTTGCCACCGCCCTCTAACAACAATGAACCCTCCCCAAGCCGATCAGAGAATGACTGATGCCGAGGAGATCCTCGGGTACGACTTCAAAGACCCTCGCTGGCTCTGGGAAGCGCTCCAGGCCGCAGGATCTCCGGTGACGAGAGTGGGCACGCGGAGTTTGCGCGAGGGCAACAAGCAGCTCGCGGGACTCGGCGACAGGATTATCTCGGTCGTCATTGTCACGATGTCCGTTGATGATAACATTAGCATCGGTATTTTCTCAAAGAGGCCATCATTCAAGTACAGGAAGACAGGCCGCAGGCCTATTCTGACTGCCGAAACAGGCAACACCAACGCCCGAATCCAGATGTGCGCGAACAACGAGCGTCTAGCTAGGCTCTGTGACGCTGTCGGTCTGACCCGGTGCATCGTCAGAAACCCGTCCCAGCAGGGGATGGTGTCTCAACGCACTAAAGCTGACACCCTGGAGGCAGTGGTCGGCGCAGTCTTCAAGGACGGCGGACTCGACGCTGCCGAAGAGGTGATTGAGCATCTGGGCATCATTGATCTTCTGGTAACGTTACAAACTCCCTTGATATCCCATACCAAATCTGTGATCAAGATGACCCTTGACAGTGTGCTCTATTCGGTCTGCCTCCGGGGTCCTTCGCTTAGGTGCGCCTGAAGCATCAGGGGGAGGTTCGCATATAGAGCCGGGGGAAACAGCCTTTGCTACTCTACCAACTTGGTTGGCGGCGCCCTGCTGAGCATTCGACCTCGCTAGCCGCTGAGATCAGATATTCCGCTAGGGGTCGTTTGAACCTGGATGGTGGGGTCAAACGCTGCTCTTTCGGTTCCCTGTGTGGACTTCCTCTGGGAACCTCAGATGCACTTGTACGAGGGACGCGGGGGGCATGCCGGATGGAGCAATTTCGCAGACTGGGCGGGGTCTATCAGACCGCCCAGCTCTGCGATAATTGAGGTCTTCCGTAGAGGGCCGGATCTGCAGGATAGTGGCCGGCACCCGCGAAGTTGGACGAGAAGACCTAATTCGCTTGGTCATTCAGGTTATGTGACCAGATTCGGCACAGAGACAACCAAAGGTCTACAAGGTGCGATTTGCAACGTTATCTGAAGGAGCCTCTCCTCTCTAATTCTCGGTCATTCAGAGATTGGCTGGCAGGGAAGTTTCTGGAAGCTGGGATTGTTGTTAGGTGGAGATGAATATGCTTAAAGGGGATGGGTTGATGGGGCGTCTATGAGAGAATTGGTTACAGAAGGAGGAGGAAAGACTTGGGAGGGAAGATGGCTCCAGACACTCTTTACGGTTTCTTTTGGACTTTACCATTGGTCGATGGCTGGCTCAGTACACGAGAGTCACCATGATGAGCGGCATTCCTATCCGAACATCGCAATATTTTCTATTTTCGCGGCTTCTACAGCAACAAGGTTGTGAAAGATATTTGTGGCTAATACAATAAGAGCTTGGGAAAATCCTAAGCAATTTTCACACATCATTCTGAGTAGTGAAGCCCCCGAGAAAGCCCCACGGACTTTTCACTAAGGTCCCTGGGATACTTAGGCCATGGCGAGCAGTGCGACATCTGGGCACATGGCAAGGCAGATATTGCTAGCATTGGAGCATAACGCACCATCAATCTGACCCTGCAGGTGATATCACGCACTTACTATCGATATTCTGCCGTCGCTTGGTATTCTCGCTTCTTCCAATCGCTTCAATCTATGCAGGCAATAATATTCAAGCGCTTCGGTTATTCCCAAGTCTCACTATTTCCAAGCTTTCCTTCCGCATAAGAGCAGGATTATGTGAGACAGAAAGCTCACCACTTTATCGAACGGACGACTTGAAGTTGCCCAAGGCGGAATAGATGCCGATCAACGAGGCGCCGCAGCCCGCATGGCCAAGCCGCCAGCGCGATCTTCTACGTACCCCCCGCGGCCAGCTCGGTAGACGGTGAGACTAGGTCGAATTTGAGAGGGACCCGAAATACGGTCGCATCCCTTAGAAAACAAGGTTGAACACAAATAATATTTGCCTCCAGTCAGCCTACCTTTCAAATAGACGCGGCATCGAGCCGGAGAGATGGCTCTTCGCAGTAGGCATGTTCCTGATCACCGCTCCCGTGACACCCTAATCTCACACCGATCCTCTGGAGGCTCGGCAGCGGCTTGGGGGTTCCTGCGGGGAAAAGCACAATGCAGGTCGTACACTACACGCCGGGCAAAAGCTGAGAGCTTCGCATCGGCCCTTTATCCTTCCAGCACGCATCTTGGCTCTCTCCCGCCAAGTCCAGTATCTTACCTCCCGAGGGCCCAGGAAGGACAAGTCCCATCAGCAAACTGCCAAGAAGGGAAGCAGCAAGTCATTCTTCCCGGCATTTGGACGAAAAGAGACCTTAAATTTCAGCTACTTTGTTATAGGTAAGGTAGCTTGCTTCTGCTGAACTTTCGACAACGTCCGCCAGAATCTTTTTCGCGGGACGAGAGCAGCCAACTACCCACCGCGGGAGCACCGGCACGCGGACGCGGCGCTAGACGGGAATCCCAGTCGGCGGAATGTCTTGACATACGTCGTTTTCGATCCTTCGCGACCGCGCACAATGTAGGCAGCTGGCTGAGTGTGGCCTGTCTCAATTGTGTTCTGCTAATGGCTGCTGTGCCACAATTCTCCCCCGCTGATGCCCTCTCGTATGATCTGCAGAAAGTTGGGTTTTGGGTCTTGCTGAGCCGCGAAAGCTCTCCATTCTATCTATTGGAGCTGTCAAGCTGACATCTCATTTACCGCATCATTGTTAGTGGTATGCAGGTCAGAAAGCGTGTGGGCTAACACTCAAAGGTTCCTCAGATGCCGCTGCAGCTGTCAAGCCTGACATCTGCTCCAACTGCTCCTCCAAACCCCTGCTCCCCCAGATTTTCCTCCCAGCTATTGAATGCGCCGAGAC
>JAGFBE010000026.1:600000-809655 GCA_020226115.1 Colletotrichum viniferum | reverse complement strand
TAGTGCTAATATACAGGCTATATAGATTATAACTTTAAGGAAGGCTATTATTCTCAAAAGATAGCTAATAAAAGAAGTAGTTTAATTTAGTACTTCTGAAGATGCTATTCCTATAGACCTTAAAATAATAAGTTTTTTATTTTCTAGATAATTATTACCTCATTATAATAAGATAGTAAGCTTAACTGAGAAGCTATTATTACTCACTTTAAGAATTAAGATAGCTATAAGGCTATAAAAGCCTAAGCTACTGAGATTTTTGAGTAGAATATTAGCTAACCTTAGTCTACGCTTATTAGGGTTTTATGAGACTATAATAACTTTAACTTAATTAAATTTTCCTATAGGTTTATAGAAGAAAGAAGTGTTATATTAGACGATAAAGCATCTAGTTAGGCTTCTACTTTCTAAGTATTAGCTGTTAGTAAATAGGAATATAAAGATTTAGTTTAGTCTTCTTACCTATATAACTTAGTATAACTTAATAGTTTAACTAAAGGTGATTTACTTAATTTCACAGCATTTAGGCTTATAATTACTTAGTTAAAAATATATAAGGCTAACCTATTCTTATAGAAGAAGCTAAAGCTATTAAATCTTAGAAAAGTTAAGAAAAAAGCTTTAAAGTCTCCTTCTAAGAAGGTTTATTTCACTATATAAGATATTAAAGATACTTTAACTATTTTAAAGAGACCTTCTTTTTTATAACCTCATTCTGAGAGTTATTTAGACTTACTAGAAAAGTTAGTTATAGAGAAGAATTCACTTCTTAATTAGAAAAGGTAAGAAGAAAACTTAGATATTAAAATAGGGGAAGAGAGCCTTCTTAAACTAGCTTCTATACCTACTAATACTTTAGAACTAAAAAGAGTGTTTAGAATAGAAAGAGAAGTAACGCTTAGTGAAGTTATTAAGATTCCTCCTCTAAAACCTATCTTAAAACTATCTCTTTCTAAAAGTAACTTCTAGCTAGCTATATTTCTTAATAGTAAAAATTAGAAATCTATTAAAAATAAGGAACTTATTAATAAACTTATCTTATATAAGCTTTATAGCTTAGTTAGTTTATTAGTTAAAAAAGTCTATAAGATTTAGCTAGAATATAGAGAAGAGTTTATTAGAAGGATGTATATTTTTATAGACGATCTAAAAAGAGTTATCTATATATCTATTCTTATAGACTTTATAGACTTCGCTAAAACCTTAAAGGAAAGAGCTTAATAGACTAACTAGGTTTCTAAATATAATAAAGCTATTTAAACTTAAAACTATCTAAAGGTCTTTTTAGTTAAAGCTGTTATCCTAATAACTATGAACTAAATAGCTCTAATAATTATTACGCTATAACTTATTCTAAAGATCTCTATTAATAGTAAGCGCCCTAATAACTACTTACCTATATAGGGTGTGATTAATACTAGCGTAGAATCTAGTTTTATAAGTTACTAATACGTCTTAGACTATAATATTCTGATTTCTACTACTACTTTAATAATAAGAATAATAGCTAAAGGTAACTTAAAGCTATGCTTTATTAAGGTATACTATATGCTTATTTAGATTAATAACTATAAGATTATAATAACTATAATAGTAGTAAACCTTAAAACTATTAACTATAACTTACTCTTTAGACTTCTTTTTACTATCTCTACTAAACTTACTTTTAAGTATTTAAAACGCTTTATTACTACTATGATAAAAATAAAAGACTATAGAAGTAATAAATTCTAGAAGATTAGTATTTTAGTAGGTTTTATATAATTAGATTCTTTGCGTTAGATTTAGCGCTATTTCTCTAAATAGGAAAACTATATAAAAGACGTCTATAATACCTCTAAAGCTACTAAAGGCTAACCTAAGACTAACTAAAACCTTAGCGATATATATAATGAAGTTTAAACTTACTATATTAATACTATAATTAACTATAAAAAAGAGCGCCTTCTTACTTAAAAAAGAAAAGAAGCTAACCTTTTTGAATAAAAAGAAGCTGTTTTTAAAACTAATTAGTGCTCTACTCTAATTTTGCTTTTAGCTGTACTTAATATCTTAAGAACTATTACTAAAGTAGTAGTTACTTTAATTATAGAAACTATTTAAGTCTATTTTCTTAAGAACACTAAAAGCTAGTAAAACCTTCTTAAAGTCCTAAAAGATTAAGTATTCTTTAAGTTAATTAGGAAAAACCTTAAACCTAACTAAAGCTTTATTAGTATCTATATAATATATAAATGCAAAAACAAAAAGGTTTATCTAGTTAATAATCTACTTTTAGATAGTTCTATTCCTAATAGTTAGAAAAACTAAAAGAAGATCTTAACTTAAGAAGTAGAGAGCTATTATTAGCTTTCTAACTCCCCTTTTACTAGCTATATATATCTATAATTTGCGTAGTTTAACTAAAGGACTTACTTTACTTTAGAAAGGTTTTTAAAGCTTAAAGTTACCTAGCTATACCTTTTACTAAGAGAGATTAAAATACTTAAATATATCCTTATAAATTAAGAAGGGGCGTTAGTATAGGATTTTACAGAATGTAGGCGTATTAACCCTTATATAGCTCTACTATAGAAGATTAAGACTGTTCTATATATTATATAGTAAGAGAAAGGGATTCCTATTCTTAAAGCCTTATAGGGGAAAGTTATTAATATATTTAGATTAAGAGTTATATAAGGAGTTTTAGAGGAATCTTATAGATCATATAGGAACTTCTAGTTCCTTATTACTAAAAAGGATAGTAATATAAAGCTAATTAACTTATGTATAAAACTTAATAAGATTAGTATTAGAAATGTCTTTATTTCTCTAAGAGCTAATAAATTCTTAGAAGACTTCACTAACTATAAAATTATAAGCTTTTTAGACCTATTTTCTAGATATAACTAAGTCTCACTTAATGAGTTAAGTTGAGACCTAACTATATTTACTACACCTTTAGGGCTATTTAGAATATATATCTTGCTTTAAGAAGCAATAAATTTAGTTATTTAGTTTATAAAGGTTGTAATGAGAATCCTTTATAACTTTATTCTAAGTATTTGCTAACCTTTCTTTAATAATATCCTTATTAGAAGGCTAAGAATAATATATAATAGTAACTATATAGTTAAGCTTCTAAAAATATATTTATATATCTTTAAATACTTTATAAACCTAAATATAATACTTTAGAACCTTAAGCTTATTAGTACTATAATTTCTCTTAAGAAATCTTAGATTTACTAGCCTACTGTTAACCTCTTTAGTTATATAGTAGGTAGTAGGGGATATAAGCCTAATTAGAACAAAGTTATTAAAATCTTTAGGTAGGAAAAGTGTAATAATATTATAGTAGTTAAAAGTCTTCTTAGTATTATTAAGTTCTATTAAGTATAGATTAAGGATTATAAGACTATTTTTACCTTACTAATAAGACTTCTTTAAAAAGAAGTACCCTTTAAATAGGGGCTAGAACAGTAGCTAGCTATAGAAACCCTTAAGCTTTACTTAGTTAGCCCTCTATTACTTTAACCTATTAATTATAAAGAGGAAGCTAGCAAAATCTATCTATTTACTAATATAAACACTAAGGGGTAAGATGCTATATTTAGATAATACTATTAAGGTAAAAGATATATTATTTAATATAAAAGTGGAATTTAGACTAGCGTAGCTTTTAACTATAATATAAGAAAGCTTAAGCTTTAATTAGTCTTATTTACTCTTAAGAGGCTTAGAAACTACTTATATAGCGTATAATTCACTCTTAAAACTAATATAAAAGTCCTTATAGATTAAATTAGTAGTACTACCTCAGATTTACCTAGAGTAGTTCTTATATAATAGATCACTTAGATTAAAATGTTTAATTTTAATATTCACTATATACCTAGTATAAAGAATAAGGCTATAGACAGTCTCTTATACAAACTAGTAGGGGAATCTAATATTTAAAAAGCTAAATAAGAAGAAGATTTAAATAAAATAATTAATAACTCTATTTATATACTTAAAGTAGAAGAGGATCTTAAACTTAAAGTAGATGATCTATTAAGCCTTAAATAAGCTTAGTCTTAATAATTATAATAAATTGCTAAGTACTTAGCTTTATTATTATACCTAAGGACTATTTCTTAGATTAATTTCAAGAAATTTAAGTTATATATAGCGAAGTATATACTTTAAGATAGATTTCTCTTTTAAAAAGGAATAAAGTTAAACCTTACGCTAAGATAAGTAGTTAATAATAAAAAAGAGTAGAAGAAGTTAATTTAGTATATATATACTAAGGGAGAATATAGAGGTTATAATGCAATATACACTAAACTTTAAGAGCGATACGCCTAGGAAAATATATATTAAATAATAAGCGACGAAATAAAAGGCTATCTACCTTATATATAAGCTTAACTAAGATAATTTAAAAACCTTTATACCTTTTCTATACCTCTAGCGATCCTATTTTAGTATATTTATATTAATATCTAGAAGATTAGTAATTACTCTCTAGCTAAAGCTTATAACGTACTTATTAGTTATATAGAGGCTTATTAACTTCTTAAAAACGTTAACTTAAAGATAATAGCTAAGTTTATCTAAGAAGATATAATCTATTACTATAAGATCTATAAGCTCTTTATAGTTAATAAGAGACTAGAAAATAAAGGGTTTATTAAAAAGCTTAATTAAGTTTATAGGAGATAATACCTTATTATTTTAGTATATAATTTAAAGGCTAATAAACTTATTAAAAAAGGATATTAACTCTTTATTTATACCTTTATAACCTAGTTAGACTTTAGTAGAAAGAACTAAACTTTAGTCCTTTATATAGCTCTATTTACTAACTGAATATTAGTTAGATCCTCTATAAAATACTCTCCTTTTTACTTTATTTATAGTTATAACCTAATTACCCTAATTAAGACTAGAAGTATTACTTAGTAAGTACTAAACTAGTTAAAAGTTAGAGATACTAAAACTAAACTCCTTTTATATATATAGACCTTTAAATAACTTAATTCTAACTAGTAAATAGCTTTTAAATATATTATAAAGTAGCGCTATTAAGTTACTAAGAACTATAACTAAAGAAATAAGTATAAAATATAATATAAAGAGCTATAAGTTAGAGATATTATTTTTATCTATAACATAAGGCTATTTATTAACAAAAGCTCTTCTAGTAAGCTTAGTGCATACTAGTTAGGCCCCTTTTATATCTAGCAGATATCTCCTTAAACTTTATCTTATTTACTTAAAACCCTTACTAGAATTCCTATTAAGTAGACTATAGCTAGCAATTACTTAAAGAAATTTATAGTAAATAAAGATAGCTATCTAGATGATATCTCTAAAATAGAAGTCTAACTAAACTTTAAGTAAACTCTTAATAAGGTCTTTCTTATTACAAATTAACCTAATCTTAATACGCCTAGTTTAGTAGAAATCTTAAACCTTAATAAGTTATCCACACTAGAAGAAGTAGAAACTAACGATTTTAATACTATAAAAGTGCAAATTAAGTAATTATAAGAACAAAACAAAACACTATAAGTTGAAGTTAACGCTTAGTAGAAAAAGAATAAAATTATAATAAGCATCTCTATAAAGAATAAAGGATTTAATAGCTAGTATAAGGATATAGAAGAACTAGAAGACAGCTAAATCTATAATAATTATTAAATTTTATCTATTTTTAGCAGGAAAAGCAATATTTTATCTATTTATATTTAGTCACCTTTATACTATAATTTATATTAACTATATATTTATATTACTTTTTTTACTTTTAATATATATTATTATAAAAGAAGGGAGAATATATAATAATAAAAACTAATAAATACTAAAAAGACTAAAAAATACTAAAAAACTTAAAAGAAACTAATACTACCCCCTAAAAATTTAAACCTAAGCTAGATTAATCTCTAAGTATAATAAACAGTAGCCTCCTTTTTCTTCTTTTTATCTTTATGCTTCAACCTCACTTCTACTATTAAAAGGCTAACCTACTTATAAAAGTTCTTACTAAGGATCTTATAAGAAACTACCTAGGAATACTACTATAATTTAAATTTATACTTTAGAGCTAACTTAGTAAATTAGTTAATTAACAGTCTATATACTAATATAATAGTCTTATTTCTAGGATATTTATGCTTAGAACGAAGTATTATATTAATACCCCTACTTTCTTTACGAGGGGCGCTATTAAGAATACCTTTCTTCTTATTACTCTTTTTAATATACTTAATCTAACTAGTAGTCTCTTAGTTATAGTTAAGCTTATATAAGTATAAGGAGCCTTTTTTATAGTAGATATAGTTAGAATAAGCCTCTTTCTATTTAGTTTAGTAGGAAATACACTTCTAGAAAGGAATAGATATAGTAACTTAGTAGCTACTCTACTCAGCTTTAAAAGATATCTTTACTTAGTACTTAAAGTATTTATCGCATAAAAAGAGATTCTAAGCGCTATATATATAAATTAGTAAAGCTTTAACTGCTTCTAACTTATCTATTTTCTAGTATAACTATTCCTAAAGGCTAGTATAACCTTTTATAATATAAACTTCTTTTATGAAAAATAGAAACCCTTTTAGTACTTCTCTTTTATTAATTAGCTCTATATATATTATTAAGAACTTAGTAAGTGAATATTAAAACCTTAGAGTGACTTCTTTAACTCTTTTATTAATAGTAATCTTATAGATAAAGCTTATTTTATACTAAACCTAACTAATAGGACCTTTAATAGGAGTTTAAGAAAGAGAAAGAGAAGCCTATATATAAGTTAGTAGTAGTCTAAATAGTTTTAGAAAGATAACTTATTATAACTAATAATAGTATAATAAGTCTAAATAGATAAATAGTTCCTTTTTTATCCTTATAATTTATAGAAGTTAGTATAAGAGAGAAGGGGAAAAGCTTATATACTTAGTTTGAAATAGTAATATAAGAGTGACCTAAGTTGATTTTAATATCTATAATTATACTACTTAGAAGTTATCTAGTTATTATTATAAAGCATTAGTTAGGCTAAGGATTATAAAGAATAATATATTAAGAGGAGGAAAAGAGAGATATAGCTAAGTAGAAGAAACGCACCTTTTTATATCTAACTAAAGGGTTAGTTAATACTAAAAATAGCAACTATAAGGGCTTAAAGACTTATTCACTGCAGTAACCTATTAATAGAATAAAAAAGAACAATTTAAAGAGCTTTTCACTATAAATCTAAGATTAACTAAACTAAAAAGAACGCATTTATTTAGGTTTTAATAGTAAGAGCGAAACAGATATATTAATTAAAACGTTACTATCTATAAAAAGGAAGCCTTTAACCCTATATATCTTATAATTAAATTATAAAAAAAAAAAAACCTCACTTCTTCTATAGCTATAAGTATTAATTTCCCCTCAAAAATATATAATCATAAGCCTAACTAAGTAGTTTATAACTATATCTTTTTTTCCCTTACTACTAAATTACACTAATTACTATTCTTTCCTCTACTTATTATCTTTAGCACCTAATTTCACCTTTATCTGATCACTAGCTATATCTAGTAATCGCTTAAATCTCACTTTTAAAAAAGACCACTTTGTACGCCTAACTAGTTCCTTTCTTATCTAAAAATCACATTTTCAGAAGGATTATTAACTGCTAGCGCTAAATTCACCTTTATAATGTCTATAAAAGGGGGGTATTTCAACTTACTAACTCTCTACTAAACATCCTTATATATTCACACACATAATAACTACTCTTCCTTAATAAATACTTTCACATTTAACTATAAGACTTTAACTAAGCCTAACTATTACTTATATATCCTAAAAATCATACCTTTTTCCTCTTATTTGCTTTCACTAACTTTTAATAAAAACTATTAATATTATAATTAATACCTCCTCACCCTCTATAAATTCACCTTCTTAACTCTTTCCTTCTTTTTAAAACATCTAATCACTATAACCTAAACAAACAGTAATATAAGCCTATTTAGTATATTCTATATATTTATAACTTAATAGCTCCTCTAGACTACTATAGAATATTATATAATGTCTTACTAAACTACCCCTACTACTCCTCAGTCTCTATTCTCTAGAGACTATAATCTTAAGTCCTAGAAAGTTTATAAAACTATATAGAATGTTAATTAGATTAATAAGATTAAGTAAAAGCTTATAATTTATATTATACACCTTTATAAAAACTAATTAGTTTTTTAAAGTGAAACTCTATAGGTAGTAGATATATCTACTCTACCTCTATAAAGAGAACTACTCTTATATCCTCTTAATTCCTATCTTAACTACTTTAGTAAGGTGAACACTAAACTAAGTAAAACTAAGTATATTTAGCCTATATAATCTAATGAAAAACTCCTTAAAATCCTCTTTAAAACTATAAAGCCTATTAAGTTCTTTATTATATTTTAAAAGCCCTATAAAGTACTAAAGCCTAGTTAAAATAGATCTTTCTTAGCGCCTAAATAGATAAATACTAATAATAATCTCACTAATATAACTCTAACTAGACGCTAATAGGGTAGATTCTCTTATAATAATAGCGAAAACCTAACTTAGGGAATCTAAGGGTAAGGTATCTAAGTAAAGATCTTTTTTAACCTCTATAATATATTAAAGTTCCTATATTAAAGTAATCTCCTCTTAGAAAGCTATATTGAGGCAGCTTATAACTTAATCGTTAGAGATATTATTAAAGAATAATATATAAAGGTTCTTATTGTTTAAGTCCTCTTCTATAATAACCTCATAATAAAGCATTATAAAGTCCTAGCTAATAAGCTTGCTTTATGTAATTTCATTATCTTTTTATAACATAATAGTAGAGGAAAGTATATAAGCCTAATTATTAATTAAAGAAACAGCCTATACCTCTACTTAGATAGTATATAGGATATTACTAATAGTAGCAGCTTGAGTAAGTTAGAGACCTCTTTTAGAACTATAGTTAAGTTAGTTTGCAATTAGTATAGGATCTATGAGGTACTAGCAGAGACTTAAGAGCTTATTAATTATACTTCCTTTATTATCTTATAACTCTAAATTAAATTAAAAGAAAACTTATAGAAATGCAGCCTCTATACTATAAACTTTATTAGATATATTATTTAATAAAGTATCTTTAGTATTAAGACTTTATATTTAGAAACTGCTACTAAAGCCTAAGAAGCTAACTTAAATCTTTATAAGAACCTTTTTAACTACTAAGTTAGGCTTATTACTAAGGAGTTTAGCTCTTATACCTCACTTAAAAGCTTAAGACTAAAACCTAAAACTAGGTTTAAAAACTAGCTAAAGGCTTTAAAGAGAAAGAGGTAAGAAGAATAATAAGAAGATAAGATAAATATAAGCCTTAGAAAGGCTATACTTAACTAGATATTAGTTACTTAAGAGTTAATTAAAGTTAAGGCTAAAGACTTAGCCTCTCTAAGAGAGACTAATAGAATAGAAGATATAGTCTATAATAATAATCTTAATCTTATAACTTTCATTATTAATATAAAAAAAAAAAACTGCTTTAGGGAAGTGTTAAATGAGGTTAAAGATATATAAGTTTAGATAGAGAATAAGTAAAAAGAGCTTTACTATATAAAGATTAAGAGAAAAGTTAGAAGGCTTAAGCTACTTATAGTAAATAGGCCTAGTAACTTAATCTTAAAGTAATTCCTTATTACTTAAGATAACCTAATTAAAGATATAGCTTAAGCTATATAACTTTAGGACGCCTTCTTAGTTCTAACTATACTAAAGGGATAGATAGCGCTTAGTATATAGTAAGCTAAAGAGATCTAGAGGGAAAACTATAATTAAGCTTATATTAAGAAAGAATTAGTAGAGAGACTAGTTATTAGCTAGAATAGTGGAGAATATAGGTTAAGAGCTAGATAGAACATTAAGTATATAAAGTAAAGGTATTTAAGTCTTCCTCTCTTTAGCGTATAAAAGACTTAGAGGATGCGTAGAAGGGGGTAGAGTTCTTAGAATTTTTAGTAAATTTAACTTAAAAAGTAAGAGGTTAGATAAGCGTTTTTATAGGCATTAGGCGTTATTATAGGAGGAAAAGGCTTATATAAGTAGATAGAAGCTTAATTAGCTTATAACGAAAAAGACTAAGTAAATAAATAAGAAATACACTTATTTTTATATAATTTCTTATTTTCCCTTAATAACTTTAGTAACTATTCTTCTAGAAGAGCTTTTAAGGTTTTTTAACTTAGCTTATAGAAAAAATCTGTTAATTTCTACTTTTTGAAAATTGAATAAAGATAAGTGTTTCTAGGCTCCTCTACTTTTAATTAGCTCTACTTTTATCCTCCTTCTTAATCCCTACTATACCTCTTTAATTATTTAAAGCGATAATAGGGTAGAATACTATAGAGATAATATTACTAAACTTCTTCTTAGTAGCTTATTTTCTCTTAAGAGATTGCATAACTTAAGATATAAAAAGAGTAGAAAATATAGATAAAGCATAAGTTAGTTAGGCTTATATTTATATATTCACCTTTATATCTCTTATAGTTATCTAGAAAATTAATATATAAGTGTTTGGGGTATTTTTAGGGGTTTTTCCGCTTAGAGTGGAGTACTTAGCATAATTAATGAGTTTTCTCTCTTACTCTATTGCAATATATTATGATATTTCTTATTAATATAGTTAGTAGGTTATATCTCTTAGTAGGGAAAAGTGAGGGGAAAGATAACTTAAAACGTAACTTACTAAACTGCTAATTACATAAGGTGCTTACGTAAGTATACATATTATATAATTAATATTATAGTTATAGGGTATAATAAATAGAGTATTTTTATATAAGGTTTTATACCTTAAACGTTATTTGTTTATTTATTATAGAATATTAAAGTAAGTTAAGCGTTATTATTATTCTTATATTATTATTATTATTATAAAAGAATGTTGTATATTAATAGAAACCTCTTTTAAAACTATAGTTAAGTTAGTTTATAATTAGTATAAAATTTATAAAGTACTAATAGAGACTTAAAAGCTTATTAATTATATTTCTTTTATTATTCTATAACTTTAAATTAAATTAAAAGAAAACTTATAGAAATATAGCTTCTATACTATAAACTTTATTAGATATATTATTTAATAAAGCATTTTTAGTATTAAGATTTTATATTTAGAAACTACTACTAAAACTTAAGAAGCTAACTTAAATCTTTATAAGAACCTTTTTAATTACTAAATTAGGCTTATTACTAAAAAGTTTAGCTTCTATACTTTATTTAAAAACTTAAGACTAAAACCTAAAACTAGGTTTAAAAACTAGCTAAAAGCTTTAAAGAAAAAGAGGTAAGAAGAATAATAAGAAGATAAAATAAATATAAGCTCTAGAAAAGCTATATTTAACTAGATATTAGTTACTTAAAAATTAATTAGGGTTAAAGCTAAAAACTTAGCCTTTCTAAAAGAGATTAATAAGATAGAAAATATAATCTATAATAATAACTTTAATTTTATAACTTTTATTATTAATATAAAATAGAAAAACTACTTTAGAGAAGTATTAAATAAAGTTAAAGATATATAGGTTAAAATAGAGAATAAGTAAAAGGAGCTTTACTATATAAAAATTAAAAGAAAAGTTAAAAAGCTTAAATTACTTAAAGTAAATAAACCTAGTAATTTAACTTTAAAGTAATTTCTTATTACTTAAAATAACTTAATTAAAAATATAGTTTAAGTTATATAACTTTAGGATATTTTTTTAGTTCTAACTATACTAAAGAGATAAATAGTATTTAGTATATAGTAAGCTAAAAAGATTTAGAAAAAAAACTATAATTAAGTTTATATTAAGAAAGAATTAGTAGAGAGACTAGCTACTAACTAGAATAGTAGAAGATATAAGTTAAAAGCTAGATAGAATATTAAGTATATAAAGTAAAAGTATTTAAGTTTTCCTCTTTTTAGTATATAAAAAACTTAGGGGATATATAGAAGAGAGTAGAGTTCTTAGAATTTTTAGTAATTTTAATCTAAAAGTAAGAGGTTAGATAGATATTTTTATAGGCGTTAAGTATTATTATAGAAAGAAAAAGCTTATATAAATAAATAGAGGCTTAGTTAGTTTATAATAAAAAAAACTAAATAGATAAGTAAAAAACATACTTATTTTTATATAATTTTTTATTTTCTCTTAATAACTTTAGTAACTACTTTTTTAGAAGAACTTTTAAGATTTTTTAGTTTAGCTTATAGAAAAAACCTATTAATTTTTATTCTTTAAAAATTAAATAAAAATAGGTATTTTTAAGCTTCTTTAGCTTTAGCTAGCTTTACTTTTATCCCCTTTTTTAATTCCTATTATACTTCTTTAATTATTTAAAGTAATAATAGAGTAGAATATTATAAAGATAATATTACTAAACTTCTTCTTAGTAGCTTATTTTCTCTTAAAAGATTATATAACTTAAAATATAAAAAGAGTAGAAAATATAAATAAAATATAAATTAGTTAGATTTATATTTATATATTTATTTTTACATCTCTTATAGTTATTTAGAAAATCGATACATAAGTGTTTAAGGCATTTTTAGAGGTTTTCTACCTATAGTGGAGTGTCTAGCACAATTGATAAGTTTTCTCCCTTGCCCTGTTATAATAGAAGTAGAATAGAAGTATAATAAACTTTATAGAGAACCTTAGCTATATCTAAGTAAGCTTAAGTAAAGTAGTATAATTAGGCTTTATTAAGTTTAACTAAGAGAGATATTAGAGTAGTAATAGTAATAAGAGTATTAAGGATAGAAGTAGCTAGAGAACTAGTAAAAAGTATAGAGAAAGTATTAGTATTAGTAGTAGCCTTAGTAGTAACTTTAGTAACACACTTCTCTTTAGTTTTAGTATAGATCTTATAGCTCTAGATAGAGATAGTATAAAGAAGTTTTATATAAGCTTTAATTTATAAAGAGAGCTAGTAGAAAGATTAATACTTATACTAAAATAGTAAAATAATAAGAACTTACTAAAGTCTATTTATTAACGCTATAATAAGTAAAATAATTATAGCTAAGAGAAGTAAACTCCTTATAGTAGTAGATAATACTTTTATTACTTTAGTAGAATATTAGCTCTATAGATTAAAATAGTAAGAGAGTAGTATATATATTAATATAAATAAACTTAATAGATTTATTAGAATAATAAATATAGTAAATAATATTACTTAAAAAATAGTTAGTTCTATAATAACTAGAAAGTAGCTAACTAATATATTTTACTTAAAGATATTATAATAAACTATAATATTACTAAGTATTTTAGCTTTAGCTATAGTAGATATATACTTTAAATAGAAAACTTAGTAAATAGATCTTTAGGTTTTATCTAAAGAGATACTACTAAATATAAACTAATATTTATAAAAACTTTAGTAAAACGTTAGAAAAGTAATAAATAAATAGCTAGAAAATATATAATAATAAGCTTCTATATAGTAAAATAAGTAAAGAGAAACTAAAAGAAGTTATAGAAGAAGTTATTTTTAAAATTAAAGTTCTTAAAAATAGGCTTTTTAGTACTAAAAAAGCTAATAAACTTAGAGTAATTAGAAAGTAAGTTTTTAAAATAAATAAAAAGAAAAAACTCTATCTCTTTATTAGAGTTAAAGAGAATAAACTATATAGAATTAATTATAGTAAAATAGTAAGAAAAAGATAAGTAATAATAAATAAGAGGTAGTACTATTTATAGAAGCTAAATAGATAGTAGCTAGATCTATATAAATTAGTAATTAATAAAAATTTAGGTTTAACTAATTTATAAAGTAAATAAACTAAAAATATACTAAAAATATAGCTATAATAATAATAAATTAGTTAAATAATAGTATAAAAAGGTTAAATAACTTATTACTATATAGATTAATAAGAGAAAAAAAAACTAGAAGTAAACTAAATATAAAAAATTAAATTATTATATTATTTACTTATAGAATATAGTGTAGTTAGTAGTTTAGATTAATAAAGCTCTAAGCTTACTTTTAACCTATACTAACTACCCTTAGCCTATACTTAACTTATACTTATATAAAAACTAAAGAGGGGGGTATATATTATAAACTATACTTACTTATTATATTTAAATATTACTATAAACCTATAGAAATTCTACCCTTAGCGACTATATTCGCTTAATAAGCGCCCTATATCTATTTTTCCTCTATATAAGGAGTATTCTAGAAACTTCCCTCCTTTAGCTTAGATTACTATAATTAAGGCACCTCTAAGTTGAATAAACCACAGGCTAGCCCCTTATAAAGATTATAAAAATAGTATAGAAATAAAGAAGCTTTTAAAAAGAAGTTATATTATTTTTATAAACTACTAATTTTATTTCTTATATTTTAGTTTTAAGTATATCTCTTCTAATAACGTTTTAATTATAAGTCTACTTATTTTTATAATAACTAGAGTAAAATAACGCTTTTAAAGACTTATCTAAGCTTATATTAATATTATTAAAATATAGTATCTTCGCTTTAGTTATGTTAGCTTTAAAATGTTTAAGAAACTTATTCTTAATACTTAAGGAGTAAAGATCTAAAGTATAATATATTTTAAATACTAATATTATATAACTATATATATAAAATAAGTCATCTCTTAATATACTTTAGAACGAAGCATAATATAACTCTTTTATAAGATCTCTTAAAACCTATTTAACTACTTACTAAATTTTAATATAAATAAATCGCTTTTTACTATTAAAAATAAATATATAGATTAACTCTTTATATTTCTATATATAAATAAAGCTTAATACTTAGTTTTTATTATTATTTAAACACTTAAACGCTAAATATAGAGATAATATAGCTTTATATTATATAAAATTAAATACAATAGTAAGTGCACTCTAATTATAATTAATAGGTTATTAAAATTCTAGATCTAAGTATTAAAAGTAGAGATTAAAGTTAAATAAACCTTTTTATATACTAAGAAACTAAATAGAAATATGAAATAAATAGGTTAGAAACTATTTATAAAAGCTATTATAATACTTTAAATAGTAAGTTTTTTATTTATTTTCTAAATTAAAGTAATTTAAGCTATAGTATTCCTCTATAATATAAGCTTTTATTAATAATATAGCTAGTTCTTATTAATTTAAGTTAAAGAAAACTAGCTAAGAAACTATATTAAATATTATAAACCTATTTATAAAGTAAACCTTCTAATTAACTTTTACTTTTAATAGAGAAAGATCTATATATATAGTTATAAAGTATACTTCTTTAAGAGAAAATATAAAGTAAATAAGAATAGATATAACTTTAAAGTTATAATATAAGAGTATATTAGATATTTAGTAAAGTATACAGTAGATTTATATAACTTCTATAAAGTTTAAATATTTTTACTTTAAGAAGTTGTTATTATATAAAATATAGTTTTTAATAAAAAGACTTTTTATTTAAAGGATAATATAAAAATAGTAATCTAAAGTAAAAACACTTATTTAGTTATGAATAAGATATAAGAATTAATATCTTTTATACTTTTAAAGTTATAGCTTTTAGAAGTATAAAATAAATCTAAAATTATATTAATAATAAATAATAAAATATTATTATTACTTCTTTTTTTATTAAAAAAACCTTAGATAGTTAATAATAAATAAAAGAAATAAATACTAACTTTTAAGTTAAACTTAAACTTTACTAAAATATATAAAATGTTAAATTTAATACTACTATTAAACTTTATTTAAAATAATAATATAGTAAAAGAGATTTAAAATACTAGCTAAAATATAACCCCTACTAAAGATATAATCCTGAATAAAATATATATTTAGATAGATACCTCTTTTCTATAAACTTTAGATATAGAGAATATTAATATATAACTACTTTTATAAAATAACTCTCTATCTTAATTAGTATAGCTATATTTAAGAACTAAAAAAAGGAGTACTATTAAGGAGGAGTTAGAGTAAATATATAACTATACTAATTTAAACTAACTTAAAACTATAAACCTAAAGCGATTTTTTTATTTTGAAATATACTTTATATTCTTCTAAATAGAGTAAAACTAAGATATTTTCTTTAAAATATATATACTAAACTAATAAAAAGTATTTAAAGAAATAAACTAAAAATATTATTTATTTTATTACTTTATTTTTATTTTAGTTTACTAAATAAAATTAGAATAAATATCTATAATACTAAATAGAAAGATTTATATTGAGTAGCTAATTAAGCTATATAAAACTTAAAAAGATATCTAATATATACTAAAGCTACTTTACTCTTACTTGATTAAAATATATAATATTAAGATTAATAAACTTAAGAAAATAAGTATTTAAGACGTTATAAATAAATAAAAAATAAAAAATAAGCTAATATCTTTTAAATAAGTGTTTATATATAAGCTAGATTAATATAGATATTTAAACTACTATAAAGCTAGAATTTATATTTAAAGTAATTTTTAAGAAAAACACCTCTTAGAATAAACTTATATTATAACTTTTATTATAAAAATATTTAAAGTTATAATAGCTTTAGTAGTATAATTTAATTTCAAAATTCACTAATTTAATATTATTAATATATTTTTAAACGCTATATATAGGTTAAATAACCTTCTAATTACTTATTACTTACTAAATAGTTTTAAGAAAGATAAAAAAGTTATTAAACTATAATATACTTTATATAGCTTTAATAACGCTCTTTTATTTTAATATAAGAAGTTTTTAAGTACTCTTTTTTATTTTAAACTATATTTAATAAGTAGAAACCTATATATTCTTTAGTTTTATAATAAGACAGTCTTCATATTTTTCTATATTAATAATATCTTTATTTTATATTATAAAGATTATATAAAGAAAGTAGAAAAAGTTATAAAGAGAATTAAAGAGAAATATAAACTAAAAAACTAAAGACTAACTAAATAGTATTTAGGAATTAAAATTACTTATAATTAAATAATATAAAAAATTTACTTTTTATATAACTAGTATATTAAATAAATTATAAAGAAGTTTAATTTTATTAACTTTAAAGTTCTAATTATACCTCTTTTTTTTATTTTACTCAAGAAGTTTAAAAAAGAAGTAAATTTGTAGTAAGTTTTATTATATTAAAAACAAATTAAATTAATCCTTTATATTATAATTATAATATAGCTTGATATTATATTTACTTATACTTTACTATTATAATTTCTAATAAACTTATTTTTAAAATACTATTAAGTTATAAACTAAGTAATTCAATATTTATATTATACTTAATACTTTATAATTTATTTTAGTATTTTAAAGAGTAGAGTAGTTTAAATATTATTAATTATAAGCGATATATCTTTTATTAATAATAAGGAAATATAAAGATTATTTTAAGGTTTTATAATATTTCTCTTTAGAAGTTTAATCTAATAGAAAGCTATATATTAAAATATAATAACTATATTAATAATAGAGGTAAAACTTCCAAACTTAGAGTATATTATAAAGGAGATTATAGCTCTTAAGTAACTCTTTATAAACCTTAGACTTAGCTTAAGAGATATATAGAAGATCTATTATAATAATTAATAAATAATATAACTTATAATAGATAAAAAAGAGTACATTTTAACTTATTTCTATTATATAAATATGTAGAATATATAGTTTTACTAGAAATATACTAAGCAATCGTTTTAAATTATATATCTTCTAACTAATAAAATACTAATAAATAGTTTTATAAAAGTACTCTTTTATATAAAGTTTAAATAGTTTAGAGTACTTCTAAATTTATAAAATATATTATAAGTAATAGAATAAAGTAAAAAAGAAAAGTTAAGTAGTAAATAAAGTTTATAAACTAAGTATTTTTAATTAAAAATAGCTTAATAACTAGAAAGTATATAGCTGTTTTAAGAGTTTAAAATACTTATACTCTATAAAATATTAAGTATAATAAAGCTATACTTTATTTATATCCCTAAAAAGTAAATATATAGTTATCTATAAGGATATTATATATAAACTTTATCTCTTTAAAGAGAAATCTACTAATAAAGCTATTAATAGTAGCTTAAATACTAGCTACTTTAGAAATAGAGAGAATTACTTTAGAGGATAAGCTAATATATATACTACTAAAGATTAATATTTCCTCTATAGTAAGCTTAATTAATAGGATAATAGCTAGTACTAAAAGAGAAGCTATAGTTTTAATAACTACTTTATTACTACTCTTATTTTCACTTTTTACTTTAGTTTTAGCTTTAGCTTTAGCTTTTATTTTAGCTTTAGCTTTAGCTTTAGTTTTTATTTTAGCTTTAGCTTTAGCTTTAGCTTTAGCTTTAGCTTTAGCTTTAGCTTTAGCTTTAGCTTTAGCCTTATTATAAGTCTTAAGAGCTTTTTAGAGTATAGTTCTCTTAAGAGTAAAGACTTAATAAATAGTTAGCTAGGTAAATAGTAATATAAAGATTATAGTATAGTATATATAAACTTATCTATACTATTATATAAAGCTTAAAGGAATTAAAGCCTTAATATAGAAATAAATAGTAGTATAAATTTATATAGTTTCTTTTTCTTTTTATAAAAAGTATATTTACTTTTTTACTTTATACTAAGTATATATATATTAAGCGATATATTTATTTAAGTATTTTATAAATAAAATAAGTAAATTATATTACTTAGTAGTAGTAATTGCTCTTTTTCTTAACGTTTAACTTTTAAAGCTTCTATTTTTACTTAAAAGTTAGTAAATAATATAATACTTTAACTAGAAATTTAGATCTAAAATATACTTTACTTATACTTTTAGTATAGTTTATAAGTAAATAGAAGAGTAAAAGTTATAAATTTTAAATTATACCTCTTTTTAGCTTTTTTACTTCCTATAAACTTCTTGCTTTTATTAAGTTTATTAGTTTTAGCTTCTATAAAATAACTTAAATTAATAAATAATTTAAGGAAATAATAGAATAAAATAAATATTCTATAATAAAAAAAGACTTTAAAGTACTAGAAATAGAGGATAAAACGACTTATTTTTAAACTTAAAGCTTTTAAGTTTTAGAGAAGGTATAAGAGGAGTACTACTACTTTCCTTTTCCTCCTCCTCTCTCTTTTTCTACTTCTTATTAGTAAAAATAGCTTTTATTTTAGCTATTATAGCTATATACTTAGCTTTAGTTTTCTTAGTTATCTAAGTAATATAGTTAGTATTAAAAATAGAATTAGAAGTAAAAAAAGAGTATTATAATTATAGTATAAATATATATATATATATATATATATATATATATATATATATATATATATATAAATAAAGTAAGTAATACATATAGTTATAGTAATATAAAGGGGAAAAAAATTAAAAAGTAGAAGTAATATAAAAGATATTATTATTACTACTACTCTACTATTTACTAACTACTTTAATCTTATTACTTTAGTTAATAAAAAACCTCTATTTTTACTAAATAAAGTAGTAATATTAGTTACTACTTTAATATTTATAATTTTAACTATAATAGAAAGTATATAAAAAGAAAGATCTACTTTTTTTATAATTTAATAATAAAGCTATAAAGTTATTTCTTTTACTAGTTTCTTTTATTAATTACTTCTCTTTATATCTATTTATAGACTTCTATATATATATTTAATTAGTTATAGTATTAGTTATATAAAATTAAGATATTTAAGTTCTTTTAAACTTAAAGAAGTATATTATAATATCTTTAAATATCTAAAGTAACTTTATATTTAGAAGAAAGTATAAAGTAACTTATTTCTAATCTACTTATTTAAATTAATATTATTCTAACGTATTAGAGTTTATTCTTTATAAAACTCTTCGCGTTAGATACTAATTTAGAAGGAATTAAGCTGTTTATTCACACAGATACTACATATACGTTATAGTTAGTTTACAACACATAACATGTTGCCTTTTATACCTTGCTTACACCCCGAGTGTCTGAATACTCATACTAAATCATGAAAGTGATGAGGTTTTACGTGCGGCCGCAGCGATGCAGAGCTCACCTCCCAGACGCGGCGGCATCTTTCGACCCGAAGATTGGGTTAAATTCCGACATGAATGCCCGGTCTTCGTCAGCGTTTCACGACCAACAGCTGCACGATGATATTTTCGTAAGACCGAAACCAAGGATTCGGAGCCGCAGGGGTTGGAAGCGGAGTGCCGGTGGCGAAGCTAGCTATTCTAAGCAGGACGACAGACATCGCGACCCGCACCATTGGCCGAGATACGACAGCCGCATTCCTCCGATGCAGACCACCTGCAGGCTGCAGGGCATATTTACGACATGAAAATGCTTGAAAAAGCGGTTCCAGCCTTGTTTACCTGCCAAACAATTGAGCTTTCCTAGTCTGCCCCATCACTGCTTCGCGCCGTCTCCTACCAGACTTCAAGAGGTCTAGTGTCATCTTCTTTCCCTCGCTTAGACATCCCGGCATCAAATCGCCGACCATGGGCTCCGACGACAAGACCTCCGTAGAATTCCTCCCGACCGGCACATGCTGGATGCGGGAGCCGATGAGCGGGCAACCCATCACCAACGCCTTCGTGCCCTTCCGCATGCTCCGCTCCTTCACGGGACCCTGGCTCGGGCCCCTCCCGATGGGCGCGTTCCTCATCCGGCACCCCAACGGCCCGATCCTCTTCGACACGGGTATCTCCACCAAGTGCAACGACGCCGGCTACTTCCCCTGCTGGAACCCCATCCCGGGCATCCTCAACAAGTTCGACGTGACACCCGAGGACGCCATCATCAACCGCCTGGCCGAGCGCGGGGTGAAGCCGACGGAGCTGCAGGCGATCATCGTGAGCCATCTGCACCACGACCACGCGGGCGGGCTGAAGGAGCTGGCGGCGGCGGCGCCGGAGGTGCCGATCTACGTCGGGGGCGAGCACTGGGACGCGTTCGGGAAGCACACGATCTACGCGGCGATGCAGGGGGCAATCCCGTCGGACTGGCCGCCGGGGTTTGAGCCGCGGATCCTGGATTTTGACGAGAAGAGGGCGGTTGGGCCGTGGGGGCGGTCGTGTGCCATCACGGCGAACGGGACGGTGGTCGCGGTGGACACGCCGGGGCATGTGCCGGGGCATATTTCATTGGTTGTTGTTGGTGATAATGACGATGGGACGAAGACGACGTGCCTTCTGGCTGGGGATGCGACGTACGGCATTCATTTGCTGGATGCAGAGGCACCGGATGGGGCGAACAGTGACCCGTTCACGGCGTTTGAGAGTCTGAAGAAGATTAAGGAGTATGCGAGGCAGACGGACATTGTTGTCTTGCCTACTCATGACCCGGATACGCCACGCCTGCTGAGGGAAAGGGTGGTGTATCGGCCGAAAGATGAGACCAAGGAGTGAGCGGCTTACGTCAATTGGGAAACGCGGCGTTATGACACTTTGGTGGTAGGCATAGAAAATAGAGTCAGTTCATGCACAGGCAGGCATGTGAAGAAAACCCTTGTCGATGTTTGGTTAGATTTGAAGTCGATTAGGAACATACCGCCTTGTTCTCGTCGTAGATATTGTCGAGTCTGACGGGCCAGCCTCAGCCTAGGTATCAAGTTGTCAACTTGGTGAATGTGGTTCCAGTGTTAAAACACAAACCGCCGGTTCATCCTGTCCTCGCCATCTCAACGCGTACGATAGATCTATCAGAAACAAACCATCGGAGAGAAACACGAGGCTCCGAAACGGGGGCCCGCTGTGGATGCATCCGCAGCGGGACGAGAGCTCGGGCTGTAGATCCACGTGTGATCGGCAAGTGGGGGACAGAACCGCGGGATGGTGGGCAGATGGTATGGCAGATGATCGCGTTGGCTCGACGTTTTCACCCGGAAGATGCTTCGGTATGTTGATCTGGATAATAAGTTACTAACCAGCGAACCATTCTCACGGAGCCCATCGACAGAAACCAGGTCATCTCGGTAAGTCTGGTGGGCTGCTGTTTTGGGGAAATGATTCTAATAGACGTCGAAGCAGACTGCGCGCTTAGCACGATGGAAGCGTGTTCCGCCGACCGATCGACCGACCGATGCATCGACCTTGTGAGAATGACAAGATGAAGTGGCCAGGCCTTGGGATGAGGAAAGAATAAGCACAAAGCACTTATCTGGCAACCTCAAGCATTGGCTCAAGGACAGTAGACAAAATGCTGTGTGTTTGGAAATCCAGGCAAACTTGACGTCTCGTTCAAAGTCAACTCACTTTCAGTACGACCGTCCACCCATCTTCGCATCCTCGAGACGTCCGACATGCTGACGCCAAGCTCACGCAGCTTCACCCCCTCCTCCAATCCAAACGAGCTACCGTCAGACGAACACCACGTCATTCTCGCCTAGCCAAACCATGCTTACCCTCACCAAAGTCCCCTCAAGATAGACCCTCAACCCCATCCCACCCCGACCAAACACCGCGACCTCGCCAGATCCAACAATCCTCACCGAACAAAATGGCCTCCGCAACCCTCCCCGAGACAATGAAAGCGGTCCAGGTCGTCGCCTACAACGCGCCCTACGAGCTCACATCCATTCCCGTCCCCTCCGCCCTCGAACCCCACGACATCCTCGTCAAAGTCGCCGTCGCGTCCTACTGCCACACCGACAGCCTGTTCCACGCCGGCGCCCTCCCGCTGCCTCTCCCCATCACGGCCTCCCACGAGGGCGCCGGCACCGTCGTCGCCGTCGGCGCTGCGATCGCGAACTTCACAATCGGCGACCGCGTCATGTGCGGCGTCCCGCTCGGGCTGTGCGGGAGCTGCGCCGAGTGTACCGGTCCGGAGCGGTACACGCACTACTGCCCCAATCAGAAGGGGATCCTGGGCATGCAAGTGGACGGGTGTTTGGCGGAGTATGTCCGCGCCGACGCGCGGACGAGCGTGAGGATCCCCGAGTGCGTCTCGCTGCTCAGCGCCGCGCCGCTCGCGTGTGCCGGGAGGACGGCCTGGCGCGGGGTGCTGCAGGCCGGGCTGGAGGCTGGGCAGTGGCTTGCCATCGTCGGGGCGGGCGGCGGGCTGGGGCACTTGGGCGTGCAGATGGCGAAGGCTTTGGGGCTGCGTGTGATTGGGATCGATGCTCGGGATGAAGGGTTAGAGCTGGCGCGGCGGAGCGGCGCGGAGGTTGTGCTTGATGCGAGAAAGGGGAACACGGAGGTCGTGGCGGAGTTGATGACGGCGACGGGGGGTGTGCTGGCGGATGCGACGGTGAATCTTGCGGATGCGGAGTCTGCTGCTGGGCTTGCGTGCGCGGTTACGAAGATGCATGGCACGATGCACCAGCTTGCGCAGCCGGCTGAGGTGAAGATCCCGTTCTTGGAGTTGATGGTGCGGGATATCACGGTCAAGGGCACTTTGACGTGCTCGCGGGGAGAGACGGAGACGATGCTGGAGCATATTGCGGAGCATGGCATCAAGCTGGAGAATAACGTCTTCCACGGGCTGGATGAGATCTTTGAAGCATTGGAGCTTGTGAACAGCGGTAAGATCAGCGGAAAAGCTGTTGTCATCGTGGACGAGGAGCAAGTGAAGGAGGATGAGAAGATTGGTGCCAAGTATTAATGCTTTATTCTTTTCTCTGGTTTACAACTACAAAAGACTCACTCGTCATCTCATGACTGGTTAGATGCAGCCGCCGCCGTGACATCCTTACGATGCTTATCCCACGGGCTTCCTCCACGGTTCGTCGGGGTGTCAGCCATATGGCTCGCAACCTTGGTATCAACCGGCCTCTGATGCCTCTCCTTGCCTTGACTGCCGCCTCCGGTGCCAAAAAAGCCGCCCAACTTCTGCGAAATACCTCCCTCAGTATTACTCGCACCCGCGCTCGACCCAGGGCCATGCGTCTCAATCGCCCTGCTATTCGCATTCCCGCGTCCCTGTCCACCGCCAATTGCCCCCGCGTCAGAGGGGAACTTGTCCTTCGGGCCCTTGGGCGTGTCGCGGTTCGGGTTGTCCGTGTTGCCGCTCTTGAGGCCGGAACCAATGTCGGTGCCGCCGGTCATCTGGTTCATGCCCACGCCAGCGCCGCCCATGCCGAGGTCGCGTTTCGCGTCGGCCTGCTGCTTCTTGTTGGCGACCTCGTCGGCTGTTGGGCGAGGCTTCTTTGTGTCAAAGACTTGTTGGGCCGGGTCGCCGGCCGGGTTTTCGGGCTTGACGTGTCTGTTGAAGGCGTAGAGGCCGCCGCCGAGGAGGACTGCGCCCGCGGCGATAGGTGTTGCGAAGTGACGGGCGGCCATGATGAGCGTTTCTCTGATGGATGTGTTTTGGTCAAATTGTTTTTCTCGATAAGCTTTGCGGTTTCAACTCTTGGTGGCTGTGTGATGTAACTGTACTGTAGAGTTGTGAATGAAGTATCAAGAGGGATAGCAAATGAAGAAAGAGACGTTACATTCGGAGCCCAGCTTCACTTTAACAGGCCCTCCTCCTGACGAACTATGGCATCATCCCTCCCGCACGGGGTTGCCCTCTGCAAACGCGCTCCTACCTCATCCGATGCGAGGGGCGGGCGCAGAATCGATGACAGCTTGTCGCAGAAGCGATGACATCAGGATTGTGGTGGTGCGATGCGCATGTTCCACGCCATGGCGTTTTAGCGGAGAAACTCCTTCTTTTTGCGGAATGCGGTTCTTCTTCCTGTCCACCCTTATGCAGGGCCGATCGGCAGGAACCGCAATCGATGACGATTTCGTTGATTCGCCAATCGAGCTACGTAGTTCGTGAAACGAGGGGCAGTGCCCGCGGATCTGAGATTTGTGGTATCATTTGGTGGGACGGTTTGCTACCTACGTAGGTAAGGTAGGTGGGCAAATGGGTATTCTCATCTAGATGCTGAATTCCATCACGGCGTTGCATCGCAGCAGTGGACTTCATGTGCGCCTGAGCGGCTGCTCTTCATCATCCTCCTCCTCCATCTCACCAGCAGTTTCCTGATCGCAATGTGAGCCATAAGGGTCTGGTGAGAGAGGCAGATCCGGTTCGGCATCGGTGAACCCCCTCGACAGAAGACCAACGGTCGCAGTTTTGCTTTCTGCATCAGCAACACCGCCCTGCTGCTCCATCCAGTTCACCTTCTTCCCCAACAACGCCCTCACATACACACACATCACCGCCAGACACGCAGCGCCGATAGCCGTCCCCTCCGCCACGACGAACCCCTCCCCAAACCGCGCATTCACCTCCCCCGCCCCCGGCCGGCTCACGTAGCTCTTGAGCAGCAGCCCCTCCATCACCAGTCCGAACGCCGGAAGAAACACAAACGCCGGCAGGGTGAACCAAACCCATGCGCGGTACCTGTCCCAGAACCCCGGCGACAGGGCCTCGATCTGGGCGCGCGAGCCGCGCGGGCAGGGACACACGCGCTTCAGGGCGGAGAAGTAGCACTGGCACCGCAGCCAGCTCGGGCGCACGGCGATGAGGGTCTCAGTGAGGAAGAGGACGGCGATGTAGGCGATGGCGAGGATATGCGTGGCGTACTCCAGCGTGCGGGTCATTTCAAAGCTATCGCGGCTGAATGTGTTGAAGAATGGTGATGTGCACTGGTCGGCGCTGCGGAGGCACGCCCATGAGGAGGGGTCGACGCCGAGGTGCTCGCCGATCTGGATGAAGTCGTAGGGTAAGTTGGGCTCGGCGGTAGCGAAGGCCGCGGTTGAGGCGTTTGGGTACTCGTAGCCGAACGAGGAGAGGAAGAGGTGCATCGTGAGATCGTATGAGCCGGGCTTCAAGGCTGAGGAAACAATGCCGTCAAACTGTGCGACGGTCAGCCAAACTTTGAGCGATGCGCAGCCACCACAGGTTGCAGACGCACTTTTAGTATTGACAGGCTTGACAGTCCCAATCGCTGGACGCAATCGCAGCCCCGTGTAACCCATGTGCCGGCGATCAGGGTCAAGATCTGTACGACGCCGGCGTAGAGTGCGAGGACACATGCCACGATAAGAAGCGCTGTGCGACTGCGCTGTCGCAAGCCCGTCCTGGGCTGAGTTTCTCTCTGGCCCATCTTTTGATGTCGGAATGAGCTCTCCGTGATTGAAATGCGCAGCCAAGGCTTCCAGATGCGACCGCTGACCCGGGATGTTGGGAGAGTTTCGCGGGAGCGCAGATTCAGATGAACCAAGGACGCGGAACGTGATGGAGGGGAAGGGGGGGCGCGATGAACATGCTTAAAAGGCGATTAGAGGGGGATCGGCTGTCAGGCTTATGCCGCCAGGTCCAGGGGTTGGTTGGTTTGCTCGTGTCTAGAAATGCTTCCCTTCGCTTTCGCAAGCCACACGCGCGGGGTCTTGGCGTTGGCGACATGGATGGTTATGTGTGAAGTTGATCAATCACTTGTTACCCCACGCATGGAAGTGCTTGCCAAGCGAGAAAAAGTTACCATTCCCGAGGAAATCGTTGAATTCTGGCACAAAATGGAATTCATCTGTTCAATTGCGCCTTGAACTCTGGCAATCTGCAGGGCCGTTACTCATCCCCGGCACCATCCCCGAACCGGAACCAACGGCGGAACTCCGTGTGCTCGTATCCCATATCAATACGCGTATCACGGATACTGTTGCCCCAAATCTGTGCGCCGCTTTTTCAGATCTCTTGACCTCGATTATTCCTCATCCGTGGGCGACATCACTGCTTGATCTCCTGTTTGTGGAAGACGCCTATGCCCACCGTCAGCACTCACTCCGTCCGCTCCCCGACAGCACACATAACAATATTGACCGTCAATCTTCGGCATCCACGCTTCTCTCTGCGCGCAAAAGAACTCTCCCTTGGGCGGCACCTTGTCGGGCTCGTCGAACGTCCCCCACATGACGTACCGAAACTTGTCCGCCGCCGCCTCCCCGTCCTCGTATACGAACGCGCCGCAGGTGTCGCAGAATTCCCGGACCACGCCGTTGTCCTGCTTGAACTTTTTCGGCTGGCCTCGCGTGTAGGAGAAGCCTTCCAGCGGGACCTTGGGCCATGGGATGATATCAGCGCACCTCCTCGGATTGTTGCGACGGAATGAAGGCCTGCATGGAGGCCACGAACCTTGGTCGTCAGACCGTAGTTGGTCCCGAAGGCCCTCTTGCAGCTGGAGCAGTGGCAGAGAGATGTTCTTGCATCGTCTGTGGAAGCGAGTTTGGCGGAGTACTGTAGTTGGGCGCAGACACAGCGACCGGTCAATGTGGTGGCCATGGTGAACAGAAGACAGGCAAGGTGCGATAAACGGAAAGCGTGGCGGAATAGAGACGCCCAGAGGTCGTCGAAGAGTACTGATCCGAGCACTCTTAGAACGCCGTTGAAGCCGTCCGGTTCCTCTGCCGCTTCCTCGCTCTCTTCTCTCCCACTTTCCCCTCTCCGCCTCTCACTATCCGCGCTTCCGACGGCGAGGATGAAACTTCCCAGATCGCCCACCGGAATGACGGGTCCGGCATTGTCCTGGATCGGATGTAGGTAAGACTCGATGGACGCCTTGTCCGCAGCCAAGAAGACCGAGTCTGGGCCTGTCGGGAGAAACATCGCCATCGCTGGCGACTTGCCATACTCCTGGTAATGTCTGTGGATGTCAGAGGTGCCTCCAAGTAGCCTGGCATCATAGGCACTCACCGTTTCGCTGCCTCGACATCACCTTCGGGAATACCATGCTCCCGGCCATCGAGCCACCGCACCTTGCACAACGGCTTCACATCGCCAGCTCCCCGCACCCCGTCCCCCCAAGCCGTCACGTCGCTCTTGAACTTTTCCAGGAACGTTTTCCATTCCTCGTCAGAGTGTTCATAGCAGATACGATACCCGACGAACCCCCACGTCCGAAGGGACCGGTTCCCTAGGTTCATCATGTTCTTCACCTCACATATCCAAGGCTCGTCACCAAAAACAGCCGACGGCGGCCCGCGCAGCTCCCGCCTGGCCGTCGCATACGCATGCGCCTGCAGCCGGCTCGTCTCCTCGCTCCGCACCGGATCCCCGCGCTGCCTCACGTCTGCGCCCTTCCGCATGGTGTAGAGCACCATCGCCTGGTTCGTGAGCCACTTGCACCGCAACGCGTACACCTTCGAGCGGAACCGCATGTTGTACGGGAACGCCGTCATGGGCGTGCCCCCCTGGTACCCCTCCCAGTTGTCGCGTATCCGCGGGGTGGCCGCCGTGAGCGTCTGCAGCCGGAACCCGGGCAGCGGCAGCATGATCCGCGTGTCGACTTTGTTCGTGAGTTCCGTGAGATCGTGCACCTTGTCCAGGATCTCCAACTGCGTGGGCGTCAACGTCTGTATGGGCATCGACACCGTCCACTGTAGCCTCGCCCACTGCACCTCCCTGAGCTCATCCAACCGCGCCAGCGTCCACGCGTGCGCCCTCTCTGCGACGGTGGTCAGGTAGTCCACCAGAAACTCCTCCCACATCGCCGTCACCGAGATCGACGTCCGGCCGCGCTCGGCGCGATAGGCGTTCAGTGCCCTCTCGAAATCACTACACGTGTCCCACACTCCGTTGGCCGCCTTGCGCATGCGGTCCTGCGTCTGCGGGAGATTAATATACTCGAACGCGTCGACGACCTGGCTCAGATGCTCGCACGCGCGCTCAAAGTTGGCCAGCTCGTGAAGCCCCTTCTGGCGCCACCGCGCGAGCGACATGGGCGGCAGGCCGTGTAGCAGCCGCGTCTTCATATGGTGCAGGTCGCGGTCGCACTCGGTGCTCGTGGTCATGACGATGCTCAGGAGATCCCCCATGCCCCCAATGATGCTGATCGTGCGGGATAGGGCGTTGTCGACCCGGATCCGGGGCTTGTTGTACGGCGCCGGCGCCCATTCTCTGTAGGGCCGGCAGAAGAGGGCCTGCTCATCTTCGTCGGACGGTCGGGGCTGGGTTGGGTCCTTGCCGCTGAAGAGCTTCCCTTTCATGAACAGGGAGGCGAATTGGGTGGCCAAGGTGTTGGGAAGCACGAAGGCATCGTCTTGGGTGAGATATGTCAATGGCCAGTCCGGGTTGACAGGGGCACCCGCATAGGGGTTCTACTCACTGACAATCACCAGCTGAGGGTGCTTGTACTCAGGGTTGACCACGTCAACCCCTTGAGTGATGTGCTTCATGTCGTCAAGGCTTCGCCACGACATTTTGGCCTTCTTTACCGTCGAATGAGTGAAATTTCATCAACAGTCTCGTAAAACCTACAGACTCAAGGCAATGTTTATATCTATTTCTCTATTGCTGTTGGTACGGACAACATCGCCATGAGCCCACTTCTGCCTGTCATAACCATGTTCGGTGTGGCCAATGGGGGCAGTCTGTTGGAACCAGGGCAGTGAACAAGAACGGTCCTAGCGGCCCGGCAGCCTGGAACACCGGGCTAGAGCGCCCAAAACGGCCGTCGTTGCCTAGACAGACAGACGCTTCTGTGCGGCGCGATGGATTCTAATCCGGCGAACATCCGAAAAAATGTCTGCAAGCTTAAATTACCTGCTTGGCGACGTTGGTTTTCACGAGTCCGGCGGCTGGACTGGAATATCGGATCCGAGCAGGTTGTCGTGTGGTGAACCGTGAGACTTACAAACTGCAGACCCTCAATCCACTTACAGGTTGACCACCGCTGGCACCGGCAGATGCGAATTACTGCCATCATCGAGGGAACCCTTTGCTTACTCCCCTTCTTAATTTTCTCTCTTGTGATGGTGAGTACCATCGTCAGGAAATCTGCTAGCTCGCTTGCTAGTGCGCGGAGAAACATTGAGATAAACGCAGAAAGGGCAGTTCACTGCGTCCTTCCCCAAGTGAGAGAAAGCATTGCAGGTTCAATATGATAAGTACTGCGAGCAATCGAGATCATGCTATTTGGTTTCAGGGACCTATTTCATAGACTTGGAAAGTATAATTTCTGTGTTTAAAGTGGATTTTCTACTGGTCTGCCTAGAAGGCAGATCGAGCAACTAGATGACTGCGGCACAACCCAATGGCGTCGATCTTCGCCCTTGGAGTTGCCCCTGCATCCTGCATCGGCCAACTAATCAGCCCTTGCTTCTATTAAAACCTGTACTGCGCGCCCATGTCCTCGCAAGGCTCGTCTGCGAAATCTCTCGTCCTAGTTGTTATCTCGTCATCAGGGCCTCTCGATTGGTTCTCCGAGTCAAGTATTGAAATTTTAGTCTGGCAGACAGCATCACCCACACTTACAGACGACGTCATCACTCTACAAACACCTGGAATTCTCAGATCCTGCCAAGCAAATCAGATTGCTCCGTCTGGAGCCGTCCCCAACCGGAACCGACGAATATGCCTTCAGCTTGGAGATTCATGATTTCCAAGAGAATAGTCGCTCATCCTACATCGCCATATCCTACTCCTGGGGCTTGCCTATCCCAAAACTTCCCGTTGTAATCAATGGGCTCCGGATGCGAGTGCAATTCAACTGCTGGTACGCGCTTTGGCAGATGCGACACCACGGCTACACTAGCGACGCCAACTTCTGGATAGACTCGCTCTGCATAAACCAAGGCAATGATGAGGAGAAAGGCCACCAGGTCGCCATGATGGGAGATGTTTTCTCCTCTGCCTCATCGGTGGCTGCGAGCCTTGGAACTGGCGAAAGTCTAGGAAATGTGCGAGAAATCCTCAAATCCGGCAACAATCGAGAGATTGGCAAGCTTCGGCACAAGTTTGATCTACTGCCCTACTTTGATAGGGTGTGGATCAAACAGGAGATCATTCTCACAAGGGAAATCACCATTTTCTACAGATTCGAGAGCCTTTCGTGGTGTGAATTTGATCATGCTGTTAACGCCGGCAAGACGAAATCCATCGGTTCCACATTCATCAGTTCCCCGTTCATCAATCCCTCAGGTGAAGGTTCAGATTCCAGTGCTGACTCACGCGAATTTGGCCCGTTCAAGTATGATCTCGTTGAAAGCGAAAGGCGGAGGATCTTTAAACGCGAAGAGCTGGAGAAAATTTCTATCAGCGCACAGCTCTGCAACCACCGGTCTGAGTTGACGAAAACATCGACGTTCATGGACCTGGTAGCGAGATACAGAATCGCAAAGGCTTCTGTGGCAGTGGACAAGATATACGCTCTTCTCTCTCTGCTTCCTCGGAACGACCCTATACGACAGAATCTCCCGGTCATATACGGGCAATCAACATGGTTCCCTCTATTCAGAGATCTCACGAAGCTCTTGTACAGTCACTACAAGAATGAGTGTGTGGCAGACAAGCACAACGTCCTGTGTCTAGTTCGCAATGTACTTGAAATCCGCGGTCTTGACGAGGACGTAATCGCCTTTTTCGAGTCTCAGGCGTGGGGTCCGTCTAATGCTCAGTTATTCCATCAAGAATCTGCGACTATTGAAATCTCCGGTATGGCGGAGATACACAAGGAAGACTCCGAAGACCTAGACCATCGCGAGCTCAGAGTCACAGCAAGCCAAGCAGAGCCAATGGAGATCATCGAAAAGTTGGGTTGGTTCAAACATACTGGCCACAGAGACCAAAGAAATGGAACTGGAACGCGCCCCGAAGTACACATCCCGCCGCAACTCAAGTCTTTGCGAACGCTTTAGAATTTTAAGAAACCACAAGATTGGCACAAGTCTGCCAAAAGTACCCGAACCCCGAACCCCATTCCCAACGAGACCTTCTTGGTCAATTCTGACGTTCGACCGGGAGACGTCCTTTGTTGCTTGCATGGGGTTTTAAGAGGGTTTCAAACCAATGTCGTCCTACGTCGAGTTGTCATCGCAAATGAGAACAAGGAGAAAGACTGTGTTGTGCACTTTGGAAATAACATATGCCGACCCTGTACGACATTCTTTCTCCACAGCTGGGCTGTACCTATAAGTCAAAAGCCTACACTTGGTCATCGGCCAAGCGGTCGAGACATACGTTATACTTGTGGCGAAGAGTTGCGGTGGAGACATGATTGTGAAACCGATCTAAGTTTGCACTACCGCGATGCACTGATTCCCCTCCTTCTCAACCACCATCCCTTCCAATCGTTATTGTACTTCAACACCGTGCCCAATTCAGGAGCAATCGACTTATTGTCTCGAATCCAGCCTCAAGATTGGTTTCCTGATCCTGAGGACAGCATGGACATGTTTGAATATTCTGTTGGTTCTCCCGACACTGGCTCATGGCAAACGAATGACGTCAGCGGTTCTCATAAAAGCTGTCCGGAATGAACACTTTACTCGCTGGAAGGGTTCATGATCACATATTTCCCCGAAAGCGTGATTCAATGCTAAGGATTCAAAATAGTCACCGGTTAAAAAGTTTCTCAAATACAGAACATCCCCTGGCGTGATTATCTACTGGATGAAATACCGGCAGCAGGCTCACTTATTCTATCGGCCTATATAGAGATCCCAAGCTATTTTGTCTGCTTTGAAGCTTCACCCAGGAAGCCAAGTGAATATCTCCCAATGCCAGTAATTCCAGTTTCTTCTCGTCTAAGAAGAAGTTCCTTCAAGGCCTCTTGTGATGGCGCCCTGTCTGGGTTTGTCGTATAAGTTACTATGCAGCTCCTTTGTGAGAACAGGCAGAGCCACAAATGACAACAACATACGACAGGTTCTTGCCGTACATCCGATTCCGTTTCCCAAAACGATCTTCAACTTCAGCAAGTCCGTACATTCCCTCCTGTTGGTCGTAGCTTCCCCCCCGCCCCCCCCCCCCCCCCCTGCATGATAACACATGCTTTCCTCGGTTATCGGCACACGACTCAGAACCACCACGCGGAAGCCGGCTAGCTTCCAGCAGGCTTCGGATATTTCGGATCACAGGCAATTTATCTCAGGAACGAAGGCAGCTAATCTCCCCTCTGATTAGCTGGTTATGAACGGCAGCGGCAGCAGCAGGGGGGCACTCGCCAACGCTAATTCTCTCGCCAGGTGCCGTGCCGGTTCAGGTTTGTCCACGTGTGGGGACTCTCTCCCACTCAATGGTGGGAAATTGGCACAGTACAGGAAGGGCGGCCTGAGATAGCGACGGCTACATCGGTCATGGCACGGTTGATTGGACGGGAAAACATCGCGGTGTCTATACCAGAGAAGGGCCCCAAAATCTTCCGTCGGAAGCAATTCACCTTCTCACGAGGTTGAGGAGTTTGCTGGTCTGATTCATCAGTGTAAACAACATTGGAATGGGGAGGGTTGCATATAAGGATCCTTCAATGTCTTGGCATCTGGGGTAGAATCAATCTTTGACGTGCATCTTGTTGCTTTTCTTTCCGAGATCCTCGCTGGCTTGATTTAGCTTGTTCGCCATGGCTGCCAAGACGCTTATCTCCATGCTTGCCGTCGCCAGCTCCGCTGCGGCTCTGACGTGCCAAGTTGCTGGTTCGTAACCTTAAAGCTCCGTGGTCCTTGTCTCCAGGCGATAAGCTGATAAAAGCCTAACAACAGGCGGCACCTCTGATGATTCCCCTGCTATCCTGGCTGCATTGAAGCAGTGCAATAATGGCGGAACCGTGAGTGGGATCGTGAATCCTCGGCGCCCGTTGATCAGGATGTTGACTTGTTGCGTTCCCAGGTTGTCCTTGACAAGACGTACACCATCGGCTCCGTGTTGCAGACGGAGGACCTGTCCAACATCGCCATCCAGCTCTCTGGCACCGTCAGCTTGAGCACGGATCTCAGCTAATACTGGCAGAAGAACTCCATCCAGCTGACCTACCAAGATGCTTACACTGCGTGGGCCGTCGGCGGTAGCAACATTCATGTAGGTTCTCCCGTCTCTGCGTCTCTGGAACGAGAATCATTCTAACGTCCTCTCTAGATCTACGGCGGCGGTTCTTACAACGGAGGAGGCAACGGTACGTTGCTCCCACTTGGCTTCTGAAAATAGTCTTTGTTGATAATTGATGTAGCTTGGTACGCGGCCGGCAAGACTGGTCCCATCATGTTGACCCTGCTCAACGCCAAGAATGTCCTCGTTGAGCACATCACCATGAACAAGAGCCCCTTCTGGCACAACCTTGTCGAGGGCTGCACCAACGTCACGTACAGCCACGTGAACATGAACTCTGTTCAGACAAGTGGAAAGTAGGCCCGAAATACCGATGGGTAAGCCGTTGCCCACTGCGCCAACGCTCTTCGATATAGACACTGACGGTCATAGCTGGGACACCTACCGCAGCTCTCAGGTCACCATCACCGACTGCACCGTCATCAACGGCGACGACTGCGTCTCCTTCAAACCCAACTCCACCGACAACACCGTCAAGAACCTGTAAGTCCCCAACGCGGAGATCACACACCCACGTCTGCCCGAGCATCAAGACTGACAGCCCCTCAGCTACTGCCAAGGCTCCCACGGTATCTCCGTCGGCTCCCTGGGCCAGTACGCCGGCCAGGTCGACATCGTGCGCAACATCTACGCCAAGAACATCACCATGGTCAACGCGTCCAACGGCGCCCGCATCAAGGCCTGGGGCGGCAGCGCCTCCGCCACGTCCACATCAGGCGGCGGCACCGGCGTGGTCCAGAACGTCACCTTCGACACCTTCACCATGAAGAACGTCGACCTGCCCATCGTCATCGACCAGTGCTACATGACCTCCGCCGCCGCCTGCGCGCAGCACCCCTCGGGCGTCACCATCAGCGACGTGCACTACATCGACGTGACGGGCACCGTCGATAAGGCGGCTGAGGGCGTGAGCATGGTGTGCAGCGACGTCTGCCAGGACATCACCGCCACGGGCACGAAGCTCGTGGGCACGAAGGGCGGCGCGGAGTACATCTGCAAGAACGTCGCGTCGACGGATAAGTTGGACTTCCCCTGCAGCGCCACGGGCGTGACGGTCGGCGGCACGACCAAGAACAGACTTCCCGAGCGTGTGACCGTGTAGCGCAAGCGCTAGCAAGCAAGCCAAAAGTTCAGGGTCCCAGGCTGAACAACGATGAGAGAGGGAGGCTTTCCGCCGGCCCTCGAGCTGTCCTCAGCTTCACCACCATAACCAGCCGTCTTCTCTTTCTTTCTCCCTCATTTGCATCCAACTTTGTCACAGAGCATAGCTTCCCGCCCGTGACGAGACGCTATTGGTATCCGTGCGCGCGAATGGCGGCCACCAAGGCCAAGACACCATGCCATTGATAATTGACATCTTGGCCGGCCAGCGTCCGCGTTGCCGCCCGGCCCCGTTCAGATGAAAAGGGCTGACGAGCACGTGAGGCCAAGCCGATCCGTCCATCCATCAATCGAGGTGTGAGGGCACGCGACACACCACCCAAGACGCCAGGGCGATGGGGGATTCAGACGAAGACGACGACGATGTGTTGTGAGGACGGGACGGGCGATGACGCGGGTGAGCCATGCCATGACCCGATGCTGTACTTTGTAGGTCGAGGATTGAGGCCACACAGGCACACACACATCGAGGGCGCAGCTGTGCACTCATTACCTATGTACGACCTGAAGAAAACAATTGGTCTGCAACAACAAGACCAGCAGCAATTGTTATTTACCAGGGCGGAACCCGAGGGGCTCGGTTGATGGGCGGTGGCCGCATTCGGGCGGGGGCTTACATTAAGGATGAACATGGTTCAATTCAAAGGGAGCCCGTTTGATTCGTCGCCCGGACAAAGAGCAAGCGAGAGGAGAATGAACGTGTCTCCTCTTCTTCCTTTCTGTTCCACAGCCCCAGCAAGGCTCCAAGTACCGATCCGTAGCTCAGCTCAGCTCTGCCCCCGTTCCGACTTTTTACATAATTAGGATGAGTTTAAGCCAGGCAGATGCGAATCCTTCGAGGCGGTACGGCTGATCTTTTTTCATTTGATCTCTCTGTCTGTTTTCTCCGCGGACGCGCCCATCCATCCCACCGGGCGCATATGCCAGCAAGCAAGCACTTCAGTCCTCGGCCGAATTATTCCCTCAGCCCAAAACGGGGCATGCATCCGGGAGTCTAGAAGACTGGAGATTGGATTTCCCCAGCTGCACGGTACCCCGTTGTCATTACGATGTTTCCGCCTCCCGCGCGTTCCATCTTTACCAGCAGGGTCAACCTCAGCTGTACCGCGTATTTAAAGAAAAAGAACAGCGTAACGGCTCCAGTCTCACGCGTGACATGGGCTGGGTTGCAGCTCTCTGGGAGGGGTGGGAACGCCCCTAGACAGAAAGCTTGTTTCGGGCAGGTTTCCTAACAAGGAGTCAGCCACAACTTGATACACACCAAAAGATGAAATTTCTCCATGGCACCGTTCAATCCACACGGCGCCGTTACGTTTTCGCAGAGTCATGATTGGCAGTCCCCCCCCCCCCCCCTTCCTTGGGCCGCCCCTGAGGTAAGGTGCAATGTGAGGCTTTTCCGCCCGGTTCTGCGGGTTCTGGGCCCTTGGTCCCGTCTGTCTGCTAGAGTCTAGGCATGTACAAGTAAGGTCGGTATGCATCCGCCCATTTCCAGGTACCTACATGTAGGATCTGATCCAGTGACATACGCCCCCTCCAAGCTGTAACCGTACCAGAAGTAGGCTACGGCTGGCTGCCTGGAGGATTTTCATTGGCAGGAGTCGTCTGACACAAGGATGACCCCTGTTTCTTGTCATTTCTGGTCGCCTGCTCGTATTCCTAACTGGTGACTGGTGCGCTGGGGTAGCAAGGTTGGGAGTAAGGTACATACTACGTGTCTAACGTACGAATAGGGGGGGCGGAGAAGACGACCGGGGCGTTTCTTTAACGACACTCTCGCTTAAACGGAACCAGGGAATGGGAAGCAAGCAGAAGCAAAAGCTAAGGCGGCATGCCAGACCCGCGCAAAAGGGCGGCATCGTGGCTGCGGGAGAGATCTCCTTTTCGTTTGTTCCACATCCTTCAAATTTGCTGGCTGAACAGGCTCCAGTTAAGGGCGTGATAAGCTCCATGATTGATTAACAAAAATCACGCTTTAGCAGTACTTGAGTGACTCTGGGCAGTAGATCTATAGCGTGGGTTAGCGTTAATATACTGTATATAAGCGAGATAAAGGGGATTACTTTTATTAAGGGCGGTAGAGCTTGCTATAAGCTTTACGCTACTAGAAGGATATTCCTATTATTAATTTTATGTTCTTTCTATATATCTTTTACTTATTATATATATTAATAGTATTATAGAGGTATTCTATAGTTAATAAATAGCTATTAGTAGCTTACTTAACGATAATATACTTAATTAGTATATACTTAAATCTAATACTAAGGGTGATATAGAAGTCTAAGAGTTAGATTTTAGCTTTAACGCCTAGCTAATTAATATACTTATTAATAATATGCTAGTTAATAAAACTTAGCTTAATAATAACCTTAATAATATATAAACTAATAGCTAAGTTAATAATACTTAAGCTAATATAGTTCCTAATACTTAAGCTACTTAAAGTACTTAATACTACTTTATATAGGAACTAAAGTATATTAAGAAGTTCTTTAAATTATACTTTAACTTATATAAGAGGGAAAGACTTTTCACTATAAATAATAAAAAGATAGCTTTATGCTCTATATTACTAGAGACCTTCCTTCTAATAAGAGTAGCCTTCTTTAATATAGTTAGTTAGTTTACTATAGCTAACCTAAGTAATAAGTATAATAATATATACTAAATATATTACTAAGTACTTTAGCTAGTTAATAAGTCTAGTACTAAGTATAATAATAAAAGTAGTATAATTAGTATTATTAAGCTTATATAAGAAGACTAGATTGTAAAAAACTTAAAGTATACTAGCGTTAAATAGTAAGGCTTTCTATATATATATAGCTTCTATAATACGTTATAAATTAGCACTAAGCTGATAAGTAATAATATTACTAAGGTTAGCAAGTAGAGGCGCTATAATAATAATAATAATGATAACCCTCTAAAAGTTATACTAACTTAGTTACTATAGTAGTAATAAGCTGCTAACTAGAACCTTACTACTAATACTTTAAGTTTAGTCCCTGCTAATAATATATTAATAACATATTAAAGTAGCTTAACTATTAATAAGAAGGTAGTAGCAGTAAAAGCAAAGAAAGAGGCTAAAAGTGAGGCTATTTAAGTAATTTAAGGTAGTTTTAACAACTTAGTAGCGCTAATAGGCAAAGTAATAATTACCTATAGGATTAAAACTTATAATACTAATTTTAAGTATTAGTTTAGTGTTAAAAGTATTTTAAAAGCTAGCTTATACTTCAAAGAGGACCCTTTAGGCACCTCTATATTTAACGCGCTACTAGAAGTAGCAAAGTTATTATTCTTAGAAAAATTTAATATTTTAAGTAGTTAAGAGAAAGTTAATAAAGTTAATAATAAGGTAGCAGCTGCAGAGGGTAGCAATATTAATATATTAATAGAAGGTAATAAAGAGAATAGTTATAACAGACTTTAACGCTAATAAAACCTTATTTCCTATATAGCTAATAAAAGGGTGAGGATTTAATATCTAGATTTATAAATTCTCTTTTTAGCGTTAAAAAAATCTACTAATAATACTAATAAGAGTAATAAAAGTTTCTTATTAGGTTTTTTAGAGGGGTAGAAAGGTTAAAAAGTAGGCTGAATATTGCATTAAATATCATATTAAATATTAACTTTTTTTGCCTAAGTTAATTATATTAACTTACTAACTACTACTATTACTACTCCTCTACTTCTAACTACTGCTGCTAGTGCTAAATTGATAATTAGTAGTAAATCTCTAGCCCTTTTTTATCCTTAATCACTTTATCTACTTTTACTACTGCTACTACTAAGATTTTAGCCTTATTAACTTTATTAGATTTATCCTCCTCTTCCTCTACCTCCTACTACTTTTTTTCTATAATTTTAATAAAGTTATATAGGTTTATTACTTTATATATAATTCTAATCTATATTTTAAAGCTATACTTTAGTAAGCTACCCCTTAAAATTGTAAAAACCCTCTTTAATATATTAAATACTTTCTTAACTTTAGTTCTTAGGTATATATACTACAAGTTATATAATTCTTTTGAGGTTTCTAACTATAGCTCTAGCCTAAAGTCTTTTAAGTAGTATCTCTTACTATTAAATAGTACTATAATCCTTTAGAGGTTTTATATAAACCTAAAATCTACAAAGTAATACCTTCCCTATAATATTATAAAAAATCGCACTAATATTTAGTTAAGTAGAGTAGAGTTATTTATTAATCCCTTAGCGCTAGCTAGTATATATATAAACTAGTAGTTAAAGTTAACTACTATAAATACGTTTTATACTAACTAGCCTTTCTAATTATAGAACCTTTTTTAATCTTCTACTTTAATAAATATAAAGATATATATCTTATTAATTGCTCTAATATAGCTATTAAACTGCGCTATTTTATTATTAAGCTTAACTTCTACTAAGATATATAATTAGTTAGATAACTTAATAAAGTTCTTATATATAATACTTATTATATTAAGTATAATATTAAAAGTGTAGTTAATAACTACTTAAGATATACTAAACTAATTAGCTATATTACACTAGGTTACTAACTACTCTATAATATATAGAAAGATTATTAACTTTAGTTTAACTATCTAGTATCTTATATTAAAAAGAAGGTTTTAGTATTATAACTAATCTATAAGTAAAAAGAACTCTACTTTCGTTAAGCGTAAAAGATCTTAGAACTTAATATTAGTCTTATTAAGAGTTTCTCTTATAATCTTAGCTACTTCTTGTGGATTATTATAATATAAAGCTAGTATATACTTCTTTAGCTTTATATACTTATTAACTCTCTTATTATTTACTTAGAAAGCTTTATTAATTAATAAAGTAGCTACTAACACTAAGTTTTAAACCTAGCGATCTATTATTTATATTAGCTAATTATTACTTAATTTTATTTAAACTACAGTATACTAGCTCTCTTAATAATAAGAAAAATTAGTTAATTTCTACTAAAAAAGCCTTATTTTACCCCCCTATTAAAGAGGATACTTTACTTCTAAGGGGTGTAACTATATATAATTCTAGCTAGAGCGGGTATTTATTACATAACGTAAAATTCATACTAAAAGAGGTATAGTCTCCCTCAGAAATTCGATTTTCTGTTATTTTTCACCTCCACTTGCCTCAAAATCGCTAATCAATCATGGAGCTTATCACGCCCTAAGCTTGGAGGTACTTACTTCTTCTACATGCAGAGAAAGAGAAAGACGCCATTTTCGGTGGCCATTGTCACACGGTGCCGCAAAACCGGGCGTGTTGCCAACGGAGGAGCCCTTGGTCGTAGCTTTTACCTGATGTATCCCGTACCGTGGCCTAGGCAGGCATTTCCATCCATTCAATTGCACCGTCCACCATTCCCATCCACCTATTCGTACCCCAGTCTCGAGTAAGAGTGAATGGACCATGGGTCCTGTCGGCAAACAACCCCGAAGGCTGAAGCAAACGGCCCCCAGGAGAGTCAGGAACGGCGGCGGGCCAGCATTGAGCAAGCAGAGCAAAGCACGAAGCAAAAAGCAGGCAGACCAGGCACATAAGCATAAGCTCTCTCGACCGGGACTCCTCGATCTCCTTTTTTTCCCTCCTTCCCTCCCCTTTCCCTTCCTTGATGTTTTGCTAGTTCTTACCGTCCCTTCTCCCTGTTGCTGCTGCCGTTGCATCATCATCCGTTTCGATACCCTTTTTTAGTTTTTTCTGCTGTTTCCTCTCGCTTGATTCACATGCCATTCACCCCCATCTCCACAACATCGACGTAGAGAGACGTGCAAAACTGGGGAAAAGGGAAACAAGATATGAGTGCAAACTTCTGCATCCTCGCTCTCTGAACACATACCTAACTTACCCCCACTCCTTCTACTCCCTGTAACAAATATACACGCGAGACGGCTCTGGCCGACTCGTACCCAGAAGCATGCACCATGACTCTTCACCAGGCCACTCCTCGCTACGCCATGGATTTCTCACCTCGCCCCGACGACTGTTAATAGGTATGGGCTCGCGCTTCTCCAACCAGCGCTTCGTCTTCAGCCTGGCCGCTCTCGCCGTCCTCGGCGCCAAGTTCGTCCACATCAAGAGCCACCTCTCCGCCCTGCCAACGGTCCATCTCGTGAACTGGGGCTACTCCTTCTTCGCACAGGACTTTGTCCTGCTCATCATCCTGCGGCTGCTGCTCGGGGGATGGCTATCTTCAAACCGCAACAACGACGCCGGGTTCCTGCGCCGCGCCGCCGCCTTCGCCAGCTGGCTCTTCATCGGGTTCGTCATCGGGCTCAACCTCGTCGGCATCTGCTTCTTCGCCATGTCCGGCTCCGAGATCCACTGGTCCAACATCGGGCTCGCGGGCGACGCCGCCGGCCGCGCGCTGCTGCTCACGGGGCTCTTCACCTTCGCCCTCGTCTGCGCCGTGCTCGCCGTGCTCGCCTGGGCCCTGAAGGACGTGCTGTTCGTCGCCGTGGGCCTGGCCGCGGACATCGTGTGCTGGCCCGTCGCGTGCATCGCCCGCCGGCGCCGGCCCCACTGGGCGACATACTCGGAGGTCCCGCAGCAGGATGTCGAGCACGGAGGCAGCACGAAGGAAACGACGGACTGCGCATCCCCGCGGCGCAGCTTCGACCTCTCGCACGGGTGGGACGGCGTCAAGACGTGGCCGTGGGCGTGGATGTTCTGGATCGCGGCCTACACGCTCGCGGGCGTGGCGCTGCTGGCGCAGGTCATCATGTGCGCGCTGCGGCCGCACGAGAGCTCGCTGACGTTCATGTCGTGGACGCCGACGCTGCTGCCCTTCATCGACTTCAAGAACTCGTCGCCGAACCTGGAGAAGCTGGTTCCGCACTACAACTCGGGCATCAACCGCGACTGGGACAACCGCACGGCGCTGGCTGACGCGGTGCCCTTTGCCTGGCTGCCCAAGGACATGGCTCCCGAGGGGTTTGAGGACTGGTACGGCGGCAAGAAGCACTACAACGCGACGATGGACCCGCTGAGGATTTCTAACCTGGACGACAAGTTGTTGCCTGAGCTGAAGATGAAGCTCGAGGACGTGCCGATCCGGCATGTGATGACGATTGTGCTGGAGAGCACGAGGAAGGACATGTTCCCGTTCAAGCGGTTCGGTATTAGTGAAGGGCGGTTGCGTGATACGTGGGTGCATGCGGGATACGACGGGATTCCGCCGGATGCGCTTGAGCGGCTGAGGACGTTGACCCCGGTAGCCAAGTTCCTCACCGGAGACTACGAGGATGGATTTGAGACGGAGGAGAAGAAGAAGAACAAGAAGGAAAAGAGCCGTGGCGGACTCAACTTTAACGACGCCTACACGACATCGACGTACACCCTCAAGAGTCTCGCGGGCAGCCTCTGCGGCATCGCGCCCCTGATTGCCGACTTCAACCTGGAGTACCTCCACCACTTTTACCAGCCGTGTCTCCCGCACATCTTCGGGGCCCTCAACACCCTCGAGAAGGACAGCAGCGGAGACAAGAAGAAGCCCTTCGGGTCGTACAAGTGGAAGTCGTCATTCATGCAGTCGGTGACGCTCGACTACGACAACTTCGGCGCCCTCATGAAGAAGATGGGCTTCCCGCAAGAAGGGCTCATCGACAGCGTGTACCTCCGCAGCGACGACGCAAAGTTCGGCAAGGTCGACCTGCCGAACGTCAACTACTTCGGCATGGAGGAGACGCCGCTCGAGGACTACATCCGCGACCAGTTCGAGAGCGCCAAGAAGGCCGACGAGCGCGTGTTCCTCACGCACGTCACCAGCACCAGCCACCACCCGTACAACATGCCCAAGAACGAGACGTACGTCCCGCTCGCGCGCGGGCTCGACGACCTCTCGCACTACATCAACGCCATCGGCTACGACGACCGCTGGCTCGGCAAGATCCTCAACATGCTCGACGAGATGGGCGTCGCGGACGAGACGCTGGTCATCCTGGTGGGCGACCACGGGCTGTCGATCCCCGAGAATGACATTCTGGCGTCGTACTACAACCCCAACGTCGGCAGCAACCACGTCCCGCTCGTCTTCTCGCACCCGAAGCTGCCGCCCATCACCATCAACGACGCCGTCTCGGCCCAGCAGATCCTGCCGACGGTGCTGGACCTGCTCATCGAGACGGGCTCGCTGTCCAAGGACCGCACCGAGGCTGTGACGGATCTGTTGAGGAACTACGAGGGCCAGTCCCTGCTGCGCCCCGTGCGCCAATCCAAGGAGGCCGAGAACAAGGGCGAGGTCGCAAACTGGCAGTTCACCGTGATCAACCCGGGGCGGGCGATGGTCGGCGTCCGCGACGGGCGGCACAAGTACTGGCGGATGGTGGTGCCGGTGGTGGACAACATCGAGTGGCACTTTACGGACGTGGCCAAGGACCCGGCGGAGAAGCAGCCGGTGCTCGGTTTCGACTTCACGGGGTTCCTGGCCAAGATCGAGGAGACGCACGGGGTCGAGGCGGCGCGGTGGGCCGAGGAGGCGGCGTTCGTGGCGCGGTGGTGGGTTGAGGAGAACAGCAAGCGGTGGCGTTACGGACCTTATGCGGCATACTAGGATCATTGGAGATTTGCATCTTCCGGCGTTTGACTGATGATTGGCGTTTATCTTGAACTGGGATGGGTTGGTGGGTTTAGCATAATTAGACGACGAGGAACACAAAAATTACAAGCTCCTGTTGAAACTTTCAATGTCCTTTTGTTTGTGGGTCATGACGACTCTTTGCCGTACGAATGTCTCGCATATTCGCATTCTGTATGACTGGGCGGTATGCCCCATCATTGAAGCACCCTGTCAACGGGTTCTGCGGAGACAGTTGTCAGCGACTAAGGCGGAAGGGTGTTCGCAAGTCCCAGGCAAACGTTCGTCTGATGTGATGTCGCGGTGAACCTTGAGCGACGGGCCGCACCCGATCTCTTGGGTATGGACGTCGCAAACTCTTGCAACCAGCACCTACTCAAAAACGAATGCAAAATGTAAAGAGTGAGGCTGGAATCAACAACTGACGTCGAAACATAGTTGTCGACGGTCTTGGCATTCTCGCGGGGTGTGCCGTGGATTCCGATGACGCGGCCAAGCTGCGGCCGGCTCGGAGCTCGGAGCCTACCCAGGCCGGATACATAGAGTGTCAAAATTTCGAATTTCACATCGCCTTGTTGGCTAAGTGGTATAGCGCCTCACTAGTAATGAGGAGACCGGGTGTTCGATTCACCCACGAGGCATCTGCCCGAGCATCTCCGTCGGCCGACGCTCAGTTTCTTTTTTGGCAATTTTCCACTCTTTGCTTGTCTTTTGCTCATTGGTCGATCATTGATCAGTCCCCCGTTGCGGTAAACTGCAACTTTCGCCTCTCAATTCAATAGTCTCACCTCATGCTCCAAGGTCACCCCTTCACGCCCACCAGCAATCTCCCCCTTTCCAACATTCCAACACATCTCTCCGCGGACATCCTCAGACAATCACTAACCGTGTGAATAAAAGCCGTCGGAGTGATGCCGCCATCGGCCCAGTAGGGCTGCCTCTTCCCAGAAGCTCTCAACTTAGGCCGGCACGTCGAGACCGGGTCCCCCCAATCTCGTCCCTGTCCCGGCTTCAGTCACGCACCGCAGCAGAAACTCCTCCGAGTCCCCAGCGGTCTGGGATGGCCGACCGACCGAGTCCGCGGAGTCGGACAAGCGGTGCTGCCAGGGGTTCCACGCGCTGCCCCCCCCCCCCCCCCCCCCCCCCCCGCGGCGGCTCTGGGATCAAACGGCGCTCACAAGCCTCAAGGATCAGTTCCTGCGCTGCGCATTATCCCAATTGAATTCCTGCATCCCATCAATTGAGTTGCGGCGATCACCCCATCCCCCAAAGCTGCCAACCACATTGCACTCTCCATGTCAAAACTGTCAAAGTTGTCAAGAAAATCAGACGGTCCCCACCACACACAACCTCATGCCTTTGGTCAAACGCCACGTGAACCTTTCCACGCGATGCTTTGCCTCTGCATGGCCCTTGATTTGCCCTTCCCGCGATGCGACAGGCGCAGTTACATTGATATCAAATAAGACGAATGCAGTAAGCCCCTTAATACAACCAACATATAACACATCTGCCAGCCAAGGCCGCATCGCTTATCCAGCATCGTGGGATCTTCTTAGGGCGTATCATCTTTCCATCGTCTGGGCAAAATCTTTAATTCATGATGAAACCGCACTCTCGAAAATGCTCAACGTCACCCTGAGAAACTGGGTCTGCAGCACCACGCAGCGGCCACATGGCACTGCACCGTGGGGTCTTTGCGTCCCGCCGGATAGTCGGCGATTATGAGTGATCATGAAATTCCGATCAGGAAAGGTGACTGTAAAACAACGCATTGGAACGGACAGCCCGGCACGCCGGCGCGGGGAGGGAGGGACCACCAAGGCGCGGTGTCGGCACCAAGCTCACCTGTTCCCCCAATTTGTTAGCGTTTTATCAACGTTACATTGGCCGCAGACGGGTAAATCGGACTGCTCCCTCTCTGCGGTGTGCCGTTGGTATCGTGATCCGCGGCCTGTCTAGGCGAAGGCTGCTGCCCTCAGAAGCGCGTCCGTCCCTCGGGCCTTGGCCTCTGCGCGTCTTCTTTCACAATACCAAATGTTCGATATCCGTCAACGGCGCTAGCATCTTGTCAAAAAACGCCACTTGACGTCAACAGCACACCAAGCTCGCTCGCTCGCAAAGCTCGCAAAGCTCGTATTCACAGCCGATCTTCACTGCTTTGCTGTTCAAACTGCCTTTAGTACGCCATCATCACCCGCTAAAAGGGCAGGTCATCAAGCGCGAAAACTGGACAGAGAACAAGAAACTAGGCGGCTAGCGGCAACACCGTTAGTTCAACCTCTCTAGCCGAGCCCGCCAGAAATGTTGCAGAACTTGTGAAAGGTGCTGGATAAAGCAGCCAAGCGACCTTGCTGGGAACACCCTCTGCATTATTACGACACTTATGACGGGCCACGGTGGAGCGTTCCCCTGATCGCCTGATACTGACTCGCGCTCTGCCTTTCCTTATGCGGCCAGCCAAACCACAAATTTGATGCCCTTTGCAGCGCTTGTCCCCATCTGAGCAGAGAGTTCTGCCCACTGTTAACGTGCTAGACCAGGACTAGGTAGGAATCGAGCGGCGCGGCGGCGAAGGGCAGCGAGGAAGAGGGAAAAAGTAGAGACAAGACCCAGGCGAAGAAAAGGGGACCCAGAGAAGTTCAACGCAGGCCTCCAATGTGGGAAGCAGAGTTCAGCGCAACTGGTACCGTCCGAAACCCTTGGCTCCCCGGTCCGCGGACAATTGTCAAACTTCCAGACTCATCCCATCCCGTCCGCATCCACATCCATCTTTTCCCACTCTGCTTGCTCTGCCTCTTTCTCTGCGTGGAAACCCTGGACTGTGCTTTTTTCCCTTCTCCGACCACTTCTCCCTTGCCACTTCCTCTTTTCGGGCACAACATTCGAAAAGCTTTCGAAGATCGAAATCTTACGAAATTGTCGATTTGGGGAAGATCTCCCGCTCGAAGCCAACACATTCTCGCCAAATTCCCAATATCAATCATTGCGTCCCGGCCGCCCACGTTGCCCGCGGCCCACTGCAGAGGAACAGTCCAGACGCCCAAAACCGCCCACTGGAGGCCGGCAATCCAGGGATCCATCTCTTGGGCGGACAACAAAAGCAGAAAATCGCCAAGGCGATTTCAATTCCATCCTTCCACTGATTCCTGTTGACTGTTGTTGATATCGTCGACGAAGAGAAAGAGGGATTGGTTCTTTTGGGATATGGAGTGAATTCGGGCTTTGGGGGAAGCAAGACGTTACGCCGAAGCGATACATCGATACCCATATTGTCCTGGTATTGGTTTCCTTATCTGCGGGGAACGAGAATCTCGCGAGATTATAGCGACGCCGGAAACCAGAATCGCGCCTGCCTTTGCCTTACCTATATAATATCCACCGAAAGGATTTGTCCATCATGACGACGACATCAGACCCCAATCCTCTCACAACACAACGCGGCGCGGCGCCCCTGACGACCGTCTTTACGACGCCCGACTTCTGCAACTCACTCTACTGGACCAACACTGAGACCCCGCCACTCTCCAGCATCGTATGCATGCCCACATCATGGAAACAAGCGTACGACTATAGCTGGGGCTACTACTCTCCCGGCATCTGCCCAATGGGATACACCGAAGGCTGCGCGTTCCCCACGTCCCTGGCGTCGTCAAAGGACGGGTATGTCAGGCTAGGAGGCAGCGTGGTGAGCGGGGAGACGGCGCGGCTATGTTGTCCGACGGGACACACTTGCTACACGGGTACGGATTACCCATACAGCAAGTGTCTGTCGACAGTACCGACGACATCGTATTACGACTCGAATAACCAGCAAACGTCCCGTTTGGCGTTGGTGTATGCGATACAGGTTAGATGGCGAGCTTCGGATCTGATTATTTTGGAGACAGATCCGACGGTTCCGGGGGCGACATACACGGGGCCGACGTCGACGGGCGGGGTAAGCAGCGCGACGGCGTCCGCTACGGGAACCGCAGAATCGGGGAGCGGAGGATCGATTGCGACAGCAACGGCGACAACGACAGCGGAAGGATCGAATACTGGCGACTCAGGCGACGGCGGTGGTGGTATTTCGGTCGGAACCACGATAGCGATCGCCGTAGGGTCTGTGGCGGGCACGTTGGCGATTGCATTGGTTGCGTTTATGCTGTGCTGGCGGAGAAGAAAGAGGAAGCTTAGGAGAGTCAACACCGACCCGAACATGCATGTGGACTCATCCTCGCCTGCGTTGGTGGCGGCTCACAAAGCTGAGACGTCTGGCAAAACGAGCTTGGAACTCATGTCCCCTAGTACGGCTACGACAGGTAGCGCGACTATGGTGGCGCCGCATTCGCCCAACCCAAACGCCGCCCAGCTGGATTCGACGACTGTTGTGGAGATGGAGACAATGGAGCGGCCGGTAGAGCTGCAGGAGGATTGTATCGTGGAACTCGAGGGCGACATGCCAGGTCCACCGCTGTACCGGGAGAAGGAGGGATGGCCCTTGAGATAAAGAGGCCGATTCTTGAATTTCAGAGGCCAAATTGCCTCAGCGAATTCCTTTTGTCGACGTCTTATTTGACACATAATGTGTCTTGTGTATTATGCAGCGCCGGAGTTCAGCAGGATGGATAATGCAGCTCTAGCCGTGTCAGTCGGCATCTCGGCCAGGAGGGCGAGACTTTGAGATATCAGCCGCATAGATAGGATAAACCTAATCAACATTGAAATGATCGTCAACCCGAAGTGCCGATGCGCCTGTTTGCTGAGGTAGTGATGATATGTTGCGGTCAATCCACCAAAGGCAATTGCGATACTCTTGGCTCGCATGAGCAGGACGAAAGCTGTTCGATTGAGTACTCGAGCAGTTGAACCAGCCTTGCTGACTTTCACTGTCGTTGATAAAAGGTTCCTCTAGTGCGAGGCAAAGATGCCAAGTGAGGATAGGCGACCAGGCTGCGTGTTCCTGCGGTTGGTTCAGACCGGCCATAAGAAGATGGGTTAGTAAGCTTATGCAGGTCTCGACCAGGATTGCGGAAGCTACTCTGGAGCACTCTCACGCGCCGCATGTGTGGCTTACGTTCAGAGCTTACTCTCATAGTGCTGGAGAGAAGACAATCCCTATTCAGGAACCAGAGCTGAGAAAGGAGAATGTTGCTTGGTTTCGTACGACATCTTTGTTTCCCATGACGGAGGCGTTGCCTCAATACTGGCCGGTCGAGCAGTTATGCTAGGCTGGACAAGTTTCCGAGATGCTCAAAGTGCTCTTGGCAGTTTGCGCCCAAGTTCTGGAGGCTGTGCCCGATTTGGTCAACGGCCAGAGATGCCGCCTTTCCGTCCAGCGTGAAGGACATCCTTTCGGATGCGGTACCAATCTCCCTCTGCAAGATGATGTAGTCAAGACCAAAGAGCGAGGCTCCTAGCCGGCTGTGATAATGAGGCTTGCCTTTGGGATTGACTCGACTCGATGCCTCCGGTTGACCGACCTCGAAGTGATAACCGCGGCAGAGCCTTCGTGGGAGATCCACACTCCGTATGACGACCGGGTTGATTGCAACAAACACCCAAACAATCGAAAGATGAGCTTGAATCATGGCAGTTGATCGCTAGCCAGCTAGTAAATGGTGGTAGGTCCACGATCAGTCGTATCGGCTTGTTTCTCATGCACATCACCGGCGTCCCCTAGCCGCTCCAATGCCGACCTGGCGTGCAACCTCGTGCCTTTGGATATCGTATGTTGGTCACATATAAATCAGAAAGCAAGATGAAAATGATTCAATGCCTGTTGCCGAGTGGCATTGTTCGTTGTTTATCTCTGGCTGATCTGCCGCCTCTGCACGTGAGACCTGCATGGATCTCGGCATCCAGCACTCGCCCGCCTCGATAAATTTCAAGATAAGCGCAGGGCGTCGGGTGAGATTGGATCTTCGCCAGTGAGATAGCAGGCTGACACAAGTGCTGAGGTGATTACCGCCTTGGTATCATCTGACTTGCGAAACCAGCCGGAGGGTATCGGACCCTTGGAGGCTGAGTGTGGAGGCGGACGAGCGTCCGGGGGCCCCCGTTATTTACCAGTGTAAAGCCCCGGACGAGTGCCGTCCGTAGCGCGGGCAGCGAATGAAGACTGAGCTGGCCAGGCTGAGGTGGGCTAGGCCGTTGTGAGTGAGAAAGTTGGACCGTTAAGCGTCCACGATAGCCGCTAAGGGGAGCGTGGTTCTGGGGCTGCTTATCCGCGCCCTTGTTAGCAGTAAGCCGTATTCACAGGCAGGCGCTTCTGGTGGAGCTGCATCTGCTCAAGCAAGACAGAGCTCCGAGTGACTCAATTGTTTGTTCTGGTGCAAGTCGCTGTTGCTTTTGTTGGTTGGCACTTTTGTAGTAGCGTATGATTTGCACGTCTCCAACCGTGAGTCGAAGGCAGGGAGGTGGACCCAGGACCAGGGACCTTGAAGGCCAAGGTCGGGAACTCGAGGATGTTGCATGCGGCACAGTCGTAGGCCGATATGCGACATGGTGCAGAGGATGAAAGAAAGCAAAGTGGTCATTGGCCCAAGGGGCGTTTGCGCCGTTCGAATTCGCGCTGATTTGGATCTGCTGCGGTGGCTCTGCAGTCGGGACACCGGTCTCTCAGCCAAGAGGCAGCATCAGCACCTTGATGGATCCTGTCAGAACGCGTGTTACACTCAATTCGGAAAGGAAGGTCGCAGGGGAAAAGACGCCATAAGACCAGCTGATGGCTCCTAGCCAGCGCCTGCCGGGCCATCCCTCGTTTTCTGTCCCTCATCGTCGAGCCTTTTATGCTTTCCGTTATCGCTGTTTTGCAGTTTGAGGATTCTCCAATTTGTTCCTCCGAGTCGAAGGTTGTGAACGTCAGCCTCCAACACCAATCACGACATGGACGAGGAACAGTCTCTGCTGATGCGGATTCCCGCCGAGATTCGCATCATGATTTACGAGCACCTCCTGGACGACGGAGGCGAAAAGAAACTCGCGATCCGCAACAAAGCCATGCACCAGCTATTCGCAGGCAATCTGGGCACGTATAACCGGTCGAAATACCGAGTAATGCAGAGATCCTTTCAACGGACCTGCTTCGAGACAACGTACCACCTGGCGGCGAAGACGAAGATGCATACCGCAATCATGGCCGTCAACCAGCAGGTCCACCGCGAGACGAGCCATATGCTGTACGGCCTCCACAATTTCGACTTTGACGGCGACATCGAGGCGGTTGTACCGTTTCTCCAAGACCTGACACCGCGGTCGCGGGCCATGATTGGAGAGGTGACAATCCGCAAGGCGAGTCCGTTGCATTTCACGGATAGCGACCGGTCGGATTGGTCCAACATGTGCAAATACCTGCGGAGGCTGGACAAGATCATTCCCAAGCTGCGGGTAGTTGTGGACGGCGGCAAGCCTGCCGAGAACGCGTGGGAAGGCGGGCGGCAGCTTGAGGTGTCAGACCTCAGGCTGTTGAGTCTCATCAAGCACGAGAGCATGGAGTGGATTGCGGATCTGAAAACAGTCGAAGGCCTCACGGAGCTGGAGGTCGTCCCCCACATGCGCTACCTCGGGGCGCCAACGACGTCGACAGCGTTGCTGTTCGCAGCCTTCTCCGCGTCCATCGACACAGCGCTGGTCGATTTCCTACGGGAAGACTGCAATCTTCCCGCGAAGGCAGCTGCCTCGGCTTGAACAGCCAGACTGCCCGGTCGACCACCCGGGAAAATGCATTTGCATTTGGCATTGAGGGCTTTGGCGTTGGGACAAGGAAAGCGATGGGGGGGGCGAGTTGCATTTTGGGCGTGCTTTGGCCACTTCGGGGATTCGGTGGAAACGAACTCATCCCACTGACTGCGGGGATGGTGGGCTGGGGCCTGGGGGGAGAATAATTGGAGAGAACGCGGAGAAGACCAGTAACGAAACCCAAGGTGTTCCGTTCCGAGGGCATTCGGGACCTAGGTAGGCAGTTAGCGCAGGGTGGCTTGCATGTTAGATTTTGAATGACTCCGTCACGAGGTTTGAAATATCTCGTGTCTCCCAGCGAGACCCTTGGACCGTGAAGCAGCTGCTGAGTGAGACCAGACGAGGCTAATAAAGCAGGTCGGAGGAGACGCTGGAGCTGGGGCGGCTGCGTGGGCTGCAGTTGGAGAGGCGGTTGGGATGGGTTGACATGGATGTCGAGCCGGGGATTCGAGTGTGGACCTTGATAGCGCAGGTCTGTCACAGCTCCTCCTTCCGGCGAGTGCCCCGCCTTGGCAGCATGCCGATCACGTGCAGGCGTGATGGTCTTATGTAAGGCACCGAGGGGCGTCTCCTTACGTAAGGCCTTCTCCTGTCGGTGGACTCCGTCATTACATAATCTCGCATTCAGGCAGCCCGATAATCCGACAGCCACAGCGCTCCAGCTGGCACCGAGCTGGACAGAGCTGTGTGCCACAGTCACAGGCCATAGCAGGCACAGCATAGGCAGGTAAGGTACCTAGCACAACACAGCACGAGCAGCGCCGCAGCACCTGCACAGCCCGACCTTACCTCATCTGCCTCTCCCAGGCAAGCACCTCAGCCAGCAGCCAAGCACAAGCAGCCAACTCTCGCGATAACCGTCGTCACCTCTTCCCTTCAATCCGCCGACGTCCTCCACCATCCCCAGCCGCGCCAAACGACGCACCATCAGCTTGCGCCACCCAATCCCAGCCGCGCAATTGCCTCGATCCCCATTGCCGTCGCCTACCGTACCTCCGAGGCCCTCGTTGCTTCTTCCTCCATGAACTAATTCCAAACCCCCTACGTCGCCTCGATAGCTACCCCGCCGGTTTGACCTCGACATGTCTGCGACTCCCGTTCCGCCTGAGGACCAGGCACGCCTCCTCGAGGATGCCCTGGTCGCAGTGCGCCAGCAGACCGCCCTCATGCGAAAGTGCCTCGACACTCCAAGCAAGCTGATGGATGCTTTGAAGTGCTGGTACGTCATCCCCAATCACCGGATCCCCGGGAGCTCAACCGGAGCTCTGCTCCCACTCGCGATACCCTTCAATGGCCAATGCTGACCATCTCTTTCTTTGCGCATAGCTCCACTCTCGTTTCCGAGTTGCGCACCAGCAGTCTGGGTCCGAAGCAGTACTACGAACTCTACATGGCCGTCTTCGATGCCCTGCGCTACCTGTCAGTCCACCTCCGCGAGAACCACCCCGTCAACCACCTCGCCGACCTCTACGAGCTCGTCCAGTATGCTGGAAACATCATTCCGCGCATGTATCTCATGATCACCGTCGGCACCGCCTATATGTCCATCCCCGATGCGCCCGTCAAGGAATTGATGAAGGACATGATGGACATGAGCCGAGGTGTCCAACACCCGATCCGCGGCCTCTTCTTGAGGTATTATCTGTCTGGCCAGGCCAGAGACTACCTCCCCTCGGGCGATGGTGATGGCCCAGAGGGAAACCTGTCCGATTCAATCAACTTCGTTCTCACCAACTTTGTCGAGATGAACAAGCTCTGGGTGCGCTTGCAGCACCAGGGTCACTCCCGCGAACGCGAACAACGGACGAGAGAAAGAAAGGAATTGCAGCTGCTGGTGGGAAGCAACATTGTGCGACTAAGCCAACTGGTAGACCTCGAGACTTACAAGTCTGGCATTCTGGCGCCCCTGTTGGAGCAGGTGGTGCAGTGCCGCGATGTTTTGGCCCAGGAATATCTGCTCGAGGTCATTACCCAGGTCTTCCCCGACGATTTCCACCTCCACACCCTTGACCAATTTCTCGGGGCCGTGTCGCGCCTCAACCCCCACGTCAACGTCAAGGCCATCGTCATTGGCCTGATGGACCGCCTGTCCGACTACGCCGAGCGCGAATCCAAGGACGAGACGGAGGATGACAGAGCCAAGGTGGAGGAGGAGGCCCTTGTGAAGTTGCTTGAGAAGACGAGTTTGAAAAAGGAGAGCCAGTCGGCGGCGGCTAGCACGCTTGCGGCGTCAGAAGCCGGGGACGAAGTTAGGAAACTGGATGACCTCGACGAAAATGGAGCCCATACGAACCCGCAGACCAGCGAGAACGAGGCGCGTGCTCAAGAAGACCTTCCCCCGCCAGAGCCCACACCGTCCGTCGCCGATACCGAAAGCACGGCTGTTAATGGGGACGGAAGCGCGCCAGAGAAGGGCATTCCGGAGCATGTCCAGCTCTACGAGATCTTCTTTAGCCAAGTCAAGAACCTCGTTGAGGCACAACATTTGCCTATTCAGGACACGATAGCCCTGCTCTGCTCCTTGACAAACCTGGCCCTCAACATTTACCCGGAGAGGCTAGACTTTGTCAACCAAATCCTCGACTACGCCACTATCAAGGTCAGGGAGAACGCGAACAACGCAGACTTGCACTCTTCCCAGGCCCAGCAGAGCCTCCTGGCCCTGCTCCAAGCCCCCCTCAACCGATACCTCTCTATTTTCACCGCCCTCTCCCTCCCTACCTACGTTCCTCTGTTCCAATCGCAATCATACCCGACTCGACGAGCGGTGGCTGGCGAAGTGGCTAGGACCCTTCTCCAACATCAGACGCGCATCGCTACACCCAGCCAGCTGGAGAACGTCTTAGAAGTGCTAAAGGTGCTCATCAAGGAGGGCTCTCAGCCGCCAAACAACTACCCCGGCGTGGCACAGCGCCGTAATGTCGAGACCGACGAGACGTTGGAGGAGCAAGGCTGGCTGGCCAGAATTGTCCATCTCATCAACGGCGAGGATAATGACACACAGTTCCGCTTGTTGCAGATGACGCGCAAGGCGTACTCTGAAGGCAACGAGAGAATCCGCACAACAACACCTCCCCTCATCACAGCTTGCATGAAGCTGGCGCGGCGCTTCAAGCTGCGCGAGCACTATGAAGACAACTGGGAGACTCAGAGCAACGCCCTCTTCAAGTTTATGCACTCTGCCCTGAGCACTCTGTACACCCGCGTGAACGGTGCCGGCGCGGCCGAACTGGCTCTCCGCCTGTTCTGCGCGTCCGGCCAGACAGCCGACATGACTGGGTTCCAAGAGGTCGCATACGAATTCTTCGCCCAGGCTTTCACCGTGTATGAAGAGGCCATCACAGACTCCAAGGCGCAGTTCCAGGCGGTCTGCGTTATTGCCACGGCGCTGCACCAGACAAGAAACTTTGACAAGGAGAACTACGACACCCTCATCACCAAGTGCGCTCAGCACGGTAGCAAGCTCCTCAGGAAGCCTGACCAGTGCCGCGCCGTCTACCTTGCCAGTCACCTATGGTGGGCCACGCCCATGGCTGCCAACGGCGAGGCAGATGAGACTGGCGTAAGTGCCCCTGCCCTACATCTGACGACCTTGACTGACACACTCCAGCTGTACCGCGATGGCAAGAGAGTCCTCGAGTGCCTCCAACGAGCACTCCGCGTCGCTGACTCTTGCATGGAGACCGCCACCTCCATCGAGCTCTTTGTCGAGATCCTCGACCGATATGTCTACTACTTTGACCAGCAAAACGAGTCGGTAAGTCGCACCCCTCTAACCCCCAAACCGGCGGCGGACCCCGATCTGACATCGATGCAGGTCACAACCAAGTACCTCAACGGCCTCATCGAGCTCATCCACTCGAACCTCGCCGGCAACCAGCAGGACTCGGCCTCGGTCGAGAACAGCAAGCGTCACTTCTACCACATCCTCGAGAGCATCAAGAGCAGGCAGTACGAAGGCCTGGTTCTCTACCCCAAATGAGATGACCCGCCATCCATCTTTTTTGATTAGTCACAGTCGTCATCACGTTTTCACCCCGTCATCATATTCACATTTAACGACACTGTTACGGATTGGGCGAGGATGAGATGGGAAGGAGAATGCAACGAGGAGATGAAGGGTCAGGGTCGGAGGAGAGTAGGAGGCAGGTAGTGTCGTTGTCGTAATCAGTAGTGGTGGAAGGAAACAGTGTTGGAGTAAAGGAAGTTGTCGCGAGCAAGAAAAAAAGAGACGTCGTCGTGTTCATACGATAAGCGCATGCAATCCCAAGTATTTTGTTGGGAAAAAAAAAGTCCTCTGGTGTACTGCATGATTTATGAAATTCCAGCGCTCAAGTGAGTTCCAGGTTTTCTCCTTTTCGAGCTTCCAGGTCCCGGATGCGTCTAGAGAATCTCGGGGACCTTCCGAGACGTCAACAGAACCCAACATGCTTACTGCACTTCAAAGCGCCGCGCCGCACCTCTCACCACACTCTCCAATCATTTTTCAATGTGAGTTGGGTAGTATATTCAAGAAAGAACTACATGCCAACCCAATGGGGCGCAAAAGCGCACCACCTTCCTCACTCGGCAAGCACAAACGACGAATGAAGCTGAATTTCGAGAAGCCCCCCCCCGTCCCCGTAAACTCCATGCAATGCCAAACGAAGCAGACGGCCCGCAGGACGATACTCAATCCGTGCCGCGCGACTCGAGCTTCAGTGTAAGATTTCCGAATAAGAACACAAGGGGAAAACAAGAGGTCACCGGCTTTGCCTCATGGGGACAGGGCTGTTGCGGTGACAGTGGTGACAGTGGGCGAGTCGCCCCTCAATCTTGGACGAGACTTTTTTCTTCTTACAAAAAAAACCAAAAAAAAAAAAACCGATGCGCGTGAGGGGGCTTGAGTTTAGAAAGAATTGAGATAAAAAACGACAGCAATGAAACGACACAAAAGGTTCGTGGTGATGTTGCTAAAACGGGGATCAGTCGCCCTTCTCCTTGGCCTCCTTCTCCCACGTCTGGAGCATGGCGGTCGCGTTCTGGAGGATCTGCGCCGTCTTGTCGACGAGTTTGCTCGCGAGTGCCCAGTCGCGCGCCTCGACGGCATCGCGGATGGCGGGGAAGGTCACGGGGTGGTTGCCGGACCAGGCCTGGGGGCCGTAGACGACGTGTTTGAACTGGGCGCGGTTCGGGATCTTGAATGTTCTTGTTAGCCTGTTTGGTGCGAGAGTATCGGGAATGAATTTCAACTTACGCCGCCGCCCTGGTCGAGGTCTAGTAGCGCCGTCTCGAAATCAGCCATGTGCGTGTTGAACTCGATGCGCAAATCGCCCATTTTGCTCGATTCCCAGCCACCGCCGCCCAAGACGTTGGACTCCCACGACATCTCCCACATGGCGAAGCTTTTGAGGCCGATCTTGACGATGTCGACAACCTTCTTCAAGGGGTCGATGGAGAACTTGGCCTTGTCGATGTTGCTGCGGTCACAGAAGTTGGAGAGGTCGTTGACGTAGCGCTCGATGCGGTCGCCGTAGCCCACCATGTCGAATGGTAGGACGGGCTTGTCCGCCAGCTCGAGAATCAAAAGGCCGACGATCTGGCCCATCATAGCGTGGTAGGTGAACTCTGGGTCGCCGATGCGCTGAACCCATTCGTAGTTGTCGTAGCTGGATTGTTTAGGGTAGCGAGCACCTCGGAAGCCCAGATCGAGAGAGCTCGTGCCGGCGATGGTCTGGAAGGGGACGTAATCACCACTCATATCCAGCTCTTCGAGATCGGCCTGGCGCTGGTCCCAGAGACCGCGCAGGGTGTTGTTGAGGTTCTCGTCAAAGACGCGGTCAATCACGCGGAGCACCGACTGCTTGAAGACGGGAGAGCCTGCGGCGTGAAACTCGGTGCCTGCGACAGCAGCGTCTAAGTTCACGTAGGCGAAGGCGTTCTTTCTGAGGGACTCGTCGTTGTGCTCGACAAACTCGGTGGAACCAATCATGTTGTACTCCTCGGCGTCCCAGGACATGAACTCAATGCTCCGAAGGGGGCGCCAGCCCTTGCTGACGAGCGATCCGAAAATGCGCGCCATCTCGATGAGGACAGCTGTGCCAGAGTGAGGCTCGGTAGCGCCAAACGCCCAGGCATCGCGGTGGTTGCCGATGATGATGGACTTGGCGTCCTGCTCGATACCCTCAATCTTTCCGTAGATGTTCCAGATAGCCTTCTCCTGAACGACGTCATTGTCGTTCTTGAGACGGACGATGGGTGATGAGAGGTTGCCCGTCCACCACTCGGCGACATCAGGGACACCTCCTGCCCATTCCTTCGGCACCTGCTCTCCAAATCCCTTGATGTGTTGCAGCAGAATCTGAGCATCACGCCACGCGAGGGGCAAGCTCGGAATCTTCTGCAGGCCCGGCGTCTCGTCCGGCTTCATGCGCGGGAGGTTCTTCTTGCTCTCCCAGCCAGGGGTAAGGGGGTCGCCAATCACCCAGTTGGACAAGGCGACGGATCCTCTCTGGACACCATCCGCAGGCATGAAGCGGCCGTTGGGCGCGACGTCTCCCATCCTGAAGCCGTCGTCCGCCGGGTCGCTGTAGACGATGCACCCCGCAAAGCCGGCCTCTTCCGCCGCCTTGACCTTCAACGCCAGGTTCGCCTGCGGGCCGTAGTATCGAACTAGCGCAATGGCACCTTTGGTGTCGATCCCGCTGTCGGCCAATTTCTTGAAATCCGATCGTGCGCCGTAGTTGGCGTAAACGAGGGGCCCCTTGACGTCCCCAGACTTGGACAGACCGTGGAAGACCAGAGTCTGGTGCCCCGCCGCCTCTCCTCCGACTTCCTCCTCTTCCAGCTTCGCGGTCCACTTCGCCTTGCCGTCGTCGCCCAGTATCTCGACCGCTCGTCCGCCGGCCTTCGGGTAGTTCATATATACGTAGTACTCGTCGATGTTGACGTGATCCAGCCCGGCCCTGGTGAACATGGACTCGACGTCCATGGCCAGGGCGTAGTCGCCCTCGGTTCCTGCCATGTGGGCGTACTTTGTGTAATGGGCCACGGAGGCGCGCAGCCTGCGGGCCTCGACGTTGCCCTGGACAAACTGGCGCACGTCTTCGGGGTTGAAGCGCAGGCCGCCATTCACCCTCCTCGCCATGCTCGTAAACAGATCGCTCATAAACAGGGCGTACAGAATTCCCATGACAAACAGGATGGCAAAGACTCGTATGAATATTATAATGGCCGCCCGCGCCTTGTCCTTGTCCCAGTTTGGCAACGCCTCCCGCAGCCTCCTTCTCGCTGACGTCGTGGTCGTGTTCGCATCGTTACCGTCGTTGGAATTGTCGTTGGAGCCGGATGGTAGCCGGATCGTAGGGCGCTGTATCCTTGGCAGCCGCCATCGCCAAGACCACTTCCAGCGGGACAGGGAGAGGGCGAAAGGTATCCTCTTGCCCCATATTGAGGAGCGCGACCTGTCGTCGGGCTCGCCAATCTCCAGCTCCTGCATTTCCCTGCGCACGTACGCCGTCTCGTCGCCATCGTCGTCGCTCCAGGAGCTGTCCTCGTCGTCTGTCTCGACCGTTGGTTGGCGGTAGCCGCCGGGGCGGCGGGAGGAGGTTGCGGCGCCATTGCGGTGCAGCAGGGACTGCGACTCGGTCTCGGCCTGTGACCGGTCGTCTATCGGGGAGCGCGGGGGATTCCAGTCGGACGGGTTTGCCGGGCCGCCGACGGCGAGGGCTTCGTCGTACGAGGGGATTGGTGGTACGGACTCGTACCGGTGGTCGCGATCCGAGGGCATCGTGGCGTGTGTGTGTTCGGTGGCCCCGGGAATCAGGGGTTCTGCGATGACGAAAGGGTGTTTGGTTGGTTATAGAGGGCGGCTGACGGCAGGCATCAAGAGACGCAGCAGCGAAGGAGCGAGATTAGTTGTCAAAGCCGGAGATGCAGTCCGGGCAGCGAAGGAGTGTATGTGTTCTTTGTGTGAGAATCGTGGGTGCAGGTGCAGATGAGATGCAACGCAACGCAATGCAGCAGTCGAGTACTATCGAAGAACAGGCGCGCCCATGGATGCCGCTGCGGTACGCGCAGACATTGACCGGGTCTAGAGGCTATCGGGGCGGCGAGGAGGAGGACGGGTCGAGTGTCGTTGTCACGATACCATCCCGGCAGGCGGCAGCAGGTGAAGGGGTCGATGAGGGAGGTCTGGTCGTGTCGAAAGCACGGAGCTGGCGATCTGTGATTTGGTAATTGATTATTCGAGGTTCAGTTTGTTGGAGGCGTTGCCGTCGGGTCCCGTCCCAGTAGTCTGTTCCACCAAAGTGGCAGTCGGGTCCTGGTCTGGTCCAGTACCATCTCAGCAGGCCGTCGTCCCGTCCGTGCTGCACCTCAGTCGCTGAATTAGACTGCACCCGCTGCAATGGACCTCAATACAGTGCTGTCGCAGCCTGTAGTCTGGCAGCAGCAGCCGCATTAGTGTCCCGTCCAGGGGCCCGAACTCCCGACTGCCTGCTGAAGCTGCGTGGCTGCCCACTGTCCTTTCTGTCTGCTCACTGAAGATGGGACCCTGTAGCTGGCCCACTAGGCGAGAGACTAGAGCCAATCAGAGACCTTCAAAAGATCTGGGTGATTACGCAGGCCTGTCCACCTCCGCCAATGAGAAGGGCGAATACGGAGGGAGCACCCCACTCTGGACTCGGAGAGAAAGAGGCAGCCGCGTATCGGCCTTTGTCGCCTTATGTAATCACTTCCATTGTATCAGCACGTTATCCAAGATGACAGGGGGCTGAAATTATGTCATCAGCACCGCCACCCTTGGCTGTCTTCCCACGACGAGCCGTCTGCGCAATCAGCTGTGGCTCTCTCCTTTTCGACTGGCGAATCTGGTCGCTCCACCGTTCCCCACCGCCCGCCACCTGTAACAGGAAAGGGACTCCTTGCTTCCACTTTCAAACGTGCCTCCGGAGGTTCGCACAGGTTTCATGTTCCCCCATGGAAGGAATGCTGGGCTTTTGGCCCAGGCCCTTATTCCCCGGTGCACCGTATCCGGGCCCTTGCGGGCGTGCCGTGCTTCTTTTGATGTCGTCCAAATGTAAGGCTGTGATGGATACTGACTATATCTCTTAACCAAATTACAGAAAACATATCCTTAGGTACTAGAAGAGATGCTATCGACGATACTCTCAAACGCCGTGCTGCCCTGTTTATTCCGATACGAAGTCCGCGCCGATTCCGACATTTCCGCCCGAGAAACAATTCCCATCAACCAAACAAACATCGCTCACCAACGCCGATTCCCTCACGATCGAAACCATGATAATCATACCCGGATACCCTTTACAATCGCCATCTGGACCGTGTCGTGGCTCATAAGGCACGCCAGCTCCAGCGTAATCGCGTGGTGGAAGTACGCCGCCATCGTCCCGGGGCAGCAACCAGCTTCGTTTCGCGCAGCCTCCGCCACGAGCTCGGCCATCGGGTACCCTTCCGAAAGACGTCCGATGATTAACTGGTTGGCTTGGATCACGAGGGGCACGTCCGGATACCAATCTGCGGTTGTGGTTAGCAGGCCCCCTTTGTCCGCGTCGCAATTGCAGGCTGATTACAAACCTCGGTCAAAGATGAAGTGTTTCCTACAGAGGGTCAGCAACCAGTCGAGAAAGCCTCTATCGCCGGGAAAATCATCGCTTACGATGGCAATTCCAATGTAGCCGTCGCAGTAGACGCGCTCGAGCGGCTGGAGCCGCTGGAGCTGCTTTGTGTCCTCCCGCGCATGCTGTTTCCTTTGTTTCGTCCGTTCTCGGCCACTTCGTGCATTTCCCGACCGGCGACTGTTTTTGCCCTTTGTGATTCGGTTCAGAACGTTCCAAGAGGCATGGAATGTACGTTTCTGCGCTTGCAGAAGATTCGTACACACGCGTCTATTATACGCGCAGCGTTGTACATTTTGCGTCGCCCATGAGCGTGTTTGAGCACATTTTACTCAGCAATGCGCGCCACAATCCATCCAACCAACAAAACCAACTCTTGGTAGTGGGCATATTTGCTCAGAGAAAAACGGCCTCTTTCGCAGCTCGACAGCCCAATTGACTCAACTGTCTTTCATTGTAGAATCGTCAAGTTGCGACACTAATAATCGTGGGGGCATGACGCTGCCCACCTTTCGAACCTGCGCAGTTTGCCTCAGGTCCAAATAGCAGGCCCGGGTGGGATAATCCAGCCCCTACGAATTACCAGCAAAATTATCATTTCTCAGAGAAAAGCCACCTCTTCCCCAATTGCCTTACAACAACACAATTGAGTTGATTGTCCTTGTAGAGTCGCCAAGTTGTGGCACTAGTAACCATAGGGGCCGAACGACGATCCCACCTTTTGAACCTCCGCGATTGCCATTAAAGCGGCCGAGGATGTCCAAAGAGCAGAACGCGATCGAACACCCCATACGAATTACCAGCAATTGAATTACAATTTTTTTTTCCCGCCACAACTTGGGGTATTGCATCGGTACCGTCCTGCAGGCTCGCGGAGCCTTCCGTTTCGTAGGTAACAAACCCCCCCAGAAGCGGGACTAGGGCCGGCGGGGGGTGATCGATCGCGTTCGAGAACTTTGGGGGAGAAAAAGGCAGTTTTGGCCAATCCGACCAACGAACTTCGCGTTTTCGTTGCATCTCCGCGGCGAAATGGGCAAGGAACTCTCGTCTAGGTAGCGCTCGCACGTGTTCCTATATTTTTCGTCCGCTACAGTCCCAATCGGGAACTACTGGTATTTGGAAAACAATCAGCCAACCGTGATCTGGCAACCGTCCGAAAAACGAACTTGTGGGGGAAAGGGGAATTGTTGGAACCTGTCAGAGTCTGAGCAACACCGTTCTTGAAACTTGACGGATTGCCAGTTGTACAGTCCTCGCACATAGGCGGAAACTTGTATAGTCTGAGTCGTATTTGCTTATTTCTCTCGTATTCGTAGCTGTAGTTGTGTTTCGGCGTGAGACATTTGCCTGCCCACGCGGCGACCTGCAACTGTAGAAATTGAGCTCCAGCTGGCAGAACGTAATTTTCCTTCGTTCTGTGCTATTTTTCTGCAAACAGGAAACCATAAGCGGGTGTCTCGAATCGTTGTTCGCGGATTCAATCACTTACAGCGTGCCCATTTCGCCACTGCTTCACATCTAGCAGGCCAGATTCTGTGCTACGGTCGTCTACAGGTCGGGAGATAGTTGAATTTTGACGAAGCCGGTCGATTTCGGCGGGTTATCGAGAATTGTAAAAGGTCGTCCCAGTTCAATCTCGTTCGATCCGCCACGTTTCACCCGTCCTGTACACTCGGGGAGCCGCCCGATATTGTCATTTGCCAAGTTTCGTGTTTGTCATGCGGCTCCAACGAAGGAACGACGCCTAAGTCTGCTCTCCTAGACGTCTGACGGCCTTATTTTATCGGGATAAAACAGGTTCAACTGGTTTGCAAGGACATCCCGTTGTCGGCCTGGGACTTGGCAGACTGACGTTTTCTGTTCAGCAGGGCTCGAGTTAGCCACTACTCAATTTGTTTGCGCTTCTCTTTCCGTGCAACATAACAGTTGACAAGGGGACTGTCCACTTACAATGCGGAGGTTCTGAAACTATTGTCTGTTCCTTTTAAGCCCTCGTGAGGCTCCAACGAACGACTGCGATTAGGTTCACAATCTTAGACGCCCCGACTGGAGATGCTGTATCGTAAGGAAATGAACCGAAAATAAGAGCGAGAAGAGCCTCAATTACATAGCCTCGTACACGGCGTTGACGACTCAGCTTCGGCAACGTTTTGACGTCTCTGTCCCACAGATCTCAAGTTAGCCATTGTCTAGTCCGTTGTAATTCTCTTCCTTTCCAACACTTTCTGGGTTCAAGTTGAAAATGGACTCTTCACTCACTGCGTTGGGCTGCGAAGTCCTCTAGTGTCCTTCCGATCCCTTATGCCTGCCTCCTCTTTTTTTCCATTGAAAACGAGGCCGATTTATTAGCACACATGTTTGGCATTCGCTCTTGCAGAATCTCGCTCGTTCAAATGGCTTGCAAACAGTCTACGCGTCGAGCGCACTAGAGAGAAAAGAGGGTTCTGTTCCCTGAGCGAGTGTCAGATTCGTCAACTAGTAGCGAAGTCGTTCACTCACGATATTTAAAGCCCTCTTGCCCTGCAGTCGCGTCGTCACAATATGTAGAGTAGTCGTGCCGATTCTGGTCGAGCATTTCGATCCTCAGGAGTTCTTGGTCTAGGCGGGTGCGTCGATTGCGAAGCCTGCATATTGTTAGCAGCTATTCCTTGTCGTCGCATCAACAACTCGGGTTTCCTTGAAAAACCTGAACAATTCAAAAAAGGGCGCGTACCTATGCGATTTTGCGAGCGTTTCCACGCAAGCTCCAGCCTGTTATCCAAATGCGTCGCAAATGCGCTCATCAGTGCATGAAATTCTGTACGCTCTGTAGATCTCGCATTAGCCCCTCTACTTGCAACCAGCGCTTTCTGATTCGTCAACTTCCACTGGGAACAAATGAACTTGTCTCCAAAAACAAACGCGTCTTCTCTGGGGACCATTTATCGAAAAATTCTGTTCGAATCACCTGTCGTTATCCAACATCGCCTTGTTAAAGTTGTTGTTTCGTCTTCATGGGACAGCCTGCTGTTTTCACGAATCGTTCGACTAAATTCTCCCACCGGTTCCGTAAGGATGGGGACTGCGTTGGAAGTCTAGACTTCGAGTCATTCAAGTTGTATTGTGTTGTACTGTGCTGTACAACAGGTCCAAGCAGTTGATCGACTAAGCCATCGAACCTGAATCTATCAAACTCTGCAAATCTCGTATCAGCCAAGTGTTCTCTACGCTCTGACATGCTGTTTGTGACTTGTCGTAGAGCAGGCCAAGAAGAAAAAAGAAAAGAAAATTCAACTTACACCTCTACGAATAGCCGTTGGTGGTCAACTCCGCTACACCGCTCTCCTCCACGTAAACAAACCTCTTCCTTCCTTCCATACCCAGAAGAAACGTTCTACAGGCTCACTGCATCTGCATACTGACCGCTGTCTCAGAAGCCTTACCGCTGAGCCCTCCCTACATAGATATATCAGCAAAAGTCGGTTTCGGAAAACGGCGGAAAAGACGGGATTTGGGGACAATTCGGTTTCTGGAAATTTAAACCTAAAATGTCTCAGAGAAATCCGCGTCTCTCGTATCGGCTTATGTTTCGCTGAAAAGACCCGTGCCGGCTAAGTTGATGATTCTGCAAGTTCTGCATTAGCGAAGTCGACTAACAGCTGCTGGTTCGATTAGAGACTTTCTTCTTTCAAACCCCAGAAGCAAGTCAGTACACTTTGCCTCAATCGATCTCTGTGTCTCGGTCCTCGCAGTTTTCGGCCAGCTCCGCCCCTGCTTAGCCGTGCCAAGTTCAGCCTCCGGTCGGCAGCAGACGGGCCATGCGTCTCTTCTGTCTCATGTTTCTCTGTGGTTCTCTCTGTGCCCGCTCTGTCTGCCCACGGCACGGCAGCGAAAAAGCAAGCATGGAGCTGCCGGCGAGAAGATCACGACGTAGGAGCCGATGATTGGGCCGCTGCGGTCGTCTTGCTGCCAGATCGTAGCGCCGCTAGTTGCCCTAACGTCTTTCTTTTGCTCGAAACTCGCATTAGTGTACCATTCGATCTGGGAAGTGTAGTCCGGTGCAACTCTGACAGCTTGTAAGTTTCATTTACCTAAGTTTTCCTAGGAGGACGGTCTCCCCCCCATCGGCAATACTCGCTCCCTTTTGCGTGGTTTGTCTCGTAGTTCCACGTTTCGCACAGGTTGCTATTCCCCCTTTTGATGCTGTCTCCGGAGGAGGGAGGGGGTGTGTGAAGCTCGACGGCATCTCTACTCCAGCTTCTCCCCCAGGATTCCCGTTGGACTCTGCCTTTGGGCAGGGAGGCTATTCAGGAATGAGCTGATATGCGGAGTCGTCCCGCCTTTGACTTCCTCGCTCGCTATAATTCGATATTGTGTGGCGCTTCCGTCTTGTTCAGGGTCCAATCTGTTGCCTTTCGCTGTTTCTGTCGCTCTAGGGGGAGAGACGTTTCGGTCTGCCCAGGCGGACAACAGCAACAACAACATACCTTTGCTCTAGTTTCCTGGTCTGCTGTTCTGTTTTCCCCCCCCCGAGTGAAGGGAGATAGGGGCAGGCAGCGAATAGAGAATGGCAACGTCAAATTCGTCTGGCAGGCTTCTCCTTGGTTGTTGATGGCGCCAGTGGGCCTTGGCGAGAGCCGTGATCGTAGCCGGGTCGTAGTGTCGCGGATGCTGATACTGGATCGATCTTTGTGTAACGGGTTCACGCCTCACCGGATCTTGCCCTGGGTGGATCAATCATTGCTTCTTCTTCTCATTCAACTAAGATACAGAACTAGTAGCCATCAGGCCTCTCCGATGGTCTTCTTTTCGCTTACCTGGGCGAAGTATCTAGTTGAGAGGGGCTGACTTCAGGTGGTTGTTGGTGTCAGCCTGGCCGCGGGAACCGCGCTTGTGCTCGCTTGCTAGAGGTGTGGTTCCGCGTCACAGGACCCCTGGCCAACCTGAACAAGAAGACTACGGTAATCAACGATTGACTGTCTCAGGCATTGGAAAGACGCGATGTCTCCGTTTGTTTGAGCACCGGATGCTTGGTGCCTCTTCGTACATATCGTAAAGAAATTGGAAAAAAAGAAGTCTGCTCCGAACGGGGGTTTGAGAGACGAGGATGCCTCCTGGATATTATTAGCTCAGGGCAACGGGCAGATTTGACAATCGGGAAGCCTAAGCGTCCACCGAGTTGTCATCCGAAAGCCTCGCAATGCAAAAGAAACGTCGTTTGTTTGATGGGCAAAAGACGGCATGATAGGAACCGTAAGCTATTCAATGACGGATGAAGGAGGAATCACAACCACGACAATCCGCGGTTTGGGCCAACAAAGCAGAAAGGGCAACATTGAGGGATCGGGGTGCGTTCGATAGTGATGAGCAGGGGGGCTCAGACAGCTCGAAGAACCTTTTCTGAGGAGTGTTAGTGCCCGACGGGCGTCTCCGCCGAGATTCGTAGGCGGGATCCTCAGCACCACTATCGCTACACGAGAGTCCGCAGCCCACACATAGACTTGTTCGCAGGCAGGTAGGTGTGTCTGACTGACTGTGTGTATGGACTGTGGGTGTGGTGAGACGCGGCTATGCTTTTCGGCAACTCCTTTTCGTCCTCGTCATCGCAAACAATCTGGAATCAACTCGGAGTTCAAACGCGCTAGGCGACAGAGCCCTCATGAACGGACCGAAGCCCATACCAAGTCATAGCGGTGCGAAGCTGGCAGAGTCTTGCCCGTCAGCCCGTCTTTCTGGAAAGGTGGAAGCATGTCAAGAAGCAAGAAGGCCGCCCCAAAGTTAACAGAGGGAACCATGGGACGCCAAGACCCAAACACAGCTGGGTCAGCCAGAGTTCGGCGGGAGTTCGGTACGGTTCGAGCTGCCCAAAGATGATGTTGGAATTTTGGTGACAAAAAGCTACTGCCCAGCCCCAATTCTCTGCAGTAGCCTGAGACGACGAAGCAAGTCACCAGACCTTTCGTCGGTCGGGGGAGGGACCAGCAACAGAACAATCCGCGTCTGACACCGCCAGTCCACGCCCGTGAGCGGGAACTCTTCTGCTCTGCATGTTGAGAGATTGTAGGGGTTTGCTTCTCCCACAATCCGGTTGGAAAACTGTCAAACTTCGGGATGGATGATGGTCTAAGTCCTGGCGTGGGCAGCCGGTTCGGACTAAGGTGAAGCTAGGCATCGCGTAAGGGGAGAACAACACGAGGAGCCGTCCGTCCGTCTCCCGAGGCACACGAGATGGCGATACCGGTTGCTGCTTAGCCCGATCACGACGTACTTTGACTCTATCCGACAATGCGCGCGGGGGGCAGTCGAAAGATCCCTCGGTTGTGTTACTGTGCCTATGTCGTTATTCTTGGGGGCCATCAGCACCGGACCCCCTGACTGACTGGCGCGCCCCTGGGGCCGCCGAGATGAGGCCACCGTTGCGGAGATTATAATCAGAAACAACACCAGAAACAGAAATTCTGCTTCAATCGAGACGATGTGTCAGTTGTGATGACAAAAAAACTCTTCCTAGATCTGATTTTTCTCACTCTTTGCACCACCGGTTCGTGAGTCGTGGACGGCCCCCATATGGTGCCAGACCTGACGAGGAGACAGTGCCGGATTACTAGACAGTCCCGCAAAGAGGCTAAAAGAGGCTAAAAACAGCGCGCACCCGGAAGAACGGCCGGCTTCGAACCTATGTGTGTCCCACACCCATTTCGCTATCGCATACACCCGCTAAAGTTTTCGGGAGCGAGGGATTCCAAAGGGGGGAATTGTTCGGGGAAAACACTGTGTACAGAGTCCAAGACAGCACACACACACACACATTGGACACACCTGCGCGGAGTCTATGTCCTGAAGAAGTGTAGCTTCCATCATCATCGTCCCGGGGGACCTTGAGTCTCTCGTTGTGCGCCGCTGAAGCTTATCAACGAAAATGTGGCTGGGGCGGGATGCGCCAGATGGCGACATGTCATCTCCCACTTCACGGCGATCGTTCAAGAAACAATCGCCTGGGGGGACCCAAGACAGGGCTTTCAGACCCTGAGCCCGAGACACCGGCTAATATGACACTGGGCAGCACACAGCGGCGCGCACCACAGTGACCACATAAGCAACAACGGACACACGCCCTATTGCGTACTGGTGCTGGTGCTATTTTGCGTGTCTGAAGGCAACTGGAACCCAATGTTCCCACGAGGACGGGGCACAGAAGAGGAGGAGCAGCAAGGAAGAAACGGGTCAGCCCGCCAGCCACGGTCTACCCCCCCCTCTAGACCGTGTTCTAGCAAAGTGTAAATGGGTTGAGTATGACAGCACCAGGAGAAGATCAGAGGAGATCAGAGAGACGGGGGCCGGGGATGGGCGGACCGAGCTAAGGTCGTTGGAGCAATTCAAGGGGCGTTTTAACCGCTCTAGCGCAGGCGTTGGCATGAACCTGGAACCCACTAACTGACACGAACACCGCAATCCAGCTGACACGGACTGGCGATAGATGCCAGCAAACTTTTTCATCCACCGACAGGCTGCTCCTGGGCTTACCCTCGCTCGCAACTTCGTTCAAAGGAAAGACACTTCGCGGATGCTCTGTGCATTTTCAAGGGGAAAAGGTGTCGGGTCAGGTAAGGCGGCGACATCGGACGGATTTTGGCTCTCTGCAGGCAGCTCCAGAAAGAGGAAACTCTTGCCATGGACTGCCTGAAGCGGTGGTGCCTCTGCTGTCTGTTCGCCAGGAGCCGTCCCTTTGTGGCTTGTTATCTAGTCTTCTTTGAGCTCTTTGTCTCCGTGCCCGAGACACGGGATTCCGCAAGACGGGATACGGGTTTTGCAGATTGGTTCAGTCATCATGAAATGCGAAAATGGAATGTTCGTTCAATGGGCTGTAGTCCTGGACTAGTCCCAAAGTCGCAAAACGTCGGTAGTTGAAAATGGAAATTTTTTCTTATTTTTCGTCATCCCTTATTCCCTTGCCGCGTGGCTAACGCTGTTCCGCCGACTACGCTTCTTCTGACTCCGATCCTGACTCTTCTCTTCTTTGAGCTCCCTTCGCTGCTCCTGCTTCCATGTCATGTCTTATGATAAAACGTAGTGTGACTTCATCTCGCCAGCAACTCGCGGTTATTCCTGTAGCGGCAACATGCCTCCCCACAAAGACACTCTTTGTCCAAACCGCGCCAGTAGCTCCCAGAATAGTCCACCGTGACCTCCTGTCCCGCCTCGATGCCCTTGCTGACCAAAATGATGCGTTGCGTGCTCATCCAGACAAACTGTTGAAACTGCGCGTTGGACTTGCAGCTGTGGTTGACGAACCTCGTAAAGTTTCCCTGCCGGCCCTGCCAGATCTGGTAGGCCCGGACGCCCGTCGAGCTGTCCATGACGTCCATATCCCTCAGGTCCTTTGTGATAAGGCCGATAAACTCGCCAATCGCTGCGCCGCGCTCAAAGGGGCAGAGCGCCGTCAGTCCGTTGTTGCGCCCGTCTGGCGTCCGGAACACTTGCACCGGGCAGGGGCTCCGACGCCCGGATCCGAACAGAGTCGGGAAGCAGTAGCACGAGTTGATCTTGGGGTCCTCTGACTGCTCCTGGCCGCACGAGTGACACGCGTGCATGCCTTGGACGCAAGCCACCGCGTTGATCGGGGGCACCCACCGCGGGTCGTCTGTTCCCCACGCGCTCATGTCCATCACCGAGTGCTCGAGCTGCTCGAAGCTGAAATACGGGTCGTACTCGAGATATGTCGAACGTAAGGGCACCGGATCCGAGCCGTCCTGTCGAACAACCCAGTCGTGTGGGTGGCCGCAGAACCGTCTTTGTGCCGTCTCGCCGACGATCATGAGCAGTTGGCGCCAGGTTGGGTGTAGAGTGTCCGCCGCAACTTCGATTCGGGGCCGAAGGCAACGGAGCCGCTGCATGCTGTCCGGGTTGAAGCCGACGCGGTACTTGCAGAAGCGGTAAAGGCCCATTCCGGCGAAAACAAGCGCAGCCCAGCCGCCGGCGTCCTTGATTTCCTTGTAACCGCGCCAGATGGCCATCTTGTTGCGCAGTTCCTTCTCTGACCACCCAAAGTCGTTGCACGCCTCGATCAGAGCCGCCTTCCGGCGCTTCGTCGGAGACATACCCGGGTTCGTGATGGCGAGGAGATCAACGTACGAGTCAAAGTGCTCGATCCATCGCGCTTGGACAATAACCTCGATCGAGCGGCACGCGCGGCTGGCCTGCGTGACTTTTCGGCAAAAGATGTTGCTGCGGTTGAAGGTTCCCTCCATGTCCACCTCGGCCATCGTGCCGTCAATCACGGTAGGCGGCTGCAAGAGACCCAGCTCGAGCTGTTCGGGAACGTGAATCTTACCAGCATTGTTGATGGTTGCCGTTGCCGCCGTCGCCGTCAACTGCCATTGCTCAAGTAGGCTCTGCGGGTCCAGGCTGATGCCGCCATGGATCTGTTCCCAGATGCTTACCACAAATTTGTCGATGGAAGACTGCTGGGGGATAAAGACTACGTCCGCTTGGATCTTTGCGCGCTTTGGAAAATTGTTGGCGACCTGCATCTGACGCTGGGTGTCAGGCTCCTCCTCGATAACACGACCAACTCCTCTGATAGGCCGTAGAGATCCTGTCCCTTTCCTCCGAGAAGATGACGGTCCCGCTCCTCCGTCGTCGATGGGTGGCGCGAGTTGGGTTGGCGGACGTCGCGCCGGTAAATGTACCAACGCCTGGTTGCTGCTCGATGCGCCGGGATCCTCCATCACCGGATGGCCATGCCCGGCGAAAATGGGCGGTGTGGCTACATCGTTTGATTCTCTTCCGAGATTACTCGTATTCGGACTCTGTGTCGCGCTCTGTGAAATAATGCCGGATAAATCGACCATTTTCTATATGTTTGTGGCGGGTTAGCTGTCAAAACCCCTCGTAATCAACCAACTCTGACTATGGCTGATACGATAACAACCCACAACCCTGGGAGGAAAACAACGCTGGCAATTCGACCTCATCATCTTCATCGAATCGGAAAAATTGGCTTCCATCTTTCCAAGGTTTTAATGTGTAACAGAGTCTTTTAATCAACTGCAGGGAACGTGTTTTCGCGCACGCGCAGCACCCGCAGTAAAGCAGATCTGCAGCCCGCGAGATCCGAGGAGTTGCAACTTACCGAGACGACTGGAGAGCGGGGTGGTCGCCCCTGTGTCTCCGTCTCGCCATCCTGAATGAAGGCTTCAAATCGGAGGACCGGGTTCGATAGGCTGCCGGACGGATAATCCCGCAGCGTTTCCGCAAGTTGGTCTAGAATTACGCGGCTAAGATTCTCTCGCAGCGAGTCCATCTGTTGCTCAGGGGATGCCATGATCTGTTGTTTCCCTTGGCGGTAAGGATTGATTTTTTGGTGTTTGCAGGTGTTAAAAAAATAGCCAGACACTTGACGGAAAAGAGTCTGGTCTGGTCCGGTCCGATATAGGGTAATAGCAACTAGTCGACAGTCAACGGTTTACCGCAGTGTCATGGCAGGTCGACCAAGGAAGACGACCCGAGAAAAAGACGGTTGGGGAAAAGGGACAAGAGACTGTGCCCAAGAAGGAACGGATCGAAGCTTGTTCCTTTGGTTGTCAAACGGTTGATTACTGGGTATCATGACTGGACTGCTACGGGCGGGCAGCAGCAGCACCAGGCATCAACTTCCAGGGTCACCGCAAAGTGTGGGAGGAGCCAGCACAGTTTTAATGGCGGAGAAGGAGAACAGAATGCAGTGAGAGATATTCAGGGTCCACTCGTTCGTTCAGGTCACTCTTGGGAGGTGGGGTCGAATGTGCCAAAGCAAGGCAAGCCGAGCCTGTCTTAGTCTCTCTCTGTTCCTCTGGAGCGCGTGTGTGTGTCCCTGTGTGTGGCAGGTAGGTGTGTGTATGTGTGTATTCCACGGCTGAAGCCTGTGTGAGAGGGAGTGCGTGGGTGGTGTGCGTCCCTGGCGGTGCGTGTGGCATCAGTCGAGCGAGCGAAGCAGCCGTCGCCCAGAGTCTAGCCCATCAAACGCCAGCCTAACCTGGTAGAGCAGGGATCGCCTTTGCTGCGTGGGCAGAATTTCCGACGCGGAAGGGGTGGGACTGGGCAGAACGATCTGCCTCGGCATCACGCACCTTGCCGTTGTAGGACTGTTAGCAACGCCATCACCGCCACACTTGCAAACGGCTTGTACGGCCACGTCTCTCACGTGTTTTTGAGTACTAGAAAACGTGTCGGCGCCCGCAGATTTCTCGCGGTCCGCTCGACGAGTCTGACTAGTTGCCTATCAACCGCGATGGAGCCCATGCCTGGTCACATATGACTGAAGCTAGGGACCGAGTAACAAACAGGGGCTCAGCGGGCTGAGCCAAGAAGAAACCGAGAAATACAGCCGAAAAAAAAAGGGCGTGATATGAATAGAGTTTCCGTGGCGTCGGCTAGCCGACGTCATCCCCGACCCGGTAAGGTTCCATGGAAACAGCCAGTCTGAGCCACAAATCTGTTAGGGCTGCTCTTTTATCCGCCGTTTCTCTCCCTCTCACTCTTTCTCTACTCACCCCTTACCTTGTTGTTTGCGGGCCTTCTCTCTCTGTCTTCCTTCGAAGGATTCGGCCGGCTTCCCGGCCGCCCCCTTGAACTCGACTGGAAACCCGCCCGAAGAAGCCGCCGGTGGGCAGTCTATCGAGGGGCTGCAATTGCCGTCAAACGCCCTCGGGGACGCCTCAAACCTTAATATTACCACTTGAGCCGCCGTTCAGTCCTCCCCGACGTCCTTTCCCTGGTACAACTTCGTTTTTCGTAGGCTGCTATGCCCTGTTCCGGGCAGGCATTGTTTCACGTGTCTCCTTTGGGCATCCACGGGATCAGGCCTCGACCCCGAACTCAGCCTTGGTACAAGGAGAAGAGCGCGCTCGCGCGCTTCAGTCCTTGAACCTCTGTGAGTAACCGCGGCTGACGAGCAGAGCGAGCGAGCAAGCTCCCCATCAGACATGACCTCGACGTTGCAGGTTCAACCCTCCGAATCCCTTGTCGGACCGCTCCGCGACAAAGAAGGCTTTTGTTTTTTTAAAGTTCAACCATCGAAAAACGACCTGCTTCTTGCGGAGCCTGCCCTGACTCTAGAAGAAGTTTGTCATGGCATCCACAAGGGCCTAAATGTTCTCTGACCGTTGCTAGCGTACCTGCATTGCCGGAACCTACCGCCGCTGGGAAGCTTCCAGGGATGTGGGAGGGCAACGGGAGCGTGTGCTGGTGAGATCCGTGAGCCGGGCAGGCAAAGTTGGGCAGCCTACTACCTTCGACTACCTCGTTGTCGGGTCCGTTTGACAGCTACTGCTTGGTCCTTCCTTGATTTGCATAGAGGAACCCTGAGTTTGCTCCTCGCCCTGCCACACTTCAAACGGATCAGCTTGCGGTCCCCGTTTCAATATCCAATCCTTTTTGACTTTCTGTCCGCTTCCAAGTTCGTTCCAGGTAAAGCTCAGCTCAACCAGTCTCTGTGCGTTGATTGAAGCTTAGTAAACCCAGCTCTTCCGCGGCGTCATTTGCCGGTTACGTGTGAGAAAGTCAACTTGTCGGCATTTCAGTGATAGGGCTACGGTATACAACGGACGAATCGCGACAAGGCTACACATTTCCAAGACAATGGTTATGGTGGCAGTTCATGCAGAGACAAACGCTCATCAACCCGAGGAGCAGCTTGCGAAATTCAGCCTCGAGCCTCATGCTGCCCTGCTCTCCTCCATCTGGACTATCTTTTAACCAAGTTTAGCTTGGGTCGGCAACACTTGCCCTGCGCAGGGCAAGAAGCACACTGCTGCCGCGTATGATTCTCTCTCGATGAGGACTAACGTGGGCGTTGACGCCGTTGGTCTTCGTGTTGTAGTGCTGCGTAAAGTCATAGCCCAGTGCTTGAGCGCCCTATCCCAAGATCAGTAAGTCGGCGGAAAAATTCAGCAAACCCTAATGCTGGGTGGCCTGTCATCCTAACTCACCTTGGTCATCTGCCTCGCTTTCTCCTGATCTGATTCGGCCTCTTTGCACAGCCTTAGGAACTCATCGGTCTCAAGTACCTTGTCACCAGGCACTGCAAACATTCGTCGGAAGTTATCGCTGGATACGGGGTCGATTATCTCTCTGTACTTTTGGCGGCGTACGTCGTCGTAGACGTCCAGGATGCTTTCGTCCGCCTTGCCAGTAAGGACTCCCAAGAGGCATTCATAGAGCCCTCCGATATCGACGATGCCGCCGGTCAGGCCGAGGCCCCCACTACCGGACGCCGGTCCGTCAGTATCAATGCGCGATGAAAGGCTTACTTAGTTAGGTAAGACGTACAACGGGTTACAAACATGCGCTGCGTCTGCAGCAAGCAGGAACCGGCCGACACGCATCTTCTCGGCGCAGCGTTGATGGACTTTGTACGGCCCAATGCCGACGAGCTTGTACTGGTTGGGCTCAGGCTGCCCTGGGAGTATCTTCCTGAACCTTTCGGGTTGCCGGGCGATGACTTCCTCCGTTGACAGCCCGGAGACGTCTCCGTATGTCACGCGCCACAAACCATCTTTGGTGATTTTCGCCGCCATGAACCAGTCTTCTGCATCCAAGATGAAGTTTGAGTCGGTGTATCCGAACTGATCAAAGTCGTAGTATACCTAGCAGATGCGGCGCGGTGGTTAGTTCCGACGCTACTTTGAGCCAGCGAAGAATGTGTCACTGGAAACTTACATTTGTCGCCACAATCTGCTCGTCCCATGTTTTACCTGGAAAATTCGTGTCCCCAAATAAATGCCGCCGGACGATGCTACTAGCTCCGTCGCATCCGACAATGTACTCGGCGAATAGTTCCTGAGTTTCCTCGGTTTTGCAGTTCTCCACATCAACCCAGGCCCTCTTCTCATCCTGCCCAATGCCCGTCACACGATGATCAAAAAGGTAAGTGACTGTTGGCAGATCCTTCGATTCGTCGTACATGAGCTGCGCCAGATCGCACAAGGGTAGTGCAAGCAGCCGATCTGGATCGTCCCCGTGGGTCTTGTTGCTGAGACTGGCGATTGATGTTCCGACTGGCTTGCGCCATGCCACCCTATCGGGCAGGAAACCGAGCTCACGCGCGCGATGACCAAGCCCGGCGCGATTCAGAACCTTCATTGCTGGGGGAGCATAGTGCGTGGCCCGAGGTTTGTCGTCAAGCTTTGAGCTCTGTTCGATGATCGTGACAGGAATGCCATCTTTCCCCAACATCAGCCCTAATAGCTGTCCGGCAGGGCCTGCCCCGACGATGATAACCTATACTTTCATGTCAGTCAAAGCTAAGATATTGAAAGCCGATTAGCTTTCTTACATTTTTCGGCCCTACAAACATGACTAAGGTGTCTTTCACGCCCTAAAATAGTGTATTTATCGGCCTGCCGAGATGCAGGATGTAGGTCGATGAGTCGTGGATACGATGTTGTTGTCTTCTTGCAGATGCGGCTACGAGTCTTCGGCATGCCGATTATGTGTTTTTAGATAGAAGACTTGTTACAGATTGTGCTAATGGACGAGGTATTCACTTACTCGTCCAATGTCTCAACCACACTCACATGATCCCCGTCCCCCGCGTCCTCATCGGCCACCACTCTCACCCTCCACATTGAGCAATGGGCGTCGGAGTTAACCTCCACCAACACCCCCCACAAGCAGCGATGTCACCTTCCCGTTCTTTCCCCCACATAGCGCAACGCCTAATTGATTGGATTAGATCTATCACCACATTCGTCTTGAAGCTCAAATGTTGTTGGTGGTTTGTTTGTAGTGGGGGTGACAGGGTGTCAACTGCGGTGGCAAATTCTTAGAACTCTGGGCCAGTATTCTTTAAGGCTGTCTAGAAAGTAAAGACTAATACAACGCAGCACACAAAGCTCGTGTGGGGTGACTATGATGCCGGCAAAGGCCACTAGAATATTCAAAGCTGCAAAGCAGCCGGTGGGAGTGCATCATCAATTGCCAATGAAGGCAATAGGCGTTTGCGCGGTTGAGACAGAAGATCCGAGCGAATTCCAATTCGGGGAATCCTTGAGTCCTTGGCGGCTGCCTTGTCTTAATTCAGAAGACTGATTCTTCCTGCAGCTAGAGCCAATAACACTTTGTCCAGCGCCTGCGATCCAACGCTTTGCAAGTATTTCGCCTGATCTATGCGCCTTCGCGATCTTACTTCGGTGTCATCGAGCTCCTGAAACATGCCAAAGGGCCCAAAGGCAGCGGTTGAGATCGGAGACCAAGGCTCCTGCGAATGGATGAACCGAATCCACGATTTGCGCATCTCTTCGCCAGTCGCCTTGGCGGCTGGAGATATCGACGAGTCGAAACCGCCAAACAGGAGGATCAGATCGATCGCGTGATGCGCTCCATTCGATGGCTGCCAAGGGTTGGCCTCATCAATGAGACTTCGGTACACGGGCGTCTCGGCGCGTGCACAGAGCTGAACCATTTCCTGAATAGGGAGCAAGAACTTGTAATCGTTGATGAAGTCAAGCGCTCCAAGCTTGCACGAGGACGACCTATTCGGGTAAATGTTGTACGCTTGCTTGAGGTTGTCGCGATGTTCTCCTGCGATGTCAAACGCGCTGACAATGTCACTGACCCCCATTGACCAAATGCCATCGCGCCAGAGGACAGACTTATACACAGGTCAATACTTGATTGGGGGTTTTCTTTCGAGCCCACTGACCTCGTTCTGAACATCACTGATCATCAGCCGGTTTGTCTCGCCCAAGCTCTCCTGCCATCCTTCAAGTGATGACTCCATCTGAAGGAACCAAGACTGGATCTCGGATCTCTTCAATGCTTCTACAACATCATCAGCAGGAGCTGTGCGCAAATCCACCTTGCCCAAATCGCGTAAGTGATGCTTGAAATTAGAGCGAAACGCAGCAGCCCTTTCTTGCGGTTGAGGGGGTGAAAGATGCAGAGACCCGGATGCCAGAATGCATTGATTCAACGGCGCCTTGCTCACCATGTGTGCGTGGCAGTAAACTGCTCCTGCACTCTCCCCCGCAAGAGTAACGGCTTTCTGTGCGTAGCTTTCAGCGCGGCTCTTAATTGAATCACATTCAAAACGGTGGCATCACTTACAGGATCGCCGCCAAAGGCAGCAACATGCCTTTGGACCCATTGCAACGCCAGCGCTTGGTCCTTCAGAGCAAGGTTTACTGAGCTGTCATCATCTCCGAATGCAAAGATGTTGAGTCTGTACTGGATGGTGACGGCGATGATGGGTAGTCCCATGCGTACAGAGTCTTCAACAATCTTCGTCGTGTCTGTACGCCTCGTGAGTCGAGGTGCATGAGCTGAGACAAAGTAAGCGCTTACCACAAAGGCCCGAGGCGGCGCTGCCGAAAGTCACGGCCTGGGAGCCACCTTCACGAAAATACGGTCAGCAATCCTACGATGATGGTGCCCTCGTATCGGGTGGTCTACCGTGAATCCAGACTAGCACAGGTAACCTCTCGCCGGCAGTCGTGCCGAGTCGCGCTTTGGGTACCGTGACATCCAAGTTGAGACAACTAAACTCGTCTTCGGCTTCAACGGGAAGCACGTGGTGTGGTGGTATGCGTAAGAGATGTCCAACATCGATGGGAACTTGAGGACATCGTGGTCTGGTGAGATGTTGGTCAAATTGCGAGTCCCGAGTCAAGAGCCGGTTCGGCGGGAAAGGTGTGCCAACCCGAAATGCGTGCAATCCAACTCTTGTGGCAGGCTCTCGACGGACTCGGGGGCCGCGAATCTCGACGGAATACGGCCATATGGTATGCCCCGAAAGTGCGCAACCAAGGGGCGTTCAATCCCGACGAGGGTTGCACCGAGACTAGAGTGATTATGTCGCAGCAGAGTCATGGCCAATTCAGCAATTCTGCCTTGTGCCTCGGCAGCGAGATGATTTGATAATTGGGCGGAATATTGTTCTAAGCAACAGACTTTTGTTCGTGTTTGAAAATCGGATGTTCAAAAAAGGGTGTCAACATGGCAAACCGGCATCGAAGAAGAAATCAAGCCGAGCAATCTACCCGGTTTTATGCGTCTGAATTGCCGCTCCCGATCCCGACCCCGCATGCAAAGCCCCCAACTCCGCCTGCTCCGGTCGTCGCCGGCAGGCAATTCTGCCCTACGACGGAGCTTCCCCCACAAATCACACACGGCGACCCCCGAGTCCTAGAACATCAAACGAATGAATCATTTGAACACCCTGTGGAAATGCCTATGCAAGATTGTCTTTCAAAGCGATTCAAGTAGATACACTTCTGCCATTTAAGAGAATAAAAAAAACTTCGTCCAAGCGCCCAACACGAAATCCAAACCGACGGTTTGGCTCACCTCCATCAGCACTTGATACTGTTCCGAGATAACTCCGGGGCCTTCTTCGTAAGTTCTAACGCCGTTTCGATATACGCCCAGGCCGCCTCCATCTCGATGCTTCTTCCACGGCGCCTTGCCGTGGGCAAAAGTGATGATGTCTGCAGCAAAAGCTTCTGCAGAGGCTTGTTGCTTCGCATCCAGATGCTCTCTATAGTTCTGGAACAGGAGTGCAACATCTAGCACATGGGTGGCATAGCCTTTGAAAGTGCCTTCCCAAGGGTTTGCCTCGGCCAGCTCAAAGAGGTATGAGTCGCCAGGAAAGCTGGCAGCCCACGAGCGGGCCGGTGCCTGGAAGCCAATGTCTGATGCGAACCTTATGACACCTTTGAAGGCATCTTCATCGTTGGTATCTTCGCTGATTCCGTAGGCTTTCAGCAGTCTAGTAGCTTTGTCGGGGTGATCCGAGAAGGATGACTCAATTGACTTTTGAAACGAAGCACCGATGCCAGGCTTCCGCTGCAGTAGTCCGGCGAGGCCGAAGATGCTCGCCTGTTCATCGCTGGTTAGATAACTTTTCACACTTCGTGACTTGGTCTACGTACATCATCAGGAAGATAGCCAACAAAGATGGCCTTGCAAGGGGTGTTGTTGGGGATGGACGTTTTGGCTTCTACAGCCTTGAAAGTCGGCACGAAAGGTACCGTAGCTGCATCCAGCACGGGCAAAAATTGAAAACTCTTATCGAGTTTCTCAAGGAGGTCTTCAGGTGAAAGTCTGCTCAAAGCCTCAACTCGCTGGCTCGGAGTAAGGTCTTCGGCGCCGAGGGATTTGAGTGCTCCACGATAAGTTTCCTCGGCGGCTGAGATATCCATAGGCGGGAGTGAGGGGGGTGCACCGCTTAGCACAGCCAACTGAGACGGCGCATCATCATTCGAGTAAAGCAAACGACTTGTTGAAACTAGTCAAACACACGTTAGATGCTTGGCTCTTCGCTGCAGCCTGTCTGCTTCAAGAAGGCGATGCCATTGGGGGTAAACTCACTTCCGCCGGCGCTCTCACCAATCACTGTAATCTTGTGAGGATCACCGCCAAAGCCGGACATGTACCTCTTGACGTATTGAAGAGCAACTCTTTGGTCATTATGGCCTTGATTGCTCTTAAAACCCTCCTTTCGAAGTTCCTCTGAAGTCAAGAATCCCGGGGCTCCCAGACGGTAGCTATGATGATGAACCGTCAATGCTGCGCCAGAAGACAGTGATGAGATCATACGTACTTGATACTGACTGCGATCAGAGGTTGGCCTTGCTTGATGGAAAGCTGAACGATCCGCTTCGAGTCGTACTGCGGCCACCAGTTTGACCCTGTGATGAAAGCACCGCCGTGGATGAAAACGATCACCGGAAGCGACTGGCCCTCGGAGGAGTTTGTGGGTGCGGCAATATTCAAGTTGAGACATTCCGTTCCAGAGATGCCTGGATGACCACTGACTGGGAGGGTCTGCTGAATGATGAAGTGTTCTTTATGAACGCCCTCGGGATCAGATATCACTTGCGGCCTGATGTTCTCAGTTAGCTCCGGTGGCCTCATCCCACCAGGCTGCTGGCTCACCCACCCATGACGAATTGCACTGAGGCCTTTTCCGTCGTACTCCACAAGCTTTGCGTTGTCAAACCAGTAATTGAGGCTCGCATACTTGATACCTAAGAATTGGATCACATCTTCCGTGGAGATTGCCTTGATATCTCCGATGAGAGGATGCTGGAAGATTGTGGTAGAAGCCATCTGATCTTCAAAGTGTGCGGTCGGATTGAGGATAAAGTCAGAGGACAAAGTTGGTTGCGGCTTAAACGATTCAGACACAAGAGTCGCCCAAGTTGACGGAAGGCTTGAGGTTCTATCCGGATTGGTGCGGTTCAGACCTTTGCATAGGTCCCTCAAACACTTTGTTTCAGCCACAAGCACATTGTTGAAAGCGCTTGGAACTCACTCCTAGATAGAATCTGTAAAGACCGTAGCCAGGAGCTTCAGCGGGTGTTCCGGAACCTCTGGCAGCCTTCCGACCCCGCATGTTGAATTGCCGAAGAAACTCCCGGAGAAGCAACCGGATATTACCCCACATTACCCCACATCGGAAACCCGGGCGTGCAGCTTCGCTTTACCCCCACTTCCAATCTCGGGAGCCGCCCCGGGCCGTGGTGTTCCTGCGGCCTGATCCGGTTCCCGATGTGTACCCCACATTGCCCAAATTACTTAGGCAAGTCGAACCGCAGCTACCAGTAGTAAATTGCGTTCCTTTTATCATCAAAACCTCATAACATAGGCAGGATCATCTCGGTCAAAGCCTCTGAAAACGAGCTGGGTTGGTTTTAAGAGGGGAATTTAGCTATTAATAGGAACCAGGCTGCAGATTAGTATTCCCACTGTTTTTTTAAGGTCTGCTAAGAGCACAAGGTTTTGCCACTGGTTATCGAACGGGGGAATACAGCTGAAGAGCGAAGACTTGGTTCTAAGACCAAGGAATCGAGCCTTTGAGTAAGACGAAACATTTGAGCATGGTCAGTAGTCCACGTCGCCTGTTGCAACCAAATTAGTCGCTGAAAAGAGTTTCCAACGCTGCATCTTGTGAAAGCTTGCATATCGATTAGGACTCAAAATTCTGTCATTTCTGCCTTTGTGCTTCATTATGGTTTTCATATGCAGTTGCCAGGTGTTCCAAAACCTTTCCCATGCGCACAGTGATGCCCCAAACCCATACCTATCCCGAGACTTGTTAGCCATGGTTCTTGCATTCAAGGAGAAATTCCAGAGCTCGCGAGACTTACATCTTGCAAGAAAAGACTCCAGGTCCGAGCAAGCCCCGCCGCAAACGATCTGTTCTCCTCTGGATCATAGTCCGCCTCTTCGAGAACTTCTTTCATTGCCGCAAGCAGCTCAGTCTCCGCCCTGGTTGGTTCAATGCCATTTATAGCATCAATCTCCACCGAGTGCACCCATTTGGTGACGAATAGTCCTGTTTATAAAGCTTAGCCCAAAGCCTAAGGAAGGATCTCATCAGTATTACCGGCATCCCAAGCTGCGACTGCGTGTTCAATACTCCATCGGAACGCGGCAGTCTTGCGCATCAGCATGTGTCCCATTCTGAACGGAATCTGGAACCCCTCCAGCGTCTTCTCTACGGCGTCTAGAAGAAAACGGTCTCTTTCGAGTGGCGCTTCTGCCAAAATGGCAACCGATGTTTCAATAACTTTGGGATCCTCGGCCATCAAAGTGAGCCGGTCGAACCCTGTAGTGATGTCAAACAGTCGGATGTACGCAGCTCTGAGGATGCCATAAGATGAAAAACGTAGGGACACAATCTCCTTGTCATCCAGGTCTTCGAGTCGGTCTTTTTGAGGCACTTGAAGTAAGTTGTAACACCTCGAAAGAGATTCTAAGCCCGTCTTCAGTAGAGATTGACCTAGAAATGACTGACTTGAGAACGCGCAGAGAGCGGACGTCTGTGAGATCTGGTAGAGCTGACGCATATGTACCATGACGGCGTGTGTGAGTATCAGCAATGAGAAATGAGACACTCGATTGATGTCAAGTCTGCTGCGTTTCTGGTCGTCTGATAGAACGTCTTCCACCAGGTCCCTCATGGTGCCGACCTCCTGGTGTTCATGCTTCGGCCGTAGACTTAGCCACTCGCTAGATGATTGTGCGTTCCATAGCGTTTCCTCATGGAAGCATTCAACTTCCAAATCGTTAGATGCGTTGAAGATGGGGTTGATGCCGTAGATAACCATTCTCAGAGTGCCTGCAACGTATATGCCTCCAAGCACTCGTTTCCATGATTCACGTTCAATCCAGCGTGACCACTCCATTGTGGAGAGTTTGGCTCTCTCGCTGTTGAGCTCATTGCGTGCCTGATTGTATATCTAGATGGAAAGTCCGCCTATCACCAGGTTTCATTAAACAAACATGAAAATCTAACCAGGTTGTAAAATCCACTTTCATCCGTGGAAGTTGAAACCAAGTCCTGGTCACCGCTGAAGGTAGCATAAAAGGTCAAGAGAAATCTAGTTTGCGTGAACCACAGCGGGAAGTCCTTTATGACGACCTGCTGTAGATTAGTAAGTCTGCGTTGTTTCAACTCAGTCTGGGAAGAGACTTTTACCGGTTCGACCAGTATTCTAGCCAAGTCGTATAGACGACGTGCTCGACGCCGATCTAGTCGATAAAGCGCGCCAATGCTGCACATGGCCAGGATCAAAGCGCTGGGAACCTTCCCAAGAGCAAGACTTTGCAAATGAAGAATGGGTAAATGGCAGTGAAAGCTTCCCATATAGCTTGCGAGAAAGTTTTGACATGTTTTAAGAGTTGGCAAGTCTTTCAATGCTCGACTCTTTGCCGCTTGGCTTGAAAGCTCGTCACAGATGGAAGCATAGACATCCTTATCTATCAAAGCCGCTGATGCCCTTTTGCCATGTGGTAAACAACATGAGGTTTGCTGCCCCATTGTTGTACTCACTTGCTCGGGGTCGGCCATGGAGAGATCGGAATCGCATGCTGTTGAGTTTGGAGACACTTCGTTCGCCGCCGTTCTTGTAGTAGTATCGAGGCAGTTGTTCAGTTGCACGTCATAAACAGAATTGGGATCATCTGGAAGACCGAATGCGAGCCAGCTTGGAGAGTTCAGAAACCCCAAATCTTGGGAGAAATCAAGGGTCCCATCAGGTAGAGGTAATACTGAAGGCGGGATCGGACAAGGGAACGATGCGTCTAGGAACGCTGCAGCGATGTCTTCGGTCGCGAAGCCCATAGAATCCAACGGTCTTGGATCCGTTTGTTGTTCGGTCCGAGGCTCTGACAGAGTTGGTACTCCATGGGGTACCAGCTCGTTCCCTTCAGCCAGGTCTAGCCCAACCGTTGCGATAGTTTCAGTGTCAGTTGCGACAGTAATACTCCCGGCATCCCTTGTTGTTGGAATTGGACTCTTCTTGCGGCGCTTCTCTCGTGAAAATAGACTTTGTCTTCTTGGAGAACGGTTTTGAGAATGTGGAGGGTGTTCGTCTTACGGCTCGCTCGATGTATCTTCCGACTGAGACTCTTCTCCCAAATGACCTCCGACTGTGATGGCGGCGGCATCTGCATGAAGTGCCCGTTCATGCCTTGTGACTAGGTCTCTGAAGAAAATTGTTAGTCAAACGACACCATTGAGTAGCACCTGAGATGAGCGTACTTCCGGGCATAGCACTTATGGCAATACTGGCACGAGTAAGGCTTTTCGTTCGTGTGACTACGTTCGTGCCGGATGCAATGCTCGCTGCGCTTGAAAACCTTCGGACAGTAAGCGCATCTATGCTGTCTACTTTCACGTCGCGAGCGCTTGACCCCGGCGCTGGCATCCGGGGGCGTCGCAGGCGGGCCGGTTTCCGCGTTGGGGTTGGGTGACAGGGGTATTGCGGAAGACATCAGTATTCTGAACTTTCGCGCGGTGTCTGCACATGTCTTCGACAAAGACGTAGGCTTGCAGGCTATCGCGAAAGTGAAATGAATGAGTTGATAAGAAAACGGTAAACAAGCCAGTTTGACCCACGAGAAAGATCGGGACAACGCATCTCGCTGCGATCGCCACTCCGCCAAGACGGACGCGGGGATAGCTCGCGGGCCGCGCTACTACTGCCGGTGATCAATAATATCTTATTAACAGTGCCAGTAATGGACACTGCGGGGAAATCTGTGGAGCAGATTTCCGTCACCAGATGCGTAGCACACTCGGCATTGCAAATTCTCGTGTCTAATTGGGTTATAATTGGCCTATGTATCCATCTGATCCATGGAAGCCTGCGGCGCTTGACGATGCAGTTGCTGGGACGAAACGCTGCCACTGACTCGAAGAGACGGACGGTTGGAGGCTCAGTTTCCGTCCTACTCCGTCCCACACCGTCATCCAACAACCATGCCATCCGTATTCACCTTCACGTTTCCCAAGTAAAATCCTTCTTTTTGCGCCTGAGCCCATTCGGCTTTCAAGACTTCTGCCCGTCGCGTGTTCCGCGGGACGAACCGAGCCTTGAACGGTTTGGGCAGAGTATTGACCCCCGGCTCATATGCATCATCTGAGAGATCTACGGGGATTTGGTTGCCACTTGGATCTAGTGCCGGCTCGATCTTGAAAGCCCAGAGGATCTTGGCAAGGGTGACAAAGAGACTATTTTCTGCCAGATGCATCCCAGGGCAAATGCGCCGGCCGCCGCCGAAGTCGAAATGGTCGCGGCCTTTGGCGTCTCCTTGGGCGGCGTAGAAGCCTGCTTTCTCTGGATAACATAAGTATCGCGACGGATCAAAGGCTTCTGGGTTGTCCCATTTATCTGAACTGTAATGGAGGACATATTGTGGAATAGCGACCACAGTATTCTTGGGGATGAAATAGTCTTTGTAGAAAATGTCCGCGGTCGTGTAATGGGGACTTCCAATGTTCGTGACAGGCCGGATGCGAAGGATTTCCTTGCCCATGGCTCGGATGTATGGCAGATCAGCCTCATCTGAGAAAGTGGGAGATCGATCGTCTCCAACAACTTTCGTGAGCTCAGCGTTTGCTGTGTCCTGGACGCCTGGATGGGCTGACAAATATAAAATTGCACTGTTGAGTGCAGATGAAGTGGTCTCTGAGCCTGCTTCAATCATTGCTAGAGGGTAATGCAAAGGTTAGCCACGCGAATGGGCCTCTTCTTCTTGATGCGGACGCGGAAGTCAGTACTTACATCCTGCCACGAAGCCAGCCTGAACATCGCTGATTCCAAGCTTCTCAAAATCTGTCTCTATGAAGTGCTTCACAAAACACTCGGGAGCTTTCTTCTGATTTACAGCAGATTTCAACTCATCCCAGTAGTGCATCCACGTCTTTTTCTGCCGGTTGTATGCCGCAATAGCGCTCGGCCTCCACCATTGCAGGCAGGATGGAATCTGGGCGAGTGGTGGGAATAAGTCGGCTACGAATCCACCAGGCTCTGCTGCCTCAGAGAAGTCTTTCAGGAGTTGGTATATGTCTCGCATATCGTCGCAGTCCTGGTTTATCAGTCAGTGGATATTCGGAGATTCTAATGAAGCGACTTGTCTAACCCATGCTGGAACTCGTCGACCATATGTACTTGTCAACACTACAGAGGTCGTGTATCTGCGAACATGCAAGTAAAAGCTTTCTTGATCATCGTTGCCGGTTGCAAGGTCGAATAGCAACTGCTTCGCCTCAAAATCTTGCGACGGCTTGTAAGTCTCCGATGCTTTCGGTGTCAGCAGCTTGTGAACAATGGTTCTTAGCTGCCTCCACTTTGTGCCATATGTCAAGAGAAGCAGCCGGTTTTCCCCAGAGAGGAGGTCGGATACGACGGGCATCGGCATTCTGCCTGATGTTTTCGCAGATTGCTTGTCGAATATTTCTCGAACCGCTTCAGGGCTATTGACGAAGACCCAGTTCTCCCAGCCGAGTCTGATCTTGAAAAGCTCGCCATTTTCGCTGGCCCATCTCTGGAGTTGACGTTGTGACGCCTTCCCTAGTTGATGAGTGTTACCGATTAGAGGCAGTCCCCTTGGTCCGGGAACTAATTTGTAGTTTTTGGGAGGGCAAGAGTTTCTGCAGGAGATAATGCTGAATGATAAACATGCGATTAAGGGTAAGACAACAAATAGAATAAATGCCATGGCGACAGAGTTTGGCTTTCCTGCAGCAAGGAATGTTGATGAAACTCAATCTTTTGGATGCAAAGCACCATGGCCAGTAACACTTCGGGCTTGTGCGTTTGATAAATCCAGCCTCAGTCTCATTCCAGAATACGGTCGCCCGCTGCGCCCACATTCGTTACACTTCGCTCCGTCAGACCCCCCACGCAAGTAGGACGGAGTTCCGCGGCGTTTGTTCGTGTCAGAGTCCACCAGGCTTGGAGCTGTCACGATGGACGGACCCCACACCAATTGCAGAGCTCAATTGCCGGGCTGTCAGTGTGCATGTGGAGTACAGTCCGTTGCACTGACAGCGTCCGCCCCCCCTTTTTTTCCCCGCTTATGCAAAAACATGAAAAAAAGCTAATTTTACGCTATAACGCGCATTTTTCTATAGCGCACATAAAACGCGTTAAATCTATTACTAGTATGTTAATTATTATTAATTACTATAATTATAGTAGTATTTAAATATATAACTATATAATAGAGATATAAAGTATATATCTAATACCTCTATAGTAATTAATTTACTTATAGAGATATTACTTATTTAACTAGTTATTCTATCTTTATACTAATTAACTAGTAAAAAGTATATTTTACTTTTATAAGAGACTAAAATAATATTTACTAAAGAATAGAAAAAAAGACCTAATATATAACTTTATATATCTATATAGTATATAGTTTATATAGCTTTAAGTAATATAAAAGTATATTAAAAAACTTAATATAGTTCTCTAGAGTAAATAAGTTTAATAACTAATAGAAGTAATAACTATTCTAAAAGTTTAGCTTATTTATAATATAAGAGTTTACTACTATATAGGTTATATTTAGTTACTAATTATTTACTACTAATTAATATATATCTATAGTTTATTATATTAGATATATTAAAAAAAATACTAAGTAATAATAATAATATAATAGCGCTTAAAATATTAAATCTATAGCTATTAATAATTATAATAATACTATTATTTAAAGACTAAAAGACCTATAAGCTAGTAAATATTATTAGTTATATTAAATAAATAATTTAATAATATAGATTATAATATAATATTATTAGTAAGGTGTAGAGATATAAGAAGTACTACTATAATTAATAAAAAAATAGAAATCTAATATTATATAGAGCTTTTTAAACTACTATAGTATTATAGTAATCTATTTTTTAAAGAGATATAAAAGTTTCTATTTAAAGCTTTTAAGATCTAAATTAATTATTTTATAATTAGTTAATAGTTAAACTTATCTAGCTAGATAAATAAGAAGTTTATAATTATTACTACTTAGTAAAGTAATAAACTATAATATAAGTATTTATACTATATATAATAATATTACTCTAACTAGCTAGTATTTATTAATAAATCTAGTATTAATAAGGATACTAGAATATAGAGAACTAGATAGATATTAAAAAAGCTTACTATATTTTAAACTATAGAGATTAATTAGTTTTAGAACTTTTATATATAAATCTTACTAGCTTTTATATTAAGTAGTATTTTATACTTAACTATATATTATAGTATAACTAATAGTAATAGCTTTTTTTATTAGCTATAGAAGTACTTTATCCTAAAGTATAAGTAGTTTCTAGAGCTAAATCCACTAAGAGAGAGGAAGTGGTAATAAACATTAGTCTTATAATAACCAGTATAAGTGAGAGTAACAGTTAGTTTCTCAGTGTAGCAAAAGGTAATAGTAAAGTAAGAAGCCATAGAAGTTATTGTTATATTAGTTACATATATCAACTAATCTAAGTTCCTAGTAAAGTTAGGGGGACTGGTTAGTTATTATATAGATATTATTAACCTATACTAGTCCCTATAGGGTTAAGTAGGTGTTTTAGTCTATTTAGAATAACTGAAACTAGTAGGCTTACTAGTAATACTAGCTTATAAGCTAGTTTTAGCTTTAGCCCTTATACGTTAAGTTAGCATAGCGCTAGACCCTTAGCTTATAGGCTAGTTTCAGACTAATCTCCCTTAACAATCCAGCTTAGTGGCTTAGTTGTTAATGCTCTTACTCTCAATCCTAAAGGTTGAAGGTTCAAGTCACTATTAGGTTACTAGTTTTTTCTATTTATATAACTTATTAGACTTATAGTCTTAGTCACCCCCTTAAGTTATATATAGTATATATATAACTTACTAAAAAAAACCTTATATAAAGAAAAAGTAAGTAAAAAACTCTTATTATAAGAGAAAAAAAAAAGGTGTAAATATTATATAGTTATAGTTATAAAAACCTCTCTTAAAGAGGAAAATAAGGGAAACCTAATATAGTATATCTTTAACTTTACTAAGCTTAAGATTTAAGGTATTATTATTATGTTTAAGTAAAAACCCTTTATTATATAGGTTTGTTGTCTCAATAAAGTATTTATATACTTCTTTATTTACTAGTTTTGTGAAAATATCAGCTAAATTAGCTTTTATATATATATAGTATAATTGTAGCTTTTCTTCTACTAATTGCTGCCTTATAAAGTGAAATTTTATATCTATATGCTTTGCTCTTTTATGTAATTCTAGATTTTCAGCTACACGCTGAGCAGCCTCATTATCTATCAATAATTTAGGCTTTTCTAAAGATTTAAATCCTAAGTTTTCTATTATATAGTTTATAGAGTTATATAAGTATAGAGCTTCTTTAGTAGCCTCATATAAGGCTATATATTCTGCTTCACAAGTACTTAAAGCAACTATTTTTTGTTTTATACTATTCCAGCTTATTATATTATATAAACTAAAACAAAAGATATAGCCTGAAGTAGAGGTTCTATTAAATAGGTCTCCAGCCTAATTAGAGTCTGAAAATCCTACTAACTATAGATCTATATTACAGTTATATATAAGGCCTTTATAAGGGAATCTTTTTAAGTATCCCTATATCCTATTTAAGTATAAAATATGCTCTTTTGCTAGATTACTTATATAGCGAGCATATATATTAACAGCATAGGTTATATCTAGCCTTGTTTTTAGGCTTAGGAAATTTAAAGATTCTATTTCTTGCTAGTATGTATTTATTTCTATAGCAGTAGCTTATCTTTTATTAAGATATAGTTTTATATTAAGGTCTATAAGAGTATCAAACTTAAGTACCTATTCTTTATTATATTTATTTAATAGTTTATTTATATATTGAGACTAATAAATATTTATTATTTTATTTATATTATTAATATATATTTCGTTCCCTAAAAACGTTATAGGATTTCCTATATCCTTTATATATAAATCTTTTAATAAGGTAGTATAAAAAAGAGTTATATACTCTTCTTTAGGCGTAGTAACTATAAAGTTATCTACATAACAGATTACTACTGCCTTTATAATTTTATTATTAGCTATAAAGATCCCTTTATCATAAGGACTAGCTTTAAAGCTTAATTTGTTTAAGACATTTTTTAAATATTTATACTAGAATCTAGAGCTCTGTTTTAAACTATATAAAGCCTTAAGCAGTTTACAGTATAGGTTATCATTATTACTAGTATTATTATAGTTATATTCTAACTACTTAGTATTTAGGTTATAAAAGAAGCTTATAGGTAGTTTAACCTATATATCTTTATCTATAGAAGCGTGGCAAAAGGCGTTTTTTATATTATATTGCCTTATAAACTAGTTATTTGCTACTGCAATTATAAGTATAGCTCTATAGTTCTCTAGTTTATAAATAGTACTAAAGGTTTCTAAGTAATCTATACTAATATGTTGGTTAAAACCTTATACAACCTAATAGGCTTTATATCTTATAACTTCTTTTTTATCATTATATTTAGTTATATAAACCTATCTTCCTCCAAAAGGCTTTTTATCTATAGGTATATTATATACTATTATCTAAGTTTTTATATTTTATAATTTAGTTATTTCTTCTATTATTACTTAAATCTAATTCTTGCTTTTAGCGTGAATTATAGCTTGTTTATATATAGAAAGATCTAAAAAATTACTAATAGATAGAATATAAGAAGCTTTAGTTTTATTTTTATTTATAGTGGATATTATAGTTAGAATAGAGCAGTTTTTTATAGTTATAAAAGCTCTTTCTTTATTTGCTACCTATTTATATTGTTCTTACTTTTCTTTTGATATAGTGGGAATTTCTACTATTATATTACTTATAGTATTTTCTAGAGGTTTATTTATATTATTATTATTTATATTTATATTATTATTATTACTTCTTAGATTTAAGTCTATTGATCTGCTTTTATTATGTGGATTTATATATAGGTTATTATATAATTTAAAGTCTTTTATTATCTGAGGCTTTTTTTATTTAGAAGTAATAAAAGTATTCTCTATTATTTTTATATCTCTAGTCTAAGTAGACTTTTTTTTATTTATATCAAATACTTTATATATATTATTATTATAGTTTATTATAACTCCTTTATTAGCTCTATTATCTAGCTTTTTTATTAAAGGATTCTTGTTTTTATAATAACAAATACTCCCCTATATAGCTATATTAGATATATTAGGTTTTATATTAAAAGCTACCTCAAAGGGCGTTTTATAGCTTATAGAGGTATGTAGAGTTCTATTATATATATATATAGCTGCTAAGGCTGCTTCTCTCTATAAGTAGTGAGGTAAATTAGATGTTATTAAAAACGCTCTTATTTTATTAACTATAATATATATAATACGTTCTATAATACTATTTAGTTCATAAGTATAAAGGACTTTAATATTATGATTTATCTCTTTTATAATATAAGTATAATTTATTTTGTTATTATTAAACTTATAACTACTATCTATATTAAACTTTTTTATAGAGTTATTATTTATATTAACTTTATTATAGTATTCTATAACTGCAGTATTAACTTCTTTAGCTTCTTTTGTTTTTAATAGCTTAATATAAGCTAGTCTGGACTTCCTTTTAATAAAGATTATAAACTATTAATAATTATCATAGGTTTTTAGGGTTATAGGTCTACATAAGTCTAAAGCAACTTTATAGTATAAAGGGTATTCCTTATTATAGTTAGTTAACTATTTGTCAGCTTTAGTTGTAAACTTAGCCTTATTACAGGCTTTACAACTATCTAAGCTTACTTTTTTATAGTTAGCTTTATCTATATTATTTATAGTATTATTAGTTAGTTTAGCTAAAGCTTTACTGCTAATATAACTTAGTCTATTATGCTAGGTTATATATAAGTTATCTTGATTTTTAATAGTATCTTTATATATCTTTTTATGTTTATATTTAGTTAAGTCTTTTATAAATAGAGTAGCAACTTTACTACTATTTATAGTCTTAAGTTGTTGAGGGTATAAAGTCTATAATAGTATGTTATACAGATTAGACTTAATTATCCCTTTACATAAAGACTTATTTTTAGTTATACTATATAATACAGCATAATCTTAGTATAGTATTAAAGCTATATTATGATGTTTAAGTCTTTTCTAACTTATTAAGTTAATTCCTAACTCAGGCATATAGTAACAATCTTTTAATATAAAGATAGTATTGCTAAGTAGGAATTTAACTGCAATTTCTCCTTTCTTATATAGATATCTATAAGAGGCTTCACCCCATTTTACTCTACATTTAACTACAGTAATTTTAATAAAGAGAGAAATATCAGATATTATATATATAGTTACACTAGTATCAAAATAAAATTCAAATTTATTCTTTAGATTATCTATATATTTTATATCCTTAATAGTATCTATAATCAGATTACCTAGGAGGTTATTAGTACTTATATTATTATTTTTATAATAAGTTAAACTTATATTCTCCCATTCTATACCTTCTTTAAGTTAATCAATACTCATAAAGTCAACTATAGTTATATTAACCTCTTAAGTTATATCTTCTTCATCAGAAGACTCTATATTAACCCTTTTAGCTATTAAAGCTTTTTAAGCTTTATAAAGCTTTTATTTCTAGGAATTAGGTTCAGTCTTAGAGACTTTACTCTTATTTTTCCAGTTACTTAGAGCTTTATTAGGATTTAAAAAGAAACAATCTTTAACCTTATAGTTTTTCAACTTACAGTTAGTACAGTATAATCCCTTAGTCTTTTTCTAAGGTTTCTTAGACGTATTCGTCTTAACCTTAGTATATAAGACAGTTATAAAGACTTTTCTCTTTGCTTTATCTATAAGATTAGCAAATAAAAACTCAATAGTATAAGAAGTTAAGTCTTTTCTAAAAGCTTAAGTAACATTAGTTATAAAACCTTCATAACTATCATCTAAGCTATTCAAAACCTAAGCTATAATAACTTATTTAAGCAAAGCTATAATTTTAAGAGTAAGATCGTCAGTTAGCTCTTTTACCTTATTAAGGTAATCTTCCATAAAGTCAAAGTCTTCTAAAGAAGTATTAAAAAACTCTTTACAAGTTAGATATTCTGAGGTAAACCCTATAAGCTTATATAGATCTTTTAGTTTTAACTAAGCAGAAAAACCTATTATTAAGTCTTTTATAACTCTTAAAGGCAAATCTTCACATAGAAGCTTTATATATGCTAAAACTTTTAAGTCTACTACTTTCTGAGTTAGAGTTATTAGCTCATCTAGTAAACTAGACTTTATATCTTTACTAATAAGTAAAGCCTCAAAACAGGTTACCTATACTTAATAGTTAAGGCTTCCTGAAAAACGAGGAATATATTTCTCTATAATATAAGAATATAGTTATATTAACAACTAAATAACTAGTTAAGTCTAAGACTATACTATATAGAGTAGATAACTCTATTATTTTAGGTCTTTAAAGAGAGGATCCTATTTATAAGTAACTAGTGTAGTTATAGAAGAGTTTATAGAATCTCTAATCTTATAGAAAACTTCTCTTAATATACAAAATAGAGACTTCTTAACAGTAAAGTAAACTCTACTAAGAAAGAAGTAATCTAAGATATAAAAAGGTATATCAGACTTTTAGGAGTCTATAAGTTAGTTAAAAAGATAATATTCTACTATAGGAGTAGGTTTATTGAGAATAGTTATATAGTTAAAAGTATAAAGTTAGTTATATTAAATAAAGTCTCTTAAAAGTTAATTCTTAAAGAGAAAGATATAAAAAGAAGTAAGAATCTCATCCTCAGCAAAGGTTATTCTTAGAGTTTCTCTAAAGAAGAGCTCTAATTAGTCGATTTGAAGAGATAAAGTTATAAAGAACTCTTTAAGTTGAATAATAGGTTGTTTCTTTACTTAAGAGGCTGAAGGTTGTAGTTAAGAAAGAGGTATAAGTGCTTTTATAGACTCTTCTGAGTGGCTAAGCTTATAACTACTAAGAGAGAAGAAGTAGTAATAAACATTAGTCTTATAATAACTAGTATAAGTGAGAGTAATAGTTAGTTTCTTAGTGTAGCAAAAGGTAATAATAAAGTAAAGAGCTATAGAAGTTATTATTATATTAGTTATATATATCAACTAATCTAAGTTCCTAGTAAAGTTAGGAAGACTGGTTAGTTATTATATAGATGTTGTTAACCTATACTAGTCCCTATAGGGTTAAATAGGTGTTTTAGTCTATTTAGAATAACTGAAACTAGTGGGCTTATTAGTAATACTAGCTTATAAGCTAGTTTTAGCTTTAGTTTTTATGCGTTAGGTTAGCGTAGCGCTAGACCTTTAGCTTATAGGCTAGTTTCAGACTAATCTCCTTTAACAATCCAGCTTAGTGGCTTAGTTATTAATGCTCTTACTCTTAATCCTAAAGGTTGAGGGTTTAAGTTACTATTAGGTTACTAGTTTTTTCTATTTATATGACTTATTAGACTTATAGTCTTAGTAATCCTATTATTATTATAGATAACTTTTCTTACTATTATATATCTTAAATTAAGGAATTATACTAAATATTAAGTATTAATTTTAAGTTTCTACTTCTATATTTACTAAACTTTAACCTTATTAAGGAGTATTTTAGTAATTTAAAGTAATATATTAAGAAGATATATTTAAAATAGAATAATAATAAGAAGAATAATTAGGATTTTATAGAATATCTATATAACTATATTATAGAGATTAGATATTATCTATTCTAAATTAAAGGCTATTTTTACTATTTATTTATTAACTTTAATAGGATAGAGTATATATTTAATAATATTAAACTATAAAAGGGAGAACAATTTATAAATATTAAATATTAGTAAGTAATTTAAATCTTTATTATATAATTATAATAAATCTTAATTATATTATTATAAGATAGGAAATTATTAGATCTATAATTATAGCTAATAAGATTATAAAAGATTTAACTATAATTATATTAGAGTATAGAAAACTTATTATTATCTATTATTCTTATTAGTAGTTATATATATATATATTAATTTTATCTATATAGTAACTAAAACGTATTATTAATACTTATAGTAATAACTTATAATAATAATATATTACTATAGTTATAGACTTTAATTACTATAGTTAGAGATTTTAATTATAACTAACTAGAAAGTATTAAAATAGATTATATTATTTATAGATCTAAAATTATAGTAATTTTATTACTTTTATATATATAGAGTAGTAGTATTAAATCTATAGCTATAAGTAGACTTTTCTATAGTTAAATATATTATATAAAAAAATTATATATATAGTTAAATTTTATACTACTTTTACTATATTACTCTTCTTCTTTATTCTTCTCTAAATAATATATCTTTATTAATAATATATTACTTAAGATTTAAATCTAATTATCTTTATTATTTAGCTTAACTTTATTTTATTTAGTCTATAACTATATAAGTAGTATTTATAATACTAATAGTAGTAGTAATAAAATGAAACTAAAGAGGTTTAAAACGCCTATAAAGTTAGCTATATTTAATAGTAAATAGCTCTATATATACTTATTATATTAATTAACTTTAACTAGTATACTATAGATCTTTTATTTAATAGATTAATATAGTATTAAGGTATTAATATATTAGAATAACTTTAACTTATTTAAAACTAATACTATAGAGTTTTTAATTAGTATTACTATTATCTCTTTTAGTAATCTAATATATATTCTTATATAAATATCTCTTTCTAATTTTTAATAGTATAAATAAAGTTTAAAGTAAGATATTATATTAAAGAGGGTATTAAACTACTCTATATAGTAAGTGCTATTATTTATAAAGGATTTAATTAAGTTTTTAATATTTTTAATAAGATTTTAAATAAACCTCTATTTAGTAAACTAAATATCTAGTAACTTATAAATTACTTATAAACTACTATCTACTAATTATAGTTTTTATAGCTTCTTTTTAAACTCTTTATTAATAATATATTATTTACTATAGATAGATATAAACTACTTAATAAAGCTAGCTACTTAATTTAAAGCTTTTTAGAGTAAATCTAATATTATTAGTAAGAATAAATAAATTAGAAGTATAATATTTAGTTAATAAGTATTTAGAAAGTTTAATAGTAGAAGAGTTAGTAATAAATACTATAAGATCCTTATATATAGTTAATATATTAGTAGTAGTAGTAGTAACTATATATATAAGTTAAAATATTAAAAATAATAATCTAACGCCTCTATATTACTATATATATTAATAATAGTATTACTATTAGCATTAGTTAGGCTAGATCTTAACTTTAATAGTAGAAGTATAGGATTTTTAGCCTTCTCTTCTATTATTACTATTATCTTCTAATTATTATTAACTTTAATAATATTTTTATTTCTCTTATTTTAGTATTTCTTATCTTTAATAAATTAGTTATAAAATATTTTACTTAGTAGTTTTTTAAGTAGTTTTATATTATTAATATTAGTTTACTTATTTAGAATAGCTTTTACTTACTTCTCTATATAATAAGATTTAATTTTATAATACTTCTAGCTTAATATATAATACTAGTTAAACTTTTTATTACTTAAACTATTTTTATATTTATAATACTCTAAATAGATATATATATAGAGAAGTTATTTATATATACTCTTTTTCTAATACTTAATATTTATAAAATTATTAAACTTATAATTAATTACTTCTTATATATTAGCTAAAATACTTATTTAACTATTTTTTTAAAGCGTTTATATATTAATTACTATTTTACTAGAGATTAATATAGTACTATATTACTACTTAATAGTGAAGTAGACTTCACTTCTCTCTTTAACTTATTTAAAAGAGAGAGTAATATTAACTTATAGAATATTTAGCTAAATAATACTTCTAATAAATAGATATACTTAAGTGAAAATTAGTATTAGTTTAGATATATTAGTTAGTTTCCTCTAAGTAATAGTAATAGTAATATTAACTTTTTTTAAATTATATAAATAAGTTACTTTTATTTTAAGTTAAGTACTACTATCTACTTCTTAGTTTCTACTATTTATATCTAATATACTAGTAAAGCTAAATCTATTATATATAATACTCTTAATAGTTAGATTAAGAATAAATAAACTATTACTTTTAAACGCTAAGCTATAAATAACTTAGATTTATAGTAGAGTTAGTTTATTATTACTTATATTTTCCTTTTTTTTAAATATATTAAGAAATAATATAAATATATTATTAATACTATAGCAAAGAGCTATAAGTATATTATCTATAAATTAAGTAGTTTAATAAGAAGTTAAGTTAACTAAAGTTAAGTTTAGTTAAAATAATAGTATTAATAAAAGTAAAATATTTTAAAACTAAATTATATATAGTAGATCTTATTTTTATTTTCTTTATATTATTATTACTTTTTAGTAAAAGGATACTTTTAGAGCTCTTTATAATAATAGAGAAGCTATATATATATACTTTTTTTATAATATAAACTTAGAAACTATTAAATTATTAGTTTTAAAACTAGCTTTAGTAATAATAACCTCTTTAGTAACTTCTTTAGTAGTAGTAGTTTAATAAACCCTTTTAGTAAGTATAATAATTCTAATTAATAGTAAAGTAGAGTATTAAAGAGAATCTCTAGTAATATCTTATACTAGTTATTATATATATTATTATTTCTATATATTATTAATAATAAGTAAAGGATAATACTTAGATAAGTTATTATTTACTTATTAAAGTATATAGTAATATTTAGGAGGTATTATAACACCCTTAGATCGTAAGATTTAATAGGAATAGATTAATTAAAACTATTAAAATAGGTTAATTACTATACTATAAATATCTATATAGTATTAGGTAAATTTTTATATATATATAGGGATTATACGTGCGTAATTTTAGCAAAAAGGGGGGGCGGACGCTGTCAGTGCAACGGACTGTAAGTGCCGTAACACTCAACGTGGGGTGAACTTTTCCGTCCACAGGCATTGAAACGGTTAATAATGAATTTGAAAGCACACTAAGAATTGCGCTATTTAGCTGGAAGGGAACACACGGTCTGAGCATTTAATCGTCAACTTCCCTCATCACGGAACATCATGGCAGCCCAAGCTCTCACTCCGAAGGACTTTCAGAACGCCTTTCACTGGGTGGCGAGCCAGAAAGACGGCACCATTCCGTCTTTTGCGACTCGCCCTAATGACCCATACAAGTATCAGCCTGGTCTCGGAAACAGCTTTGAATCTGAGGCTATTCCCGGCACCATCCCCCAGGGACAAAACAGCCCCCGAAGCATCCGATATGGTCTCTACGCTGAGCAAATCACCGCTTCCGCATTTGTCGCGCCCCGACATGCAAACAAGAAGGCATGGCTTTACCGATCTCGACCTGCTGTAGCTCACCAGGGTTTCGTAAGTGTCATCTGTGCATCGATGTTCGAGTTCCAGGAGCACAGGATTAACGGAACTTCAGACTTCCCTGCCTGACAACAAAGACACAGAGTCAACTTTCATCCCTATTAACCCACGTGTTCATATCTCGCCCACCCAGTTGGCATGGAAGCCATACCCCATTCCTGAGGGTGAGGAAGTCGACTTCGTCGACGGACTCAAGACTGTTGCGGGTTCCGGTGACCCCACGCTGAGAGAAGGCCTCGCAACGCATGTTTTCCTTTGCAACAAGAGCATGTCAAAGAAGGCGTTCGTAAACTCCGACGGCGACTGGCTCATTGTGCCTCAACAGGGTGCGCTTGACATTCAGACTGAGTTCGGTCATTTGTATGTGCAACCGGGAGAGATCTGCGTCATCCAACGTGGCCTCCGCTTCAAGGTCAAGGTCGAGGGACCCACCCGTGGATACATCCTCGAGATCTGGGGTTCCAACTGGGAACTCCCCGAGTTGGGTCCCCTCGGCGCAAACGGTCTGGCCAACGCCCGTGACTTTCTGCACCCGGTCGCCGCATATGAGGTCACCAAGGACGACCCGTGGGAGACCGTCTACAAGCTGGGAGGCAAGTTCTTCAAGAGCACCCAGCGTCACTGCCCATTCGATGTTATCGCCTGGCACGGCAACTACGTCCCTTATAAGTACGACTTGACCAAGTTCGTCAACGTCGGATCTATCTCCGTCGACCACATCGACCCGTCTATCTTCTGTGTTCTTACAGCCAAGTCTCGCGACCCAACCGCGCCATTGGCGGATTTCCTCATCTTTTCCCCTCGTTGGGACGTGGCTTCCCACACTTACCGTCCCCCTTACTACCACCGAAACTGCGCTTCCGAGCTCATGGGCCTCATCTACGGAGAGTATGGTGGACGTTCCGATGAGTTCCAGCCTGGTAGCATCTCTTTTGAGTGCGGCTTTGTCCCCCACGGAGTTGCCTACGAGCAATTTGCTGCTGCGTCAAAGGAGGATCCTCCCGTCATGCAAATCTCTCATGGCTCCATCGCTTTCATGTTCGAGACCAGCAGAGCTCTCACTATTACTGACTGGGCATGGAACAGCAAGGAAAAGCATGAGCATGATCCTAAGATGTGGGACGACCTGGTGGACAACTTCTCAAACCATCACATCGAGATTCCCCAACAAAGCAACGGCCACAAAAACTGAGGTTCATAGTAATTTAGAGGAGTTTGTTTGTTGTAGAAACCTTTTACATCAATCCAAGTTTTGAAACAGAGATGCGCCGACAGTGGTATGTGTGAAATGACAATTCAACGACTCAACTTACTTTCCATCACACATAGCAAGCGATTTTCTGGGTCTACGTGTGAATGCATTAGCGCTTCTTGTAATGCACCCGCTAACTGTAGAGCTTACAACATTAGTTCCTGAGTGGTTGTTACTGCTATGATTGTGCATCATTTGATAATGGCTGCATGGCATGGGGTCGGCCTAGCGCTGTGTCCCCGAAGACTCCGCACATTAATCATTGAAATAAGATCTGGACCTTTGGACTATTAGACTTAGACAACCCTTTCAGGATGGAAGTGAATTTGAAACAAACAGAGTTGTTTCCAAAGTCGGGCTGCAAACAACAGATAGGTAGCCACACAACATTGTTACTTTGACGATGAGGTCTCAAAGAAGATGAACATAGTTAACCATCGTAATTTGCATCAGATACCAGAGTGGCATTCAAGCGACTCTAAGAGCCACCTTTTACGGGCGTCAATGTTCTACCCATTTGAGATCTGTGTCGAGAACATAATATATAGCAAGCGATGGTCGCGGCACCACGGACCCTCAACTCCATAACTCTAATCAATCTCCACCGTGAATTAGCACGCTGCGGTTCTTGTCCTGCATCGAGATGGGGACATCAAGTGCAGGGTTACCCTGGAAGAAGTTGACCGGCTTGAGTCCTACCATCATCTTCTCACACGGCATGACTGGCCAATCCTCGATGCGCGGGTTATGCGTTGAGCCAAACGTATGCCAGACGACAATGTCCTCATTGCGGACTGAGGAAAGGCTTTCTTCCTTCCGCTGCTTGATCCAAGACGCGATGCCCTCTCCGCCGGAGGATTGCATCGTGAACCTGCCGGCGGGGAACAGCTCTTCATCCTGGTGACGCGTCACCCAGACGGCGTGGGAGGTATACTCGGAGCGCTTGCCGTGCCATGAGTTCGGATGAGCCAGCAGTAGCTGACTGTAGTGCGGCAGCAACTTGAAGCCGACTGGGGTGCCCGTGGTTGGGTTGGTGATTCCCTCGTTGACAATTTTGAACGTTCGGTTCGTGCTGAAGTCCAGATCGAGGCCAGTCTCTTCTTTGACGTACTCCGACTTAGTGGTGTACCCAACACCAAAGGAGTCGTACTCATCCGACTCCTCGGTGAATGGAATAGGCTGGGACTCTTCGACGACGAGCGAATTCTGATGACCGTCAATAGCCGGGTCGATTCTCAGACAAAAGATGTGCTGGTGGTAAGGGGCCAGAACACCAGGCGCCACAACCGTGCCCCACGGCACCTTGGCATCGATATCTATGGGCGCCGTCGACATGATTCCCGTTGCCCGAACTTCGTAAAAGATGGACCCGTCCTGCTGGAAGTAGAAGAGGAAAATGTACTCGTAATTGCTGACTGTGATGATAGTCTGCAGCACAAGTACACGGGATCTCGTCACGACGGCATTCCCTGTACGGAAGTTGGTGTGCTTCCACAAGATGCCATCGTCGATCTCATGACAGCAAATCACGTTAGGCATTTTGAGAGGCTCTCCTGAGGATGTGCTAAGCCATCCGTCAAAATACTTGATGTGGCCCAGACAATCGCAGCCCAACTTGAGATTGTTGGCGTTGATTCCCGCACCGTCATTGCCCAAGTCGAAAGCTGCTTTTATCGGGTAGGGACAACGTGGGTCGCCGTAAGGTACAAACATCTCCGAGAGGGACAGGCGATAAAACAGGCTACGACCTTCGAAGCGAACGTCGTGTAGAGTCATGCCTTCTCGATAGTTGAAGCCAACTCTCATGGTCCATTTCTCCCATGAAATGTGATTTCCATCAATGCTGAACGAGGGTCCTTCCGGCTGAGAGACATGATAAGGCTTCGTTGTTGTTCTTCGTTCCCGAACAAAGTCTGGATGGTACTCGCTATCGGAATGAATCTTTCGACGGTCGAACTCTAGCTTTTCTTCATGGATCTTGTCATGTTCTCCAGACGGGAGCCGGTATATCTTGACAACCTCAAGCGAGTTCGAGACCTCGGCACAGATATCGAGTGGATAAGCGTAGTAGTTGGCGTCGGGATTGTCAGAAAGACGCATGTAAAACCATGCCTGCGAAAGGTCAGTTCCCTTCAACTGAGATGCCTGACTCTGAGACTCACCATAGTCCATCGATCCTTCATGTCCTTCATTCCATCAGTAGCGTATGCCCAAGGCTCGACAACCACGGTCGCTCCCTCGGGGAGCTTCAATGTCTCAATCTCTTGCTGAATCCCAGAGTCCGCCAGACACGCCGCCGCAACCTGGGCCATGAACTCGGTGTCGATGAACGAGTGTTTACCTGGAAGGGGTGCCTTGGACATAATTGTGGCTGCATTCAGATCAACCATGACTTCATGTAACGTCTTGCCGATGTAAGCCTGAACTCTAGCCCGTCGCACTGGATGTGCCAAAGCCTTATTGCCCGCTTGCTGGCCATCAAGGAACGCCGTCATCTTTTTCTTAGGAGGCTCAGCCAGTGAGATGGCTCTGAAGAAGACCTGCTCATTCTGAACCGATCTCCGGATGATGTCGGCCGCCTGCGCGCGAGACAAAAGTCAGCTCGACAGGGTTCATTTTTTCCAAGGCACCGATCGCTGATATACGTACAATGCTTATCTCTTCCGGATGGAGAGGATCAAGAGGATGGGGTCTGATGCCACTCCCTCCTTGACAACTCTGCGCGTCGCCCATGATAATTGTGAATTGCAGATGCAGAGTATGCGTTTTTGAATCTTGTCACAGTCATGAAAGACTGGAAACAGAACCAGGCTGCGCATGCCGTCATTCCGCGGGGGTTTTAAGCCCGCAGCCTGCCGCCGAGAGCGGCATTGTGACTAAGATTTCGGCTTGATAAGGCCGAGGATTCGGACAGATAGGACGCCTCCGCACGCCCGGACTACATCATCGTCCCCGAAGGGTATCTGGAGCCTTGAAAGTGGAGAAGCGGACCCGGCGCCGTTCCGCTAAGGTGAGGATTGTCGAGCAAGGAAGCCGGGTTCTCCGATAGTCGGGTCTTCTCTCCGTAAAATGGGGGGAATCTTGTCGGCCGCTGGTCATCGGATACGACATGGAACTTGGTAAGGCGCGAATGACAGTTGCTCCAACTGCCGCGAAACCCCGACTGCACCCGCTGCAAGCCGGGCTGCAGGCAAAGTATTTGTCTGCTCTGTATCAAATGAGTAATGAAAGACGGTTTGGCCTTCTCGCTGTGAATTTGATTCAAATTCATTGTTCTCATGATGGACTATTTGAATATTATCACATTATGTGAGATGAGATGTCGCGAAACCGCGCAGTCCATGACCTTGTCACCCCGAACAATTTTGTTAGCCTCCATCTAACCGAATGCCCGCCATGCCCCCAGTCCCCAGGCCAAGCGCCTAGCCAACTTTTACGGAATGTAAGCCCTATCCATGAGTCTTGTGCGCCCTGCCACGCTGGCAACCCTTCCGAAACCAGATGATCAAATCCTAGTTCTAAATGTAAACCAGCCGCCAACTAGCAAAGATCGCCCAGCAAAGTATGAGACTCCGCCCAGGAAAAGAACAGCCACGTAGAAGCCCGAAAGAGCAGTTCCGCCCATGGACTCCAACATCTGTCCGCCGATGGGCACAGTAATCAAAAGTGAGAAACTGACGACAAAGTTCATGGTGCCTGATGGAAATATGAGTGGAATAGCTCGAGGAAAAGCATAGTTCAGGGGAAAGCTTACCGAGGTATCTTCCGTAGTCCTTCGGATCACAGGTCTTTGCGATGCAAACTATTGGACATTGCATCAGTCTTGGGTCTTCTGAGGCACTTCCGGAAATGGTCTCTTACCGGGTGTGATTGAAAGGAAGGATCCCGAACCGATACCCCAAAGCGCGGAAAAGGCATACAATGCTCCGATGTGTTTCGTTCCGAATGGGACCAGAATAATTGCGGTGAAACTGAAGGTGAACAAAATCATAAAGAGCAGTACATTGAGATGGCCGAGTCGGTCGCCGGCCATACCTGAAAGGATGCGACCGAAGCATGAACATCCGTTGAGAATGGCAATGAGGGAGAACCCAATACTGGACGGGAAGCCAGCGACTATGGCAAAGGTGGGCAGAAGACCGGTGATACCAAAAAGGACAAATTCCAGTAGAAAGAGACCCATAGTCATGAAGTCGAATGGAGGACTTTTGAAAGCCGAGAAGTTCAGAGTGGCACCCTTACCCCCTAGGGGAGCAGAGGATGAGGATGCAGTCAAAGTGGGAAACGGGAGGAAGCAAATCACCCCCAGCACCATGATGCCGAGGACGAGGAAACCTGTCGCTCTCATTGTCCACTGCCATCCGAGCTTGGGGAGAAGGGAACGGAACATCATTGATAGGGTGACGCCACCAAAAGATGACCCGGAGAGAGCCATACCCATGGCAAGCCCACGACGGCGGCTAAACAGCTTGCCGATGACGGCCATGGCAACGGTGGAAGTGAGCGCACTACTGATGCCGCCCAAGACTCCGAGGCAGAGTATGAAGTGCCAGTACTCTGTGCACTCGCCCAGGAGGAAGAACAACGGAACAAGGGTGGCTGCGGAGATGGGCGCCAGGAGTCTCGTGCCATAGGCGTCCATGAGCGGGCCGGCCTGGATGCCGAGAAGGAGACCTAGAGAGGTGAAGATGCCGCTAATCCATCCGAGATCACGAGCTGTGTAGTCGCTCAGCTGATTCAATTGAAGATATGACTGCACCGTCCCGACGGACTGCATGAATCCTGTGTGCCATCAGCAAAGAGAAAATTTTGGGGAAGAAGTCGCGTGCGAGATCAGGGATTGCTGCACATACCATAGCTCGGATAGAGGAACATGAACGACCCAACAACGCATACCCATGCCAGCGGGCTGGACTCGGGATCTCGTAGGCTGGAGCCGGACCGAACGCTCGGCGGAGTCCCGAGCTCAATCACCTCCGGCGGAGGAGGAGCCGATGTTGGAGCAGACGCCGGCCGCGCTTGTTCCTCAGAGTTGCCCATCTTGCTCAACGCGCGCGGCACTCAGATTAAGCTCAGTCGGGAATATTCCTGGTGTCCACCATTGCCTCAGAGCGCCGCTTTACACAAGTTCTGACTTCTTATATATGGTTGCCGATAGCCCGGCCGAGAACGGCATCTGGTAAGAGTCATATGTGCACCTAGATTACGCGATCCAACCTTTGTGTCTCAAGTTGGAGAAGACATGTGGGGCACGCCTTGCACTTGACATATGTACTATGCAGTACACCTAGTTGCTAGATAGTCTAGACCCGCCTGATAACTCTATCACAATCTTTGTTGGGTTGCTCCACGTCCGATTGACGGAGATGGTTGGAGTAAGGCGTGACTTGGCTGCAGTTGCACCGGGGGAAAAGCCAGCTAAATGGGGAAGGTTTGGGCGGGGAACTACGCCCACGGCGACTTGTCATGACACGTGGGACCGGGTGACCGGGTAGATATCAACAAAGAACCGGAAGTCGCAACTGAAGACAACATGCGGTGTGCAAAATATGTATGTGCTCCTGTGGTATAGTCACAGATTGTAAAATATTTACAGGTAAGAAGCCTCAACGAGGAAACCGACGGTGAACTTGGAGTGGCGGAGGATGGCGGGCCACATGATAGTATCGTAGGACTACGGCATGTTAGAGAAGCATCCCGAACTTTGAGACAACTGAATACTTACGTCTGAGGGGCTGTGGATGTAAGGGCTGGAGGTGTCCATGGGCTCATCGCAGACATAGGCAGCGGCTGCACACAACTGTCAGTACTACCTCTCGCACACACTACTGCATGTCGGCGAAACTTACGGAAGCCGTTGGAGCGGGCGCTAGCGTGGTCGGAGCATCCGTAGCCGCAGGCGTCGCTGGTCGGCGTGCTGCCGGTGTACTGGGTAGCGACGAGGCGGACGTAGGAGGTCAGGGAGGAGTCGACGTAGTCGGTGTAGACGGAGACCTTGCCGGAGGGGGAGTAGCCGGCCATATCCTGGTTGACGACGGCGAGGACGGTCTTTCCGGCGGACTTGTAGTTGGCGAAGACGGCCTGCGATCCGAGGAGACCGCCCTCCTCTCCGGCGTAGAAGTGGAACTCGAGGGTGTTCTGGGGCTTGAAGCCGGCGTTGGCGAGGACGCGCAGGGCCTCGAGGATGACGACGACACCGGAGCCGTTGTCGTCGGCACCGGGGCCACGGGCAGTGGAGGAACCGCCGGTGGAATCGAAGTGGGCGCTGACAATCACTGCGCTTTGTTAGCATGAAAGATCTGATGCTGGCATCATTGAAGCAGCGTACCAATGTCAGAGCTGGTTCCGGGGATCTTGGCAATGATGGAAGGCTGGCTGAAGGAGTGGGTGAACTGCGACACGGTGATGGCGGAGTTGGCCGCGGCGACGGACTTGACCTGGTTGAACAACCAGGTGGCCGCCTGAGTGCCGTAGGAAGAACGGTAGTAGCGGTTGTAGAAGCTGCGAATGTGGATTAGTATCACTGGGAGGACAACATAAGAACTCGAACACTTACTCGGTCAACGTCTTGAGCCAAGTCTGGGGGTTGGTGTTGGAGGCCGAGGAGATCAGGGAGTTGGCCTCGGTGATGTGGGTCAGGGTTGTAGGGTAGGTAGACTGTCTCGTGGCCAGCTCGGCCTCGGGTGGGGTGGAGAGAGCAGTGAGAACCTCGGGATCCTTGATGAAAGTCAGTAACCTATCAGAAATGGCTACATTGAAGGCCTCTTACGGTAATATCGGTGATATCAATGAAGCCAATGTGCTTGTTGACGTAGTTCTCGATCTTCTGCTCGTCGGTGACCCAGGTGCCGGGGTCGGTCTCGGACGTCTTGATCAGGCGGAGCGCAGGGTCAATCGCGATCTTGTCGGTGGCCGGGGAGGCCAGCGCGAGCCTCGAAGAGGCCGCGAGAATGGCGAGGGCGGAGTTCAGATGCATTGTCCTGGTGTTGAATGGCGCGTCCGGGATGTGATGGCAGATGCAGGCAGAGGCGACGACAGCGAGAGCAACTCGTCCAAGCCAACAAGAAAGGCTGGGCGACAGCGCCCCTTTAAGAACACAAAATGCCCTCGCGACACTGCCGCGCGACCTGGCGTCATTGTCTTCGGGATGTGGAGGATCGTTCTGCAGGGCGGCTGGACCCGTTACCCCAAACAGGCATCTCAACCAGCTGCGGTCCCCTCCGCCATTGCGCTCTATATTGGCCCCGGCGAGCAAAGAGGCAGTTCGTTCATATTGCCCTCGGAGCAATGGCTAGCATGCGGCAGGAGATTTAAGCTTATCATGATCGCCAAGCCTGACTGAGCTTAGGGAGCTGCCAAACCCAGCTAGGCCCGGCTGTTCGATGCTACCCTGCCCGGTAGTCCCGCAACCCCAACCGGGCAACTTGGCGATGCCATTGGGCGTTGCCGGGGCCGATGTGGTAAGTGTAATGTCGCTGAGCACGATATTTGTTCTTGGCAAAGTCCACTGGTCGGACCAGCGCGGCCACTCTCTGCTCTTTGTCCCAGCCAGCTTCCTCTTCGCTGTTGTGAATGGGCTTCTTTCCCACCAAGCGGTCAATTGAATTGAATGTCGTTGAGATATTTTTGGAAATGTTTCGACAGACTTTCGTCGCTTCCTCCGTAGTCTTTTCAAACTGGGAATCTGTCACGGTCTTTCCAGTCCTTCAGCTCTATTGCCAAGACAATACTTCTCCGTCGTTTGACGAGGGTCTAGAACCATTCTGTGGGGGCTTACGCCACTGGGAGAAAAAAAAACCATTTACCTATGCTTCAAGCTAAGGTGCCAAGCATCGTTGCTGCTGCCTGATTGTTGGTAGTGCTTAGGGTCAGCTTGGGGCTGGCTACGGTGACATGATCTTGCCAGGGGTGGTCGATGGGTTATTGCCTCAAATGTTGACTACGTAGGCGGACCAGACACAACCAGGGCCGACGATGGCGACTCGCACACCGAAGCTGGGTGGAAGGCGGGGAAGCAGAGGTTGGTTGGTAGTCTTGAAGCCATTGACGGATGTTTGAGGGTGTTATTAGTGTGGCGGTAGGCATTTTGAGTCAAACACGTTTGTGTATTTCTTTTTATCAAGATTGAACGTAGACTTGAGTTTTGTTCGCTGAGTACTTTGTGTGAATATTGTGCTGAAGCATACTCTGATTGGCTCACCATGTAATGCCATTTAAAACACTGCAGCAATAACGGAATTCGATGCGATGTTCGGTATTTCATTGCCATATTTTGCATTGTCCCTGCTGCGTCGCGGTTGGCGATCCACGGCGATTGGTCCCGTCCCACAGCTCAAACAAGCCGATTAAAATGTTTCCCAGTCCTATGTTCGCCACCCCCGTCCACCGCCAGTATCAAGTGGCGAACCAAATCACTTCGTTAAGCGGGCTCAATAACTTGAATTATTTTGCAATTCGCGTAAGCTTGTAAATGTGGTCCCTCTTTAGAAGATTGTCTCTTAGTACCTGCTTGATTCTGTAGAAAATATTCTTCTGTCTTAGAAATGACGGGGCCCATTATGCTCATCGTACCGCGACCTTCCTCGCTTTTAAACATAGTGAGGGCCAAGATCGTACCTGCAAGTACACTTGCATCTGTCGTAGAAAAAGAGCGAAATTGACTGGAATGGAGGCATGAGGGCGCCAGGCCCTATCTCGGTTTCCCCCTTTCCCACTCTCAACCGTACGCGGGACTCAAGATGCAGTTGTCCAGCCAAGTCGGTCATCAATGTTGTCCAACAAATGGTTGAAAGCCAAATATATATATATATATATGTATTCTGCTGGCTGTTAGATGTGCATACTCAGCTGCACGGAGCTGTGTCTTGTGCCATCAATGCAGATCGTACGTCTATTACAACCTTTCCATTGAGATCATCGACGCCACATCTGAGTGCCGGGCAGATGGCCCCTGAACAACCATATCTTGCATTTGACACTTGAATGAAGCTAGGTACCGCTACTTCCAAAGCTCATCCCCAACCTACCTGCGAACGGGAGGATCCCCTTTATTACTCACCGAAGCCCGGCTTTCAAAGTCTAATCCTAGAATATTTCCAGGTTGTGCACCTAAGCGCCCGGCTCCAAAGTTGCTGGCAGGGGCTTCATCTATCATTCACGCGTGCTTGCAACAAGGCTGTCTCGAATGGACAAGGTCTTGCAATGGTTTGGACAAAAGTTTGTGTGCATAATGATGTTACACGCCCATCTCTGGGTTTTCTAAGTCTGTCTATATCTATGACAATAAATCCTGTTTCTCAGGTGCTCGCCGCCGCCTGTTAATGCATACGAGCGCTCAAAAGTCGTTCCCTGTGCCTTTCCGTAGCCTGTTCATGCCCGTTGCGCCAATGCCTGATCTGAACAAAAGAAACACTCGTTATGAAAAGTCCCCCCAACACCCATTACCCAAACCAATACTGGCTTTCATGTTTCCTCTTCTGCACCTCAATACTCCCACACAATGTTTCCAAATCGCCGTCCGCCCACTCCAATATAAAATGCCACAAGGCCATGAAGCACTTGGACAATGTGAACCTTTGCCGACATGGACCTCGCTTGCTGGGCCTCAAACAGCCATCGCTACCGTCCTTCTCGATCTTGTAACTGTGTATTCAGGGAAAGGATCCTCCTCCTCCTCCTCTTCTTCCTGGAAAAGGAAAACATTCCCGAACTCGTCGACGTCCAGAACCTCGTCAGGATCTGTTGCCCTAAGCTTCTCCTCAAAACTGAGCGGAGGTTCCCTCTAGAAACTGAGCAAACCGCTGCGTCGCTTGCCGAGAGGATAGACCATAAGGGCGCTCAGGAATAGTCCCACGGTGATACCAATGGCGACTTGAATAACACTGAGCAGGACGTCAAATGCCGAGTTGTTGATGTTGGACGCGTCGACCGTGGTGCCGTTATTATTCGTGATCTGATCCGCTGACGTCACTCCTGCAAGGAGGGATCCACCAGCAGCAAGACCACTGGGCACTTGCACAAAAATTGCGGGCAACATGGCCGCCGCAGCCAAGCCGTATCCAATAGTGCGGGTCCGCTTGGGAGGTTCTCCTCCTTCCGTGGGCTTCTCTGGGTCCGCAAAGGTCGTGGAAGTTGGCGTTGTCGGGGCCGAGTCTTCGGGAGTGTGGATACCGTTGTTGTGGCCCGACATCTGGTACTCGTTGTGGCGACGGCTGCTGCTAACGAAGCGAGGCTTGATACGGATGTCGAACCAGTCGAGGAAGTCAAGCCACTTGTTGTGGGCGTGGCGACCGAGGCGAGAGTGGAGATTGGCGAGCAGGCCGACCGTCAGGGCGCCCAGCATGTTGGAAATCTGGGCATTGCCCACGAAGAAGTCCGACGAATAGTTGTTGACGAGGAATCCGGCAAGGGAGATGGCGATCATGACAGGCATCTGCTTCCACTTTGCGCCGTTGATGATGCAGAGGCACAGTGTGAATGCCGGAACAAACAGAAGATACCATTGCCTGTTAAGGGGATTCTCGCACGTCGTTCGTGATTCGGCGTGTCTGTCAATCATGCCGTAGAGTGCTGTTCCTATGGTGGTACCATAGCCGAGAAAGAGTGTGTAAATCATGGCGTATACCATTCGAACACTACCAGCGACAAGGTTGTGGCTCTGAAGCTCCAAAGAACTGCACAGCACCATGTAACCTGGCAAAATCAGGGCAATGGAGCTTTGAGCTAGAGCCGAGAAGCAAAAGATTGAACCGTTGTTGATGGAGCCGAAAGCGCGGGCCAGGAAAGATGTCAAGATGGAAGCGGTGATCTCGAATACGTTGGCGTACAGTTCGTTGCTAGGTGCCATGTACAGCTGCATGTATCCCACCAGAATGCCCAGAACCCAGGCGATGGGGAGGTCGATGAACCGGCCCGAGAAAGCGAAAGGAGCCACACAAGCGCTCGCGAAGCCGAATGTCAGTACGCGCACCCATCTCGGGTACTTGGAGTTGCGACCTATAATCGCATCCAGCCTGACTGTTGCTTCGTCGGCACTAATGAGGTCGTGGACAACGAGCTTGTAGATGTGGTGCGTGTCGCGAAGCTTGCCGAGATCGACACCGTGGGCGGAGCGCACAATCTTGACCTCCGTGGTGTGCGTAGCACTGTCGTCGAAGCTGATGATCATGCAGCCGGGGATGTACAAGAACTGGCCCTCGATCTCGAGAACGCGGGCCGACATCTTCATGTACTCTTCCAGACGATGAGTCGGGGCACCGTACATCATCAAAGCCCTGCACAACTTGACCAGATACTTATGCCGGGAGAGGATCTGGGCAATGTGCTTGGTGATCCTGATCTTATCGTCAGATCTGCTCTTAGGCGAAGATGCGCCCCAGCCGGACTTCTTCTTCTTGGGCTTGGGTGCGTCTTGCTTGATCTTCTCGGTGAAGCCAGCTGAGAAGGCACTCGAGCCAGGGCCCATCATGGCGGAGGACGACTTAAGCAGCTCCGTGAGGGCCATGGACGACCTAGATCCTTGCTGCTTGTGGTAGCTGAAGAGGCCGCTGCTTGGTCGAGACGGGCGCGGGGACCCGGGGGCCGACGGCGGCGCGGAGGGTGGTGCGGAAGTTGGGGCAGATGGCGGCTTGGATCCGGGGGGTGAGTGGTTCGGCGTAGTGCCTCCGGGAGTGTTGAGGCCGCTGCTGCCACCGCTGCCATTCTCGTTGTAGAGCTTGAGCAGCGATGACAAGATTCCGCCACGGTACTGCTTGGGCGGAGGAACGTAGTCATGAGCATATGACTGTTCGTTGGTGGGTGTTGCTGTCCCAGAGCGGGCACCAGCCGGAGGTGCATACTTGAAGTAATCGCTGGGCTGGCCTCTTCCTCTCTTCTGGCGTTGAGTGTGTGACCTGACGAGGTTCTCCGCGGCCAGGTGGGAGTTCTTCCTCGGACGGTTGCGTACTGCGCGGCGCGAGTTGTTGGGCGCCTGTACTCCAGTGCTCAATCCTCCAACGCGATCGAGGTCTTCGTCGGTCTCGTCACTGAAGGGGTTGTTGGCCATGTCGAGAGAGTTCCTGCGCGAGGGCGGGGACGAGTAGTTCTCGACACTGACGGCCAATCTGTTGGCACGTTGACGGGCCTCGAGCCCGGAGCGTTGCTGACGCTCGCCGGCACTGCGCTCGGCGGCATCCGCCTTTTCCCGCTCCTCCGGGGCATCGTAGCTGGTGTTACGGCGCAATACTGGCCGGGGGCGACGCAAGGTGTCTGAGGGGCCGGCCTCCTCCTGACCTTCTGAGATGAGGACCTGGGTCAGAGCACGGCGCAGCTCGCCGGCGTCCGGAGCGCCCTCGGGCACATGTCGTCGGGGAGTAGCAAACGGATTGGTGTCGGGGCCCTCTGGAGACATGTTCTGGGAGAAATAGTCGTCGCCAACTACGATACTGGGCGGTCTGTCGTCGCCGTGAAAGCCAACACGCTTCTTCTCCTTCTTGGCCGAGGGGACGTTTGCTTGTTGAGGATTCAGCAACGGCGGCGTATGGAGCTTATCTTGCTGCTGGTTTTGAGATTGTTGCGGTGGTGAAGGGTCGGCGAAGGGAGAGGCGGCGGGTTGGGGAGACGGGTTGGAGCTGCTGGAGCTCGATTGCCCGGGGTCTTGATTCGCCGCGGGCGCCGACATGGTGCCGAAAATAGAAAGGGATCGGCGCCGGCGTGGCCGTTGGGATGCTGTTGTGGTCTGATTCGATTAAGATTTCCGTGGACAAGAGTACGAATGCACAACGCCAAGATAAATTGAGGTTGCTGCGGATGCGGGTAATAACAAAGCTAGCGGGTTGATGCCGTTTGGACAGACGGGAAGTCGGACTCGGTTCGTTTGGTGTGGTGTTATTGGTCTCGGTCGGGGTCGGCGTGTACCTGACGAGAGGTGCGTGTAGGTCCAGTGCTTGCTTGTACGTGCTTGCGGGTAGAAGGTACGGCGCTCGTTCGTTCAGTGGACTTCGCGGCGGTAGCGTTTACGTGCAGCAGGAGTGATCATCGTGTGAAGGGAAAGAGAAATGGGATCGTGGGTGGTGGGAGGAGGATGTAGGCAGAGGTAGTTCGTGGGCAGGAGGCAAGGTAGATAGAGGTAGAGGGAGAGAGAGAGGGGGGAGGAGGGGATGATCAATGGAGACAGGACGGAGAAGCTGAGAAACAGACAGGCGGAAGGGGCGGAGAGATGGGACGTAATTAATGAATGGCAAAAAGAAGAGGGAAGGGACGGGGAAGAAGCTAGACGATGGAGCAAGCAAGCAAGCAAGCAAGCTGGTGCAAATGCTCCAGCTCCAGCTCCAGCTCCAGCTCCAGTCGAGAATCACACAGACAACGAAGGGCCCAAGGCAAGATCCACGGGGACTGCTTGGTGTTTCTCGTCCCGAGTGAGTGCGTCGTCAAGGTGTGTGTCTATGTACGTAGTTTGGATGGATACTCTGTACAATTTTGGTAGAGACTTGGCGAGGTTGGAAGGCATTCTTATTATCACGCAAGAATCCGCATGGCTCCTGGTCGGAACCAGCTCAGTGCTGAACCGTGTTCGATGAGCGACCTCGACCTCGACCTCGACCTCGACCTCGACCTCGACCTCGACCTCGACCTCGACCCCGACCATGGGCCCCAGGTAGAGTAGGGTAGCGGACGACTCCACCACGTCTTGCGGTGCCTAGTGGTGGTGATGATGGTGGTGGACTCCATCGAAAAACTCCATCGCCCACGCCCCCGTGTCCACCACCCACGCCATTGCCCTGTCGCGCAAGGTCTCGTCCTGTCGTCGGCCTGCCTTGTCCGTCATGGGCGTGGCCAAGGAGGGGCGGGAGGGGAGACGGGCTTGGGTGACTAGGAGCGGCTGGCGGGTCCCAGAGGTCAGGAATCACAAAGTGTGAGGAAGAAAGGCGAAGGGAAGAGTGAAGAAAAAAAAAAAAAAAAAAAAAAAGACACGAGGGTCCACAGCAATCGTCAGAGAGAAGTGGAGCGAGTGAGCAAGTCGACGATGGTGGTTGAACTTTGCTCTGTGTGTGTGTGTGTGTGTGTGTGGTTATCTGTGGTGTGTATCTGGTATGGTATGTCCATTTGTGTGTGCAGTGTGCATTGTTTGTGGCAGGAACAGATATCCATCTATTGAATAAAGATACCTGGGTACATCGGCACATCGGTACATCGTTACATCGGTAGGTACATTTGCTGATTAAACAGCTCGGAACAAGTGGAGAGGCAATGACTGGACTGGACAAGAGGCAAGACCGACCTGATGGAGGGAGGCAAGTGCTGGTGTAGAAGGTTTTCCCTTGCCGCTACCTAGAAGGGACGTTCACGGCGGTTTCCCTTGGCCTGGCAGTACCTTAATTAGCCTGTGAGAGCGCTGGAGTGGTTGCTGTCACGGCGAACGGTGCCCCTGCATCCACCAACTCTCCTCCGAAGTACGTACCTTACCTTTCTTCCCGATGTACGTACCTCTGTACCTGTCTCAGTGCCTTTCCAGTTCTTTCCAATAGACACCCCTCCTCCTCTTCTTCCCACCAACATGCCATGCAATGCCATGCAATGCCATGCAATGCCATGCAATGCCATGCTATGCCGCCATCACCCATCACCCATCCCGACTCCCGTCTGCCAAACACACGCACAGCACATTGGACTGTCCACGGGCACTCTGAGCCAAGCAGTAGCTCTGCTGAGCTGTCCGCGCTACGGTGCCCATCATTGCCATTTCTTGCCTGCGCTGCAGACCGTCACCCGCTACTCGCGCTGCCGTTTCGGCGTACACGTGCCTCGACCAAGACATGCGGTGGATTTCCATGTCGTGCGCTATCGCCCGTATCGAAGGTCGGTCTGCTGTTGGTGTTGGCCTTGGAGTCTGCCCTCACCTGAGGTGAACTAGCCCGACCTTCAGGCCACAGGACACAGAAGAGATGAGTAGGACGAAACGATACGAGATCGAGACCAAGAGAGATCGTGGCCTGAGCTGGCACTGCCAATCGCCGATACATCCAAGGTGAGGTGAACAAATCAATTACCCATTATTTTGACCTCAAGATAGCTCATCCAAGGTCCATCCGCAATGCGACACGAAGGGTTCCCCGACGACACAGCCGTCCGAGTCCCCGAGCTGAGAGCTCTCGCCTCTGCGCTGTTGAAGAAACCGCCGACCGGTAGCCAATGGCCCGCCCAAACACCATTACAAACACTCTTCGCCGCAACAGCAAGAAAAACTCGTCAAACCGCGCCCAGAGCTCCCTCCCACTTATTCCCAAACTACGGTAGCCCTGTCGGCGCAACAGAAAACTCTACCAAAGAGCCAAGCCAAATCCAAGCCAGTCCGTCCCAACTCTTCCAGACTCCCATGTTCGCGGTCGGTGTCCGTGGTTCCCTCAACAAACCGACCGCGCCGGCGGCATCTATCTGGCTGCGCTATCCTACGCCGTTCACAGTGGCTCCCGCTGCTAGCTCAACCCGTCACCGGCGGAAACGGGGTGTGGTGTGTGGATGGCACGCTCTTTTGAGGCTAAAGCCGCGCAAGAGAGGGTGTGAAGCACCCCGTCGGCGGCTGCCCTACCTCAGATAGCAGATATTGACTGATACACCAGATGCCATCTCGCATGCGAATCGCTGTCCCGTAGGGCCGATTCAGATAACGACATGTTCGCCATCCGCCCCTTGGCTCATTCCTGTCGACAATTTTTCGCTGCATTTCTTCTCTTCGGTGTCCCCTGGGTTTTTCAAACTTTACGCCACTCACGCATGAGGCTCAGTCATGGCCTTTTTGATCCTAATCACACCATAATCGGCCACCAAAATTTGACTGCCATCTGTCATGGTATCATCCCGCCCGTCCCGTCTCAATCATCTCAGTGCACATCAGAACATCGCTGCAGAAATTCAGTCCCTCGCTCACAAAACAAACCCCTCCAAATTGTCATCTTCGCATGACTTTGGCCAGCCAAGCTGCCAATCGCCTGCCCATTCCCTGCTAGCTTCAGGGCCCTTCAACATCTCAATCAGGGCAGTCCCCTGGCCCAATCCTCCCCCTGCCAAATCCAAGGGCCCAGGGGGAGGGGGGTGCCCTGGTGGCGCAGCCGATCTGAGTCTCCCGGGCCCAACATCCGAACAACGGAACCTGGCGAGAGGGACCGCTGAAGCCTGCCCATTCTCTCCTTACACACCCTTTCTTCTCTCGCTCGCGCGTCTGAACCGCTGCTCCTGGTCGGGTCCCGAACCACCGGTGCGGCGGTAACGAACAAGACAGCACAATCTTGCCTTGCCTTGCTTCCCGCCTGCGACCTGCGACCTGCTGCGGCGGCGGCGGCGGCGGCGGCGGCGGGCGTGGCGCGATGGCGCTGCGAGACATGACGTAGCACCACCCACCCGTCTGTCCAGACACCCGCCAACCTGTTTTCACTTTCACCAGTCGCTGTCTCTGCGTCAGCGTCAACGCCCGAATCGAGCGTTTCGCGTAATCGGCTGCGACAGCGAAACACCGCCGTTCGGTTCTTCGGAGGCACTAAGCAATCGAGGCTCTGCACGACGTGTCTCACTGGACAACGACGTCGACGACGACACCGCTACAAACATGCTCAACGACGTAACACGACCCCCACTATCACATGAACGGGCGCGCTGTCAGAAACCAGGGAAATGGTGATCCGACATTGAGTTCACTCTCTTGGTGAAAATCATATTCGCTGCTTGGCTACACTACGACCTCCCATCGTCTCTCCCTACCGGAAAGACACCCGGGAACCTACCGCCGCGTGTCATCCAGCCTTCCCTGATACGATCTTGACCGAACCACATCTCTATCACTACGTTGTAACTTTACCTAAGAGAAGGAAACGCGTAACGCCCGTATTCCTCGTCCACGATGTTTCTATCCTGAGCGAGGCAGTGAACAACAGCGGCTTGCTCATCCCTATCCCCCCTATCCAAACATTGAGCTACCCGCTGGCACCCGTCCATGCGCCCGCCGGTCGGTGCGGTGCGGTGCACGCTGCGGCCGTGTCGGGGCCATCAATCAATGCCGCCACCAACATCCTAAATTGCGCCCAATCTCATCCAAACGCCAATCATCAAAGTTCCGTCGCCCTCCCGTGCCGCCCGGGACACCGGAGCCGGACTCTTTTCTTTTAGAGTAGCAGGAGATTCTAACCAACCATCGACCTCAAACCCATCACGGTTCTAACGGACTCATCTCACACAAGCCCTCCAGGGATGTCCCCTCTCCTCAACCTCTTCCCAAAACAGTTTCGAACTACTCGCCGGTCTCAGAAAAGGGCAGTTCTAGAACGCTAGTCTTCCTGAGCCTCAACTGTTAAAGTGGTTCCCCTCATCGCGGTCCCCATCGTCTCCAAAAGTTTCTCCAAAACTCCGCGGCCGCAGCCCGAGAAAGCTGATACAAAAAACCACCAACCCGGAGATACCAGTAAGATCCTTTACCCGCGTACCCGTGCCCAAGAGCGAAGGAGAGAAATCCGCCGAGGAGTGGATTTATCGACCGTTCCAGCTGGATGTCTCGCTCATCCGTGTGATGGACAAAAACAAAATCACATCCTCCGGTGGCCGTGCCCCTCGTCCACGGTCCTCCCTTCAACCCCTCCCTCACCCCTCGGGTTGCCTAATGGGGAAGTCCCGAGACTCAAACCCCATAATTTCTCCCTCTCACATCCATCCTTCAGGTCACGATAGACGCGGGAACGCGCAGCCTCCACCATCACAATGGAGATTCACCACTTTCTAGGCTTTCTAGCCCACCACTTTTTCGCCCCCGGGGCCCCAATTCTCATCCAGCCTTCTCTCTCTTCCTCCCCCTCTCCGCTTCGCTGAAGTGTCAAAACATCCATTAAGCTGCATTCGGTACGGAGAGCCGAAGCGGATGCATATCTGCGGTTGCAAGAGCCCTTACCACACAGGAAGGGGGTCCCTCTGTCGCTCTCAAGTGTGAAGAGGTGACACCACAAACGGATCCCAGAGGGCTTCCAACTGCCTCTTTTTCACATCGCAATTTGGGGGAGTGGGAAAACACTGAGATGACTCTTCTTCTGCCTGTCCTCATGATCGTGAAGTTTTTCAAATTCCAACAAGAAGGATCCATCTTCAAAATTTCATACCGGCCATCCCGCCCCCAAGCTCTCGCTGCGCTCGTTCCCGCTCCTGAGCTCCACCACGTTCAGCCAAAGGAGAAATGAACCATACACACTCGCACACCCTTTATTTTCTTTTTGAGATAAACCCTGCGCAGCTGCCAATCTCAGCCCGGTCGTGATGTGCGCATGGGCTGTCCAAACTTTCGACAGGGGCGGTTTGAGGACATGGAAGGGGTGGGTTAAAGCAAAAGAGCCGGGGCCTGCGAGTTTTTTTTTAGTTTTTTTTTTTCCCTTGTGTTCAGCCAAATTCTCACATACCACTGTCATCGCAACATGTAAGAGAGCCGCGAAACAGATAATGGCAAAACGAAGGTCAAGGAGGGTCCGCACAAAACGGGGCCGCAGAAGCTTCCCACGGAAGTTGCAGCCGGTCCGAAGGACGGTCTAGAATTTCGCTGTCTGATTCACGTCCAATGTTTCCTAATCACTCTTTTTCTGCCCGACGTCTCGGGTTGGGATGGAGGGAGGTTGAACAAGCTTCATGCATGACGCGCACCGCGGGAGCACAGTACGGTCTGCACGGACGGATATCTATCTTCTGTACCTTCTTTCTTCGTAAGATGCCAGATCTCTCGCGTATTGCGCGTCCTGGTTTAAGCTTTTCCCTGGCGCATTGGATGGCATGTCATTTTTATCACGCCTGTGAGGTGCAAGGTTTGAAACGGGAAGGTGAAGCGTTTTTTTTCTTTTTCTTCTTTTTTTTTTTTTTCTTTTTTCTTTCATGACGCATGCTGAGAGGCGTGAGATGTCACTAGCTAGCCGGAAGAATGTTTTGCTTGTCGTTCTAAACAGACCTTTTCTGTCAAGATGCTGACTCGGCTCCTTGCTGACTTGGTCTCTCGCGTCTTGGGGATACCTAACGACACGCCGTTCGAGCAGCGTTTATCAGCGCAATGGAACATACCTTAGTCATGTTCGCATGTGAAAAAATCAAGATCAAACGCCTCCAACGCGCGTCGAGTTCGCATCGCGCATCCGCGACCTCGCGGGCTATCAATGCCTGCAACCTCACGCCGATATCACCACCCGTTTTGCCCGCTTGATACCTGATATCAGGCAAGTCGCTGCATGCAACAGCTGAATCTAAACAATCCAGTCCAGCAGATCCAGGGAGAGAGGCTCACAAAAGGGCAGGTAGTGCACAGCTGCAAGCGCAAGGGTCCGGCGGTTATGCGTGTCCGTCATGACACGTGGGCGGGCTCAATCCGCCACCCCCCTACCCTACCATGCCCTGGCCTCACCCCTAAATGCCCCCTCGGGCGATGGGACTTTGGGACCCCCACGCGGCCGGTCGCGGGATGTTGGCCGTGATGCCGGCGCGGTTTTGGGTGGCGCCTCCACTGGGCCTGATATCCAGAAACATTATGCTTTTTTTCAGGAATTCTTTGTTTTCTTCGACTTCGGCTTGGACGTAAGGGGGGTAGGTATGTGTGTGTGTCATGGCATCGTGAACTTTTGGTCCATAGCGCTCCGTCGTCGAGAGCGGCTGCTGGGCTGCGGACGAGGGGCTGTGTCATGGCAGGTTCCTCTCTCATTTCTTTTGAATTTGTGCCCTGTTAAAAACCACTTGGTTGCCGGCTGTTTCTCGCTGGGCATGTGTCTTGTCGGGCACACCGGTCAGTGTGGTGTACTATCACGGGCGGTGTGCGCGTCCTGAGAATCGGACAGAGATGAAGCCATCGTGAGAATTTTCGCGGCCCCCTCTCCCGCTCCCCTACGAAACTCTCTTCGGTGACCGGGGCGGGGATGCAGAACGGAATGTGACAGGTCATGTTTTCCGGAACTAGGGGGGAAGGGAGGGAAAAGTCTTGTAGACGAGCAAAATGTCTGATGAGCGACAGGCAAGAGCCGCAAGGGCAGGAAAGAACACGGACAACATCCATCATGACGGTGACAGGGCCAGAGCGAACATGGACTCTTTGGGCCCCAATTTCCCATCGCAGCCCAACCTGACATGGTCCCCTTGCGCTGGCAGTCGGTAAGGCTTGGTTCACGATGACTCTTTCTCGTTTGAGCCCCCCGTGGCTGCAGCGGGCAGCAGGTGCTCTTTTTTTCAACAGGTGCCAGTGCTGGACCGGGGCCTTTGCTGGCAGGCGGGTGTGTGATGGGTGACGGGTGCAGTGGATCTGGTCGGGGAATTTCCCTTCATTTCGGCGGCTCCATCGAAGCTTCTCCCGTGTGATCGGCGATGGGTTCTTGGGAAAGGAGGCGTCTGCGGGTGTGACATTGCTGTGGTGACCGGGAGAGAGGGTGATGTGTTTCTAAATTTGTTTGGGAGGGAGGGAGGGAGCTACCTATCTAATGGTCTTCCCGGAAGTTGGCATCGTGAGCTTGGTTCTTCCCAGATCGAAGATCATTAGTCCGGTTCGGTTGGTGTTGGTCCAAATGGTGAGGTGACAATTATGAGAGGCTGTGCTCGGCGAGTCGGGTGATCGAGAGTGTGTATGTAACCTTGTGATGGCGATGCTCAGTGGAAACGAAAGGAGGACTTGCGACGGCACTGGCACGCGGGGGATCTAAACGATAGAGATGTTCAGGAGAGTTAAGGATGGTGAGGTGATGATAGGCAGCATAGCCCCCTGGACACTTATCAGTGCTTCTGTGGGAACTGTGCTGCTTCACGTGAACGATGTGTCTAATAACGTAACTTCGCGTATTCTACCTTTGTTGACTAAGCTGGTCATTCTGAACTAACGGCGTATTTTATTATGTTCAGCTGGTGGTGTGGTATTACGCGACGAACGATGATGATGGAATTCACAAGGGCAAGATGCAAGCTTGAAAGTTCAATGAAGATTTTTGAGTGCGGCAACTCGCCAACACTAGCATGCACCAATGATGATTCGCCAAGTCAATTGATGTTGGGTATGGTATTGCTAGTAAAATGTTCTCTTTTGGGCATAGTAATGGATGTCACAATAGGCGAAGTGCATAAATGTGTTTCGATGCTGGTTATAGACGTATTCTAGTGGAAATGTTGGCACCGGAGCCTTGAACGCCAGGTCTTTTCGCCCTTTAGTGGAAGGTGATGAGCCACGAAACCATGGTCATCTAGACGAAGACAGTGACAGCATTTTACGCATCGCGGATTTCATGGAGGGTCGGGAGTCTTCCAGGACGGTTTTCCTAGAAAACACATTTAATTCAAGCTACCAACGACAGTAGAGGATCTCGCGTACATTCTGATTGCAGGTAGTTGAGCTGTGTAGCGGAAAACAGCAAGTATGAACGAGGCAGGGAGGGTACAAAATTACGGAATCTTGGCAATTTTATTGCTCGCTCGACCTTAGACCTAGCTGATATGAATCAGTCTTTCGGCTGGTCACTAGCATCATCTTCGCAAAGTACAGATATCTCTGCCAATTCTTGATGGTGGTTCCTTTACGACGTTGTTCCAACGTACGATCGAGTTGCAGTGGCGCATAAGGGGCGCGATCTTGGCTTGGTAGGCACAACCAAGTTGACGATATTGATTTATCCAACACGCTTCATGGTGTTGGCGTCAGCAAATTCTCGCCACGGGCCGCACCTTGCGTGTTTGCCTTCGGGGTATGGAATTTTTTCTTTCTTGATGAATTAGCTTCTTCACCTACCCTTCGCAAGTTGTGAGACGATGTATTGGCTCCATGAGTTGTCAAGGTTCTCGCATTGAAGGGTTACACCAACATAGAATCTCGTCTTAACACTGGTCTGAACTCGACTTGTGGCGTCAGGTTCAGACAGGTACCTAGCAACATAAGTATATATCTAAAAATTCTCGATGCGAGCTCCTCACAATACTCCATTTTCTTTCCTCTATATCAACCAAACCCGCTACTTCCCCCCCTCTGATCGATTCGAACAACATCACTGGAATCATGGAGCAACTCGATGACGCTGCACATGCAGAGCGTTTGAGCACCGTCGACATCCAGAGCTCGCGACTCATCAGACTTCCCACTGAGATACTGCTGGCAATTGCCAATTTCTTCGAGTGGCACGACAAGTTTCTCTTTTCTCATACCTGCAGACGCGCAAAGAAGGTGATCGGCATGGACATGAAGGACTGGGATAATCTTTTCGAATTGAAACGCCCTTCGAGGATCATGAGCAAGGCCGCAAGAGTCTTTCTCGCCGGCCTCGCCTGGACCATGCCTCATCATTGGGTTTGCGAGTTTTGCGTGAAGCTTCACCATATTTCTAAAGCTTGCCCAACGTTCGAGTCTCAAGCTATGAAGTCTACGGATTTCCCTTCGAAATTGGAAACCTTACTGCAACCGGTTGCTTTGACTATACATCATTCACGAATACAGATGGTACTCAAGCTCACAAGAATGAAAAATAACGGGGTTGTTGTCGACTTTCGACTGCTCAACAAGGTGTTGCGGAGCCACAACGTAGCCTCCCGATGTGAATGGAACAGTGAACCTCGCCGGTGTAATCGATTGCAAGGGGTTATTGTCCCCAAAGTCATCAGGGGGGCGTTCATCCTTTACGCCAGAGTGGAAACAACAAGATGTGCGCCAAGATCGGACCGAGCAGGATTAACACTCGGAGACGTCGACGGATATACGTTATGTAAGCACATGGCATTCACGCTCGGGGGACTGGTGTTCCTCTCGTGGCCGCCGAGTTTCGATTGTAACTTGATGACTGCTTTTGAACAGAGGGGAACGCCAGTGAAGGGTTACTGCAAATACTGTCTCCTCGATTATACCCTTCTTGCCACCGCTGACAGTTTCATCGTGGAGTCATGGCAGAGCCTAGGGCGCCATGACCAGCCTCAAGATGCGCTGACGGACGAGCCGTTGGACTTAAAAGACCTGCCGCTGGAAGATCGTTACTGGACGTTGTCCCCAGGAAGAATTATCACACCACGGAGTGGTGTGGCGTTGATGGGGGGCGAGCTTGTGTACCACCAGCCAGACAGCGTACGGGACGCGTACGTGAGTGGGTAATAACGGAAAGAGACCGCCATCAACAGTTGAGTCTGTGGCGGCGGAAATGTAATTGTGTGAAGGTGTAATAGAAGGGGTTGGTAAAGCATGATACAATGTCAAGGGTAGAGGAATTATCCTCAGTTGCTTGCATATGAAGTTGCAGATGTGAAGTGTTTCTGGGACTTGTCAAGCACGATGCACAGTTATTTAGTACGTAGGAGCTTCATGGTTGAAGTTTGAGAGAAGCAACTATTGACCAGCACTTTCAAACAGAGCATTCTTCTTCCTTACGCCTGGTCTGAGATCTAAAGGGACACCTTTGGAGGCTCTTAATTCTCCGCGCCCAGATCGTATTGTCGTTTGTGAGATAATGACAAACACACATGTACCAACGCCTGTTCCCTTTTGTCAACGTGAAGTGACTCATAGGTCGCAATCTATGTATCAAAATTTCACTACCAGGAATAGATGTGTGTCGCTGGAGAGAATCCCAGGGTATTGGGTTATACGGTAACGTGACTCTATATCAAGTGCTTTGGTTAGTCTTGAAACGACACTTTTGTCCAATACGACTTGGGCGAATGAAGTAGGATGAGCGTCAAGTCGACTGAGGCATGGGAAAATAATATCGGGGTGGAAACAATGGATCGGATTCTGTAAGGCTGAAATCAGGCTGTCATCTCGGCGTCAGATCGGAAGACTATGGGTCGCACAGGACCTGCAGCCGTCGACGTGAGCTGAAGTGTTGATGGGTCAAATGAATGAGATAAAGCTGTAAATGCTTTCATTGGTGGAACTGTTCAGATTTTAACGAAGGCACTCATCCGTCCTTGGCCCGATCGAACATGGATGCATCTATCTGAGTTGACCTGGGTATTGCCACGGAGTTTGCAAGATTGCATCAATGTGCCTGTCGCACTGTCAATACACTAGTTGCCCTTTTACCCCGCTTTCTCCCTTGGTAGATGGCAGAATGCTGACGGGAAGACAAGCTCGCAGGCCCTCATAAGCTTGCCACTTGTCAGGAGATGTGACTGTCAAACGTGCAAATCAATCCAGATTCAATTATCCACTTCACTGTGATTGCCTATACATGCTGCGGTCTAATGCATTGTATTTGATTCAACAAATGCCTTACAGCTGCCAAGTCAGAGCCTTGTCCGAAAGAGGATAAAACCTCGCACAACAACACCTCTAGCCAAGACAGGCAACCCGGGAATAAATGTCTCAGTTGACACATCCCCATGCACATCACGTTAATGAGCATCTAATTTGGCTCCGTGCACATTTTTGCCGCCGCCCAGAGTCCAAGTACTGTACTCTATTCTTCCATCATCTGCCGTCGATTGTGACTTGTTGGCTGTTTGGGGAAAGGGTCGGACCGGTTGGTTGCATTGCATATCGCTCAACGTCTTTGTGTAACCGGACATAACGCAGTAAGCTGACGAACCGCGGACCGTTGCCATTGTAATCCGCGTTATTCGATTGGGTCTGAAACGTTTCCAGAATATGAAAGGGTGCGAAGGAGCTGCATGTAGTTGCCGGGTTAGGCACGTATTGGATGCGTGTGACAACTTTAGTCGTTCCGAACCCCTGATGAAGACGATCGTGAATACGGCTTGCGCATGCACTTAGTGATAGCCCAGCCTCGTGTGGATGACTTTGTGCTGTGCTGCGGTGGTAGTCATGTCGATCACTCGAGCGGCACTTCTTCGTTGGACTCGAGCCTCGTCTGCCGAGAAATGGTGCGTTGTTGATCGGTCTTGATTCGTCCAGGAGCATCGGAGAGTTGGCCCTCTTAAGTCAGTGAGGGGTTCAATGTTATCGCTGTGCATTCCGCAGGTCGGCCATATAACAGCGCATGGCCCGTGGATGTGATACTAGTTGTCTTGATTAGAAAAGTTAAACCTGCTTGTCTACGATCTTGTGTCTAGCAGTTGACAATGGCCGGGCTTTCGTCATTCGCGCTCGGCGTTGGTGCCGTCTTTTCCTTCTTCCTTCTCATCCGCAAAGTCTTGAAGGCAGGCAGAAACAGTCCTCATCCGTCTCTGCCTCCGGGTCCCAAGGGGCTCCCCATCGTGGGGAACCTGTTGGACCTGCCCAAGCCTGGAGAGTACGAAGCAAAGCATTGGATCAAACACAAAGACATATATGGTTCGTCATATGATCTTTAATTTATTCATTGGCCGATTCCTGACTTGGACCACTTCACACAGGACCCATAAGCTCAATTACGGTGCTTGGCCAGACGATGGTGATCATCAATGATGCCAGCATCGCTTTGGACATGTTGGAGAAGCGATCAGTAAAGCATTCGTCGAGACCATTCCTCTTGTTCGGCGGTGATATGTGAGGCTGTGCCCTCAAAAGTACGGCTGCAGAACGCTAATACAGAGACAGAGTTGGCTGGAAACACGGCCTTGGGCTTGTTCCGTACGGCGATACCTTCCGGAAACAGCGCAAGAACATAGCAATGACTATTGGCTCCACCATGGCTGCGGCCCAGTACCAAGATTTACAGGAGGCAGAAGCTGGTCATTTCCTGCTGCATATCCTGAACAATCCTGAGCGTCTGTTCGGCCACATCAGAAGGTCAGTCGCTGGGTTCGTTCAAGTCTAGAAGAAAATGCTGACTAGCCAAAAAGAGAGGCTGCTTCAGTAGTTCTAAAGATGATCTACGGTTACAACGTAGATCAGTTCAAAGATGATCACCTTGTAGAGGCGATTGAAAAGGCGATGAACGAGTTTGGGCAGGCTTCTGTGCCTGGCACCTTCATGGTCGACATTTTCCCCTGGAGTGAGCAAATCGGGCACGAAAAGAAGACATCGGGAATTGCTGACAGAGTCTAGTGCGTTATCTTCCGGAGTGGTTCCCTGGAACTGGATGGAAGCAGACTGCCAAAGAATGGCGAGAAGATTTGAGAGTCATTGTCGAAAAGCCGTTTGCTTTTACCAAAAGGCAGATGGCCTCGGGACGAGATACCTCGTCAATCACCTGCAACCTGCTTGGTGGGGAGCACGATAGAGCGCCCGAAGACGAGCACATCGCGAAATGGACGGCGGTATCTCTCTACGCGGGGGGAGCCGATACCGTAAGCCCCCAAGTCCATGGCGTGCACAGAACTCAGTTTCCGAATACTGTGTCACTTGCTAACTCGTTGCAGACGGTTTCTACAGTTGCATGCTTCTTCCTTGCCATGTCGCTTTACCCTGAGGTACAGCGAAAAGCTCAAGCCGAGATCGATCAGGTTATTGGACAAGACCGCTTACCCACTTTCTCTGATCGCCCGAATCTGCCATACATCGAGGCCCTTTTGATGGAGCTTCTTCGTTGGCAGCCTGTTGTGCCTATGGCCATTCCTCATATGTCCTCGGAAGAGGACATCATCAACGGTTACTACATACCCAAGGACTCGGTAATCTTGCCGAACATTTGGTAGGTGCCGCTCGCATTTGGACTTCGGCTTGGAACAATAAGAAGATATGAGACTGACGTACGAATCTCTGGCGACAGGTACTTCACTCATGATCCCAAGTTGTACCATTCGCCGATGGAGTTCAAGCCTGAGCGCTTCTTGTCCACCGAGGGCAACATCCCGGAGATGGACCCTAACAGATTTGCCTTTGGCTTCGGACGCCGCATCTGTCCTGGCCGTGTCCTCGCTGACAACGCCTTGTTCATAACGATTGTCCAGGCGCTTTCAGCGTTGGATGTCAGCAAGGCCGTCATCGACGGCCAGGTCGTCGAGCCAAAGATTAGTCTCCTTGGTGGAATCGTTAGCCATCCGGAGCCCTTTGAGACATCCGTCAAGCCGCGCTCTGCGCATCATGAAGCGCTCATACGGGCGGTTGAGAAGACCTACCCATGGGAGAGAAGCGATCAAGGAATGTTGGAGAAGATGGAGGTTTGAAGAAGTCCACCTTTGTTTTTTCGTTCACACAGTGACCACGTGTCTCTTCCATGTCAGATGCCGCATTGTAGACGTCAATAAGCACCTCATTTCAAGCTCTAGATACTAGAAACCCGTGGAAGAAAAGGCGTCCAAGCCTCTAATCCATGAATGAGATATGGCATCGTCATCTCCGTTGCGAACCAATACGGCCAGTTTGTAGCACATTCACAGCGTCGGCGATGTGGTCAGCGTCAGGATGGATGTTACCGTTTCATTTTTCGTCTTTGGTGAACGCTCTTTGCCAGAGAGAAACAGCTACCGGCACCGAGCTTTTCGGACGGAGGTGGTCATTGAGACTGCAATTTATGATAAGGTCTTTGACTTTCTAAGAACTGTGCTCAATGTTTTCAATTGCTCAATTCCCTTACACTTGCTGGCACAGGTTTCTGTGCAATTGAACTCAGGGGATGCGAATCGGAAGTGCAAGATTAGTGTGGGATTCAACTCAATGACATCCGCGCTACTTAGCGCTCCTCCAAACGAACGTTTCTTCTCGCAAGCTGCCTTATCTCAATGGGTTGTAAGTTGTCCCAATCCCCAGTCGAAATCTTGCCGCACCCAACCAGATAGCTGCGGCACCTCCGCTTGAGACATGTTTGCGCGACAGGGAAGTGAGTAATGTAGCTGGCTTTCTTCTACCCTTTAAGCCCAGCTACATCCAATTTGTGGATGTTTACGCTACACTATGAAAATTCTATTTATACTTTAATAGATACTTACTAAGTATTATAATATTATTTATAATAACTAAGAAAACTTTAATCTAGGTTTATAAGTATATTATTAATAACCTTAATAGCTTATAGATAACTTACTATATAAGATTATATAAGAGGAAGAATATAAGTTTTTTTCTATTTATTAACTATCTCTAATAAGATTAACTTATTATAATTAAACTTATTAGAATACTTATTACTAAATTAATAAACTAGAAAATAAAATAAAAAGTTAACTTTATTACTCTAGTAAAAATATATAAATAAAAACTTTAGCTCTTCGCTAATAATATAAGTTTTAATATTAGATCTCTAAATAAATTTAAAGATAAATATTATTACTATATATTTATTTACTAAATTACTATATTCTTCTTTTTTTAATTTAATAAGAAAATACTTAGTATTAAAAAGTATTAAACTAACTAGTAGTAACTCTATAAAATACTTAGAAATAATGAGAAAATAAAAGAAGTTTAAAATAAGTTTAATAAACTAAATAAATTTAAAGAATATAAAAATAAAGTAATTATAGCGATTACTGTGATCCTCCTTAACTATTAAAACTAAGAGAAGCGAAGGGAGAAGGGAAGGGGAGTAGTTATAAAGGTAGCCTGTATGCTGGTAGAGGTTCTAAAAAGTACACTTTAATACACTATGTCACTTCATAGTGAAATGTAGCCGGCTTTCTGAGTGATTGAATTCGTACTGAAAGTCTAGACATAAAAGTAGATAGACAATGAAGCTATCTGGATTTAAGGAGACTTTTGACTAAAAAGGTTATTAGAGTTAAGTTGAAGATCGTGAGGTTATCTAGTGTAATATATATATATATAAGTGCGGCTGAGGTTAGGAGAGGATCACATGACCGAAGGCTGTGTGTATTGTCAGGAGGCGCGGAGTTAGGAGATCTGTCGCTCTAAGCAGGTAAAAATCACAGTGAACGGCCAGAGGCCACGCGTACATCAACGGAGACGATTAGCCCCAAACTCCTATGCCGCCCCACCTGTCCCGGATCACCGGACCCGGTCGATAAAAAGCTTATTATAGTTCGTCCATTTCCCTCAAATTCGCGGCGTATCACTATCAGCACGAGCCTGTCAAGTTTCATCTCGGCCAACCCGGAAAGAGATGGGCCAAGTCGAGCATTGCTTCCTCGCTGGCTTGGCCACAGTCTCTAACCCACTAGTCCACCTCGTCTACTTCATATAGATGAACTGAGCAACCTTAACTATTGATTCATTCGGGACTGGAGATCTTGTGATGCAGCTTGGTTGGTAAACCTTTGAGTTGTTCTGGACAGTCGGACGAACGACCTATACGTGAATATCTCGCGTGGGGGCCAAGTTCGTCTGCAAGACAAGGAAGAAGAGTCTTCAAGAGAACAAATCTTTCTAGCACCAAAGAGATACCACTCAATAAGAGGACCATCGGAGTTTTGTAGATCTAACATGTAGTGGTTCTAGACTCATGAGGCACAATCAGCGGGACGAACTTGTCCGCAGGGGATGGGCAGGCAGACCGCGACTCAGGAACTCGGCGACTGTTTGACCTTGTGCTTAAACCTTAATTCCGGGACCTGTTGCTTCTCAATGACTCGGCCGGATCTTGCAGCCATTGAACAAGACATATTTATTTCCAAGGGTCGCTTGCGTTCGACCATTGCTGTTGATGACTTGACATTCACACTCTCTCTTCGCCCACTTTCATTCTTCGTACATACCAAGACATTCATTAAATTCACCCAACCTTCATTCACCATGCGTATGCAAACCGCTCTTTCCTTAGTCGCAGCAGCTGCTGTCCAGCTCGTCGCCGCTGGTGGCTTCGCCAAGACATGCAACAGCATGTCGTACTTCTCCACCGTCCTCAGCGCAAAGTGCGAAAACACCGACATCGAACCCACTTATGAGCCTACCGATATCGACCTGTCGAGATGTCTCGCCAATGTTGGAGGCAAGCTCGTCGTAAGCTATATCCCACGCCCAAACGCAACGTTATTGCTAGTCTCGAGAATGCGGAATTGACTGACAACGCCATTCCCAATCCGCAGTGCCGTCCCGGTAGCCCGTCCTTCAAGTTCTGCGACTGCGGTCTCGCCGGCGACAAGGTGACCTTGAACTGCCAGTGCACCGATTCCACCGGCACCAAGAAGGCAACTTCGGTGAATCTCGGTATGGTTTTACATGGAAAATCTCCCTTCCTGACGCAACTGATAGCTTACACAATGATTCAGATACCTGTTTGACCAACAGCCAAGGTCGCCTGAGGTGTTAGATGTTCGACTAGTCGCTGGCGGAAATACGCCAAGGCTGTTCGTCTTAGACAAAACAGTGAATCCTGATTATTAAAACGAATCAATTATGCGCATTCACCTCCTAAATTCCGTACTGATGTGATGTTGATGTTTTCTATTCAATTCGATGTCGCCCTTTGCGTGTTGAGCTGTCCTGGAACTTCGCGCGTCCTACGTCTGTTGTTTGGCTGAGCTTGCCTTTCAAGAGCCCAGACCTATGCGATTTTCGACACGCACTAAAAGTTCGTCGCGCACCACGGCTGCTCCAGGATCACCTGCAAGGCTTTTTGATGAACGCGAGAACAGTGTCTTTAATGGATACGAGAAGTAACAGTATCATGATTACTTGTGATGTCGAGGACCGGCTGGCGAACACAGCCCTTGAAGAGTGCAACTGCTACTGAAATCGACCTCTTGCTTCAGCAATGTCAGGAGATGGAGTAGCAAATGCGTCGAGAGATTGAAAGGTGCATTCAGTGACTGTGATTTAATGTCCAGAACGGCCAGCACAAAAAGCCTTAAGTATCTACACGCAGAATTCTAACCTGGCCATAATCGAGTCCTGCTCATGTTCAACGGGAATATCTAAGGCTGTTTGTCCCTTGCTATCAGTCAGTGCCAAGGTCTTCTGTGAGCCTTCGTCTTTCTTCCAAGATGATACTGTCATCTAAACGACGCCGTGCTGCAATGTGCGGCTCGGTCTGCTTGCCATCGTTAGCACTTCACAGTAGGGGAACATATTCGCTCTTTTCCCCTTGCAAGGATCTCAATGATCCATCTATTGGCGCTGTTTCGCAAACGATGAGATAAAAGGGGTAGCATAGTGCTAATCGCTCTTTTCTTGTACATCTGCCACCGTGGAAAGTAAGCCCTCAACCATTTCCTCATTTCCTGAGTATAAGGGGGGTGCTGTTTCTGTGTAGTGCATTAATACTGCCCCCGAAGTTCTCTATGAGACAACGAAGAGTTGCAACTGTGCTATGCTCTATGACCAAGTGAAAAGCACAAACTAGACCATCGTTGTCTTCTGCAAGTATTGGTGAGACAAGATCTCAGTACATCCTAACCCGCGCTTCGCGGCCATACCAGCAGGCAACTTTCCGCGCGCCAACGATGGACTAGCCCAAACGATCCTCAAAGTGGCAAGTCGGAGACGATTCAACTAGTATAAATCCATTACTCCCTGAGTCAACGTGTTCTCAGCCCTGTTAAAGGCGGCCGGATCAAGCCTGACTGGGTCGTGATCAGTTGACCGCAGCCACGGGCTTAGTCCAATCAAAATAGACGTAACACAGCGCATCGCAGAGGCAGAACCCTGAAGGTAATCATCGCGTTGTACTTGAAGAATTCCAGGAAGATGTTCAGAACTTCCGGATCACATGCAGCCTGGCGTTGCATGCAACATGAAGTATTGTCCAGTATCTAGAGCCCCTTCTCTTTAACCACGCGGTTTCTGAAGGAGACATGTGCAAATTGAGCAGCACCATTGCTATCGGAGCCTTCCGTTGGACTGAACGGTAAGCTTCTACGGGACCGCTCGACAATGCTCCAAGTCTCTCCAAGTTCGATCTCAACTATCAGATTGGGGAAGGTGTCTCTTCAAATGCATCCCTGTGCACCTCAGTGAGCTGAGGACGTCTTACACGATCAGAAGAAACCTAGCGGAGGCCACTGGTCCCAGAAGAGGCCTAAGAGGTTCCCACAGCTAGAAAGCCCCTTCTCAGCCAAAGGAGGGCTTATGATCAGAGCCGTTCCCGGCCAGACAATCTCTCATAGTCCATAAAATCAAAAGAGCCCTCACAGCTTTTAAAACTAGAAGGCAGTGGCAAACAGGCGGCAGTTTTGCCCACCGAGGTACCCAGAGGGGTGCCCAAAGTTGGGGACACCGTTTAAGAGGGTCTGTTGAATTCACGCAAACAGCTCTGCTCGTTTCCCACTCGACGAGAGAGCCAATTACCTTGGGCTATTGATGTGCTCCGTCGGTCGCGTTGAGCCATTACGGAGACACATATATCAATCCTATTCTCATGAATACAAGAGGAGTCGTGCCGGGCAATGAGTGATGCAAAATATGTGCATAGCAATCACAGGAGAGAACGAATTTGAGAGTTCGGCAGGGCCCTCGACATCCAACCCGCTCGTCATATGCACAGCTACAGTTGCCATCAACATCGTAAGATGCCAAGGAAAACTTCCGTGGCCAAGATCTAATAGTGCTACTAATTTTCGTCCCGCGCTTGCCACATGAGGGATATTAGCTGGATGCTGGCCATGAGTATGGAAGTCAGTTGACTAGAACAAGGCTGGCGATGTATTGTGAGGGGTCAGAAAGGAGACGAAGGAGGCAATCTCCGTAGATCTCCGGATCTGACCCAATGTAAGTGAAGACCCGAGCACTCCGCACGGAGGATTTCGATCCATAGCCGCGCTGATGGCACCCCCGCGTTCATGGTAACTATCATAACCGATGACATGTCTGGGCATTCCGGTGGAAGGAATCATAACCTGGAGTGATCTGGGGCACGAATATGACCCGGAAGGGTTGACGGGCTCCGGGGGCAAGACTGACCAACCGGCGGGCGTTCGGTGGGCGGGCGGCTGAAGAAGGTGGGCGCCGCTCGGGGGCAAGTCGACCGAACCTACCTCAGCTAGACAAACAAGCTCCCGAGGCGCGCAGACGGTGCGTAAGCCAAGTCCAAACTTCCCCTCGTTTCTCGCTGACGGCGCGACTCATGGGGCGCCTATTCTTTCTCGTAGCGCATGAGCTATTATCGTGAATGTTGCTGTCGGATCTGATGCCAAGCAGGAGGCAACCGTTTTGTCGCGATGTCGACGTGAGAAAGGAAGCCAAGGAAGGAGAAATATGGGTTCGGGGCCTTGGCGTTTCTTGTATTTGAGCTTCAGTTGCTGAGAAAGGCTGGGCAGAGTTGGGGGTCAGTGGGCGAGTATCCAGCGCTTGTAGATCTGATGCAAAACTGATGCGATTACCCAGAATTCCAATTGTTTGCTGCTGTCATCTAATCTTAGCAATCGTCCTGGGATTTTGAGACGGACCCTGAAAATATTTCGGAAACATTGAGAGAGTCCGAGTTGTTTTGTCGCATGCTATTCCCAGCGTCGCACGCAGCACGGACAGCGTATCACAGGCCAGCTGTTCTCCTATGCGTAACCCGGTTCGAAACAAGAGATAACGACCCTGGAGACTGCTGGAGTTGCGCCCTCGAAGGATACACGACAACGTCGCAAAGGTACATCTGTAGATGGCTAGCTCGATGGCCTGGCCAGAAGGCAATGGGGCATCAGGAGCGTGTGGCCTTCTAGAAGCGCCTCATGGTCTAGCATGAATTCTAGCGGCCTTTCCGTTGGGATGGCAGTGAGACAGCGACCGGGGCTTGCGGACGGCTTGGAGCGGTCGGCTTGGAGGTGTGAACGCCATGTCTCGGTGGCTGGGAGTCGCTGATATGGCCCGATTGGCTGGGTGCCGCCGCATCTTATCACGACTGATGCAGTGTGGAAGGCAATTGTGAAGCCAGTGGCTGCTTACCAGCACGTGGGCGACATCCGGACCTGAGATGAGGCTCACCGCTGTTTAGTCTGAAGTTTTCGGTAGCATTTTGGTGATTTGCGAGTCGACGATCTGGACCTCGGAGTACATGTCCCGTCTCGCGTTGGTGATGTCTGAATTTGGTAAAATTCAGTAGGCCAAAGGCACGGCGAATGCTAGGGTCGTGCCAGCGGCAGCATGCCGGGCTTGCAAAGGACGCCAACTAGACGGCTGGAAGGGGATCTCGAAACAACCGGGAGATGCGCCTGCAGATGTTTTGGGCGGTCGAAGCAAGGGTCTCTCGTGTGTGGTGTTGAGTGGTGGGTGGTGGTGGAAGTGGGGTGATGCGACGGCGCTGGGAGGTGGACGGCGGCAGGGCCAGGCTGGTGGTGAGGCCGCGAAAAGGACCCGGTTTGGCGAGCAGGATGGATCCGTTCTTCTCCGCAGACTCCAGAGGAAGCAGATTCGGGGTTTGGGGTTGAAGAGGAGACGACGTGTTGGAGAGGCGGGGAGACGGAGATGGGAATGGGGAAACCGTGGAGGAAGATGCGGGCGAACGAGGCGATGTAGTAGTAATGATGGACGTCCGGTTGCAGAGGCGAGGCCAGGGTGAAGAGCGCGAGGAGAGCAAGTCGACGCGAGACGAGATTGACGGCAGGCTGGATGGATGGAGGGATGGTCGCAATTGTTGGTGAACCGTGAGTGGTTCCGTCACCACGGAGAGACCAAGTGCCGGGCAAGTTGCATCTGCATCTGAGTATTACTGTACATTAGCCTATCAGTTCTAGACGAGACAATTTGACAATTGGTCAGCTTTGAGCCTTCGAGGGACTATTTTCTGGTACAACTGACCAGATACCTAGCCATCAGCCATGGATGATGGAGGATCGGGTCTTGGCAAATGTCGAGACGTCGGCGGTGGTCTTCCAAGTGCGGTCAAGTCGAGTACGTGGATCGTAGCTCTCGGTAGCCACGCTGACCCAGCATGACTCAAATTCCAGTGGATGAACTGGGCCAGCGGTCCGTGGGACGGACGGGAAGAATGGCGAACCGGGGCTGCCTCGTGGACGCTGACGGGGAAGCGAATGAGTGACGGATGGCGTTTGGATGACAGCGGATTACGGTCCAGTTGGTGGTGGACGGGAGGAGAGTGGGCGTGGAGGGTCGCAAGAGTACGGGAAAGATGCGCCAGTGGCAGAAAAAGAACCGGAAGATGCCCGAGAGTCGACGACGAAAAGTGGAGACGAGCCGGCGTCGGTGTTGCGCCCGACTGAGAAGGACCCACCGGTTGGCCGGACTTTCCTGCGTTTTCTCTCAGTTCGCAGGTATTTTCCAGCGAGAAGGAACCCAGGGAAGGCAGCAAGCACCGTGACCTGGGGAAAGTGCAGCAGGCAGCGCAGGCAGGGACGGTGCGACGGGCGCGAGACGGTGGTTGGTCAAACGGAGGAAAGCGCCACCAATGGAAGTGTCAGTGGGGGTGGGTCTGGGTTCCGACGGAAGGCACACCAGCGCAGCGAGCTCCACCATTTTCCCACTCTTTTGGTGCCAATTGCGACTTCTTCCCAGCGAAATGCACGCACGACCGTGTCTCACCTGACGAACTCGGGGCCCCAACCCGCCAGCAGGTCACTGGTATCCGTAAACGAGAGGATAGGGCAAGTGGAAGCTCTGGGGAATTGGGACTAGACTGGACCTGGACCTGGATCTGGAACTGGGACCGTCTGCTGATGATCCATTGATAATCCATCCACTGACCAATGACATCTGCAACAGTGCGCGAATTTGATACCCAAAGCAGCACCGTCATTGGCCAAGACCTGCCGACTCTCGCAGTGCTAGTGGCCCTCCACTACCAGAAGGCCACCACGACCGGCAGCCTAGCTGTTAGCATCAGGCCACAACCAGCGTTAAGCTTAATTCCCCGACATCCTCTGGCCCTCTCTGGTCCTTTTCTTTTACGGTGGACACATGGAGCACTAGCGCCGACGACCCCGTTTACCCTGTGGAGGAGGAGGGGGATCGGCTGTCAAACTTGTCAAAGCAGTTCGTTTGATCTCGCGAACCGCTCGATTGGAAGCGCGCGAAACGCCGGTGCCATCATTTGCCCGGTGTTTTTGACGATGGGTTTTCAACTTCACGCGATGGCTCTCAATCGACGTCGACGTCGTTGAGAGTGCGGCGACTTTGCTCGCAGCGCCGAGCAGCTTGGCGTAACGGGATGGCTTGCCGAGAAAGATACAAGCACTTTCTTGGCAGAGTCGCTGTCCGTCGTGTCTTGGCCTACGTTGGAGAAAGACGCCATCCCTGCAATTTGCTGGCATTCGACGGTGCGCTACGGAGGATTCCTCGGCTTGGGAGGGAGAATGACCACTTGAGATGCCACCCACCGCAGCGCACACCTCTCACCTCCCTCAAGGCACTTGACTCGGCACGGGCAGACAAACGGAATGGACGATGGGGGCGGTAGGCACGAAGCAGCCGCTGCTCTCTCCATTTCGCGCCTCTTGAGCCATCCTTCCAGAAGCTCAAAGGAAGGCACGGAAAGAGGAAGGAAGAGCAAGCGTGATCCCGTATGGCTGCGTCCAATGCCTTCCTTCTCATCTGGATGGTTCCTTCCCTCTTCGACGCAGGAAAGAGGCATGTACGTACCGACCCGTGCCTGCCCCTCCATCACCATTGCTCTTGCCATTTGCGCAATGGGCAATAACTGACTGACTGGTCGTCCCCTCCTTCCACCAACTGAAGGATTAGTCGTGATGCAACATGGCCCTCATTTCTTTTTCTCCTCATCCACCTCTCCATCGACCTCTCCACCGGCCAAACTGACCAGACCCAAAAACACAGACGGCCAAGAGTCCCCCTACGACTTTGTGCGGCGCAAACTTTTTTTTAACGTTTCGACCCTCGACATTGGCTTTTTCTTCTCCCCTGGCGTTTCTTTTCCACCTGGCCCTTATCTCCGTCGCCGCCACGCTACGCTGCTTTGGTCGCCGTCGCCGCGACCCCGTTGCTATTCTCAGCGTCCCAGTCGCACCTCTTGGCCTCACCCAACCCCATCCGTTTCTTACACGACTCTTACGCTCGAGATACCATACCGCAACGCAATCCAACCCTCTCTCGACATCGCGATGGCGTCTTCTGTATCAAGACTTCCTATTCTGGGCCCATTCTAGGACGCATGGCCTGCCGCTCTGCACGCAGCCCGAAACCGCCCACGAAGACGGCCACGTGTGTTGCCTTGTACACCCACGCCGTCATCATGTCTCTCGCCAACGCGGATTGAGGCCCATCAACCAAAGAAATCGAAAGGAGGTTGCAGCAGATAGGGTGTTTGGACGGCGATTCCTAGTGGACTTTGCGCTGCGTTCGATCCCGTCTCGGCTGTCATCGCATCTCGCCATGCCACAACGGGAGAAGAGTCAGTCATCCTGTGTTACTGCGAACACACACACAAGTACAGCTGTGCAAAGTGCAAACAAACGGCATGCTGCTAGGACCGTGGTTCGCACTTAAGCACTTGGAGTGATCCGCCGGAATGAAAGCCGTCTCCCGCACGCGTGGCATGCCGTAGAGGTATTCTCTCGCGCGATTCGTATGCAATATCCTGAGCCGGGACGCCACCGTCTCGTCAACCACCATGATCCCTAGCTCCAACACTACCGGCCTCCCTCCCCCTACCTCGTCTCCAGGACCCCTGTCGTGTACCTCCGTCTCCCTCGTGCTTCGACGACGCCAAGGCTTCCAGCTCGCGCTAGCAGATGCATCTCGTTCTCCCACACACCTCCAACAGCATCCCCTCACATCCTCCCGGCGCTTCTCCTCACTCCTTTCCCCCCGACCCCGCATCGTCAGCTCCGACCTCCCTACGCATCCACGAAAGACACTTTCTCCCCCATTGGCCAGCCTGTCTGCAGTACTATCACGCTGTACTGCACCGTTCCATCATGGGAGATGATCGCTCTCGAAACCGTGTTCGAGTCGGTGCCATCCCAGTCATCTTGACCCTCAACATTGGGCCTTCTTTGTCTTGTCCCTAGCTTTCCCCTCGAAACCTCTATCCACCATCCCCATGTCTGATGAACTCTTGGCACCGACTCAATGGATGGTCTGGTTATTCGTTGACGCCCCCAGCCTTTCAAGCAGGGAGCCAGCGAGCATGCCTCAAAGTATATAGAACGATGGTCTGTCCCCCCCCTCTCAACTTATTGAACTCAGTCAGCAGTGCCACATCCTCCTCGTCTTTTCTTGTCTCTACAGTCTTCTCTTTCATCCTTCCACATACACAACAGAAAACACAGACTCGAGTAACAGCCAGACATATCAGCCATGTCCAACGCTGAGCCAGCCGACCCCGTCGCCAAGGGTGTCTTCGCTACGGCCAAGCAGTCCTGGAAGGATCTCTTCGTCTGGAAGCAGCGCACCGTTGTCGTCGCTCCCGATGGCGAGACCACCACAGAATGGGTCAGCCCTGATCCCATCAAGAACCCCATCAGCTTGATGGCCCAGCTTAGCGCTCGCGACTGGCTCTTCTTCGTCTGCGGTTTCTGCGCCTGGACCGCCGATGCCTTCGACTTCCACGCTCTGTCTATTCAGACCACCAAGCTGGCCAAGTACTACGACCGATCAAAGACGGACATCACCACCGCCATCACTCTCACCCTCCTACTGCGATCTGTCGGAGCTGCCGCCTTCGGTCTGGCTGGTGACAAGTGGGGTCGCAAGTGGCCCATGGTCCTGAACATGATCATCCTCGGTGTTCTCCAGATCGCCACTATCTACAGCACAACCTTCCAGCAGTTCCTGGCAGTCCGCAGCTTGTTTGGTCTGTTCATGGGAGGTGTCTACGGAAACGCTATTGCTATGGCTCTTGAGCACTGCCCGTAAGTTGAACTCAATTCCGCCTCTCACTAATACCCCGAGCATCTCGCTGATAAGCTTGCAGTTCCAACGCTCGTGGTCTCATGTCTGGTATCCTCCAGCAGGGCTATTCCTTCGGCTACGTCCTCGCTGCATGCGCCAACCTCGGCGTCGGTGGTGGCACCGACACCTGGAAGACCGTCTTCTGGATCGCAGCCGGTATCTCCATCGCCGTCGGTCTCGTCCGCGTTGCTTTCCCCGAGTCCCAACAATTCCTTGAGGCCAAGGCCGCGGGCAAGAAGGATGCCTCTCCTGGCGCCTTCTGGAGGGAGACCAAGAAGATGTTGGCCCAGGAGTGGAAGATGTGCGTCTACTGCATCATCCTCATGACCTGGTTCAACTACTACTCCCACACTTCCCAAGACTCTTACACCACATTCATGATTGCTCAGAAGGAGATGGCCAACGACGGTGCTTCCCGTGCCTCCATTCTCATGAAGGCTGGTGCTTGCGTTGGCGGTACCATCATCGGTTACCTGTCCCAGTTCTTCGGTCGTCGCCGCGCCATCATCGTCTCGGCTCTCATTTCCGCCTGCCTCATTCCCGCCTGGATTCTCCCCATCGGCGAGCGCAGCCTCAGCGCCAGCGGTTTCTTCATGCAGTTCTTCGTCCAGGGTGCCTGGGGTGTCATTCCCATCCACCTGAACGAGCTTTCTCCCCCTGCCTTCCGTTCCTCCTTCCCTGGTATCACCTACCAGCTCGGTAACATGATCTCGTCTCCTTCTGCGCAGATCGTCAACGCCATCGCTGAGAGCACCTTCGTCACCGCACCCTCCGGCGACAAGGTCGAGGCCTACGGTCCCGTCATGGGTATCGCCACGGCCATCATCGCCCTCGGCATTGTCTTCACCACCATGTTCGGTCCCGAGCGCCGCGGCCGCAGCTTCGAGCACGCCGTCGCCGGTGTCCAGGGCGAGCTCGAGGAGAAGAAGGTCATTGACGAGCACGACGAGGAGAAGGGCAGCATCCATGCTGACAACGTCGAGAACGTCCGCAAGGAGGAGGCTTAAATGTCGCTGCTAGGATCGGCGACTGCAAAGCATGTCAAGATATATACACAGCATATGATTTTTGGTTTTTTTTGGAAAACGGCAAGGGAAGGCGACAAGGCCTTCGCCGGCTAGATGCCGCACAATACCCCATGGAACAGCGCGATGAAGTCTGAATGATCTATTTGAATGAATATACAATTGTTTTGATACCACATACTTTGCCATTCACGCATCTCGTCATTGACATAGCAGGTGATGTTGCACAACGCCATTCGAACAAGCTTTCACTGGTCGCGCCGACGCCTTGCCCAGTGCTTGGCATGAAGCTTGGTGATGGTAGCACGAGCACTACGAAGTCTTGACTTTCGGGATCTTAGTCATCGGGCTTCTTGGTGTCTTGCTGGCTCGTCGCGATGCCCACTTTGCCCAGACCTTCAACGCTCTTCTCCACTGGATGCAGGCAACCCCACTAACCGGCGGTCGGCTACTCACGAAAGTACATGCGCCGCTGCTCGCCAACTGCGCACGACTTTCGTCAACATTCGGCTTCGCTCGTCTGTTCAACAAATATTGGCCTTGGCATGCAAACGAAAAATTTTGGGGTTCATTAGGCCAATTATTTGCAATCATTTGGTAATACCCACATCCCGAGGACGCCCTTCTAGCCAAAGTTGACAATATCAAAATTGACCACGCCACGCCTACAGGGATCATCGGTGTGGCGTTTTCCCATGTATCACGAGACATTAGAATTTGACTCTGGACGTTGAATTACTCGTAAAAATGTCGCATCGAAGCAAGTCATTGCCATTGGGAGAATTCTACGAAGGGCTCGAGACTCAGTAACAAAGAAGTCACACCACCAAAACACAGCACATTACCGCTCCCGCGATAATCACCTTACTTTCCCCAGAATGGGGGGGCGTGGGGAATCCGATATTATTCAATGTCAACGTTCCCTTGCCCCGAGATCTCCAATCCGGGGAGGGTTTCTTTCATGTATGGAGAAAACCGCCCTGCATGCATTTCAGCAGGTTTTTCTCTCGATCCCAAGACCACGGATGGACCAGACGAGACGCGTCGAACGCGCGGGTCTCTCCCTCTTGAGATAATACTCGTACGATGGGCGGGACGTGTGATGGGGACGGGAGGCCTGTTTAAGCGCCCAGGCTCAGGGCTGGCGTTGGCGTTCAAATGTTTTTTCAATGGGTCCAGTCCACGTCCGCCCCGCCGCTGCCCCGTATCCGTAATGCAAACCTGCGGGGGCGTTGACCCCCATTGAATCCAGACCGCGCGAAAGAAAAAAAAAGTCCTGTGCTGTGGAGGGAGTGCGGAGGAGATGGGTGCGCGGGGAGAAGACCGCGCTCTTGGTATTTCATCGTGGGATAAGCAGAAACCTGAGGTGAAAAAGGGACGTTCGGACAGAGACCGAACCCGAGGGCTTGGGACTTGGCGATATTTTGATTTGTGGTTCCTGCTCCTCCTCTCCCTCCAAGATTGTCTGTTTCTCATGTTGACGAAATTTTTTCTTTGTTTACCTAGTATGGATATGGACGGCGCAAGGGCGGAGGTGTCGTGAGGAGATTTGGGGTTTGTTGTGCGCCGCGCAGCTGCGAGGAAGATGCCTTCCTTCACGGAATGTTATGAATTTCAGGGGTCTGGGGAGCAGAGATTTAGAATGCGGCCTTGTGGTCCGTAAACATGTTTCCCGTGTGGGAAGGCATCGTGGTCAAAAGCTGGTCTTGGTTGATCTACCTTACCAACGATTTGAGATGATGAACGGGGCAGCCGCGTCGCCGCTCAAGTCGACTCAGGACCCCAAGTCTTCTTGTTGGACAAGTCCTTTATTCATGTTCAAGATATGAGGACACAAGTGCCTTGCACTGGTGTTTTGGTTAGGGTCAGTATGCACAATGCACTATGCCCACCATCCCCCCGCCCCTTGTTGAGGGAAGTAAGCCCTGATGGGATGCGGCTGGCACCCCTGCAACGGGATGGAAGAGCGGGAATGCGGAAGGCAGAGTCGTGTCCGTTGAAATCCCTTCCGGCGGATGTTGTGCCTCTTGCCACTGAAGCCGCTTCCGAGCTCAGGTGTGTGATGCGCCGCCCTGGTGGTCTGACGTTCCTGGCTCCGGACGAGCGGGTGTGGAGGCGGCCTTCCGAGAGTGGGAAGCAAGGATGCCGCGTCGTTCAGGCTGATTTCGAGTTCGTAGGTTCTCTAGTGGGCTGATTGTTGTTCGTTTGACATCTATCTATCAAAGACAATTGAGATTCGGTCGATGGAACCCAGCCTAGCTATGTGTAGTAGGCTTTTGACCTGGCATGATATGCAGTACTACAAAACCAATATGTTGTGTTAAAGGGAGTTGCTGCGATTCGAAGCCAGTTTCAACCGTTCCCACGACGTATACTTCAAGAACAGCTAGAAACGAAGAATTGAGAGTCAGAAGCATTGAAACGTTATGATTCCATGCTACCTTACCTACATCAGTGAACCTCTGTATCCCTATTCTCACGGCTAAAACTGCGACAACAACAGCTTCTCCATTGCGTTCCAACTTCTACACATTCACAATCGATGTCGTCAACTGGCATCGGCTACATCGGCGACCCTCACTAACACAAGACACCTGCAAGTGCTATCATGGTAAGTAGGCACATAGCTGCGGTATATTAATCCTCAACTCCGTATCTGAGAACATTCCCAAGACCAGTCGATAGATGTTCCATGTGGGACTCTTTACAGGCCTGGGATGGTGTTTCTTTTCAGAGCATCGGGAAGCCAAATATTCGGATCCATGCGTCTGAATGTCTTGTCCCTCCACTGCTGGAAAATCATCTACTGCAGACCACAAAAAGTAAACCCCACCGTACTACTTTTATCCTGGCATGCAGCAAGACACGAGATTCATAGTTGCATTCCCGGCGTGTCCCGACCCGTTCGATGCCTTTCCGTATTCCCCTACATCTCATTCTCGGCTCCCGAAAGAGTAACAGACGTGTCCATCCAACCAGAACAGGAGCCGTGAACTCCCGTTGCGGTCTCGAGAAGTATGGCAATGTAGATTCCGCTCAAGCCCCAGAATATGCGGTGGAGGTTGCATGTCCAGCCTGTTGACACCCGCTGAGTAGAAAGTGCTGATGCCAAATCCCCTGATTGCAGCAGAGATGTAATTGTAAGCTTGATCAGCCATCCTTCTTGCAGCCTCAAGTGCAGTGAGACCCAGCAAGGCAAAGCACAGAGTTCCACAACCAGGAGTAGAATCCACTCTCGCAGGCCTTCAACGGGCACGCAGCTTTGGTGGCCATACACCGCCAGAACACAAACGAGGTTGTCAAGAGGCTCATCTGTGAGCCGGGACCATTGGTCTTGCGTGAAGCATTGGCGGCTGACATGGTATTTCGCGGAAAGGTGTGGCTTGTTTTTTCGGTAGACAGTTGAAAAGGTGTGGCAGAGAAGATGCCCAAGCGAATAGTGCTATGACAAGACGACAAACCAAAAATGCCGGTGTGTGTGTTTATGTTTGTTTGTGTGTCTGTGTGCTGTAAGAAGGTGAACTCTTCATGGATAGAATTCTATCAACTTTATCTAGGAGCCAGCCAGGCATTAGCTGCTATTGCCAACCGGCCAAAGAGCCTCCGAGAAGATTTCCGCAACTCTTCACGAGAGGGTAAGCATTAGTAGACAAAAGAACCGGCTCAGGGAGAGTCAAGCTTGGTCGATCTATAAAGCGAACCAACAGGATGCTTGGCAGGCGGGTATTGGGTTGTCTAGGGAGCAAGATGAAATAGCCGGCATTTGTCAAGATGATTTGATAGAAAGCCGCAGAACAGACACAGCACGATTCCAGTCCTTCACGAAGGCCATGAAAGAAACTCACAAGACAAAGGCCTGGATCCTTTCCTGGTCTTGATGTCAAATGAGCTGAAGATATCCACTGAAGATACTGAGCAAGGAAATTGATGGATGCACTGAAGTCAAAAGCTTGAAGCAGCGATTATTCGCAAGGAACATAGAACCTTTCAGAACTTGATGTAATATAGGCCGCCATACTTAAGGCTGAAGTGATGAAAACAATGCTTTTGATATCCGGGCGGGTAGGATAATGGAATAGTAGTATCGACAGTTCTGAAAATCAAGATACAATACCAATGATGACGATGACGGTACTAAAACGAAGACAATAGCGACGATAAAAAAAGACAAGCACAACGACACCAAAACCAATAATAGCACTTACACAGTCACTACCTTATATGTTTTACCTAGGTGGGAGCTATGAGTAACAGTCCGCCCGAATAGCAAAATCTTAGGAAAACTGCTGTTGCTGTTTGATCTCACTCCGACTCTAGGTTGCGGGCACTGAAAACTGCTCAGAATGCTGGCTTCTGATATAACTCTCTCAGAAGGTTTGCGATAAACCTCAACTCGATGTGCGGCCACATAAGACTATTCCGGGTACGCATGTTCGTGCTAAATTACACTGAATTCCTCGAGCTTTATGAATGGTATGGCGATTCCGACCACCAATCCACCGAAGAGCAAAGCAGGAGTACCAACCGAGACGACACGGCGCGTCTTTGCAGCTGAACTGCCAACGCTCGTCGCGTCTTCTCGGGAAATTTAAGGTTGTTCAGCTCGTAAGATCGCATGGATTGGGCGGTAGGGCATCTTGCGTGGCACTGAACAGTGCCCGCGCGTAAATGAAAATTCAGGAGAGGCATCGGACGCCCCGATCCATCTGTATGATCATCTCATGATGCATGATGACCATCCAAATTGCAGTTTATACGGAAGCTCTTTTGCCAGAGCCCGAATGATACGTGCGAGGTTGAAAATTTTCTGAACGCCTCATCAGGATAGAGGGCCTCCCCGGAGCCTCGCAAGAAACGTCTGAAATCGCGGAAGCACTGACCGTGCTGCGGCAGCCGCCAAAGTGGCTCGGATCAGTTTATGAGCTTGACAGTTTTTGCTGAGATGTAGGTCTTATTGGGATGCTAACGTCTGATGTTGGAAGTATTGGTGGCCTTGTTTTATTGGAGATGCTAACCCCTAAGCCGAACACCAGATTGGTTGCAATTTGCGGCATAGCCCCACTAAGGATATGATCGAAGGGTAGCATTGAGTGAGCAAATGATCTCATCAAGAGCTTCCCGACGCTAATATGGCGTTCAAGTATAAGAAATAAGCTTATGGGGTAGCCATCGGCCTGCAAGTATTGATGTCCAACATGCAGCGGGGACTGATGGGAGTTTATGCCGGTGGGATTCTATCATATCAAGAGAGGGAAAATAGAATATTCCTGATATTAGAGAACATGATCAACTTGAGGCGTGTTATACCCCCAATCTCGACTGCAATAGGGCCGCCTGGCTGGAAGCCCCCTCCCAGAGATGAGGGGCATCTGTTTGCTCGCTCGGCAGTCATTCAGAAGTCGACGGCACTCACAACCAAGCCCAAATCACTAAATCGTGTGGTATTATCCAGATGTCTTGGCCCATGCTACAATGTCTTCCCATCTAACGGGATGGTAGCACGGGCTATCTCTAGGGGGTGATGCATACACGAACACGCGCGGGCAACGAGTCGAGACCAGAGATCTAAGTTCCTTCATCTTCCAACCACAGATCGATCCGAAGGGTTAGGTGACTACGGGGTATTACTATCTAAGAACAAGCTTTGATGCTGTCAGCTGCCGATGCCTGACTTTATTCAGAACCTTGACCAAATTGGAAGACAACGTTGCATAGCCCACCCTGTCACTGCTTCGACTAATTAACCTCCGAGACCACGGTATAGCCGTCTTAACCCCTATGATGCAATCTCTTTCCTCGACCCCTCCAAGAGCTCAAATGTCCGGCTGCTAGAATATTTTCATCGTTACAACCGAGAAGGGTCCGAGCGGCTCGCTTCGAACCCGACCCGGCCGAGTAGTTCTCACCTTATCAAGCTCTTTTGAGATAATGAGCAGTAGTGATTGCTGACAAGTGCCGCGCAACGGCGTGCTTATTAGTCTCGCAAAGGCCCTATCTCGCGGAGTTTAGAAGTGCACTGCGTTCGGTGGCATACGACGCTTAACGATGCACAGAAGCGGCATACCGCAGTAGGTCATAGATCGAGGCGTAAGCGGCCAATCCCGAGCTATCTGCGAACCACCGGCCCGCTGCGGCCATCAAAAGGACGTGAATCAATGTCATCACACACCCCTTAGCTCCCCAGCCTCGAGGCTTAAATTGTTATGCATGAATAATCAGGTTCCTAATGCAGGGTTGTAGAGGACAAATTGTTCAGACGAGGAAACAGCGAACGGACCAATTCTTCAAGAGACGTCTGGGTGACTTCACCTCCCCCTAACTCAGAACTGCCGCGTTCGGCAATAGGGGGCTGGTGTAACGTGGGGTGTTCCCGTCATCAGACGGACAACCAAGACGCCACCCGATTCCACCTTATTTTTAACCTTCAGCCCATCAGCTCTATCCCCGTAGAGGCTGAATATGTAGGACGGGGCGAAGGGGAGGACTCAAAGACAGTGCCCATGCCGAAAGCTCCGCAAAACCTCCAGAACGGCGGTGATTATGGACACTGGTCAATTGCGCTATTTTGCAGGCTTTCGTGGGGTTGTGAGTAATCCATAGTGTCTCACTGGTTTGTATGATTTGACCGAGGACCTTTCGTAGTACATCCACTTCGCGTACATCGCCAGTGCCGACACAACCGGACATGGGTCCTCTTCTTGACCGTCTCAACGCTCGCGAAGGGCGAATAACGCGTCATCGCAGAGACCACACGTGCGCCCAAGCTTCTAGACCTGGACTATTCAAAACATATTACTTTGCCTTTTTGGCACACGGAGGTCCCGTGTCACCCACATATAGCCGTCCCGTTGCGGGCAAGACGGAGTCTCTAGCTGCACCCTGATAAACTTCATCCCGGTTGATAACATGGACTAATTGAGGGGTGGTAAGAGGGAGTTTAATCGGAGAACGGCATTGACGAACGGGAGGCTGTCTTGGCCTTCACCGTTGTTGACGGGATGAAGGTTCGTCTGGTTCAAGCTGTGAGTATAAGAAGTCGTCAGTCTTCAAGGTGTCAGAGATCCAACCTCATCATCCAGTTCCAACTCACCGAGGAGCAAGATACCCAATCGCCAGTCTTGACATTATTGAGCCGCTTGCGTTCATCGTCTTCATTCAGATTCAAGCATCATGATCAGCCACGCAGCTTTCCTCCTGGGACTTCTTGGGGCTTTGCCCATGGGATGTGCGGTCCCCATGCCTCAGTAAGTTTCCCCATCGCCGTTCATCCGTCTCTGCGGCCTGCCTCGACTAACAACCTCAGAATGGGTGATTATGGAGAAAACGACGGGCCGGTGGGAGGAATCAGCCCGCCCATTCCCACAGTCACAAGCCCTACCGGAAACCTGAGGGGCGATTCGAGCCTTCTCGGAGGCAATGCCCCGCGGCCCGACCCAGACCAGTCCGACTCGGCAATCGTCAACGACGTCCAGCTCGTCCCGGGCCAGAAAGAAGACGGCAAACTCGGCCTGTACCTCAACTTCGATGGCGTCGACGTCCCGCAACCCATCCGCGGGGGACTAGGATCCCCGGATCCCGGCCCAAGTACGTACACCTATCCCACGGTGTTAAAGGTTAGCGTAGTACTTGCGGGGCTTCGTAATATTGAAAGCCCCGCAAGAACCGCACTAACCTTTAAGACCGTGGGATAGGTGTAGCATCCCCGGCGGCTCCGGCGGGGTTGATGATCTGCACCTAGCCCGTAACGAGTCAACGGCCAGCCACCCCGCTAACCATCGATTGCGCAGGAACGTATGCGTACGAAAAGCTTAACCCCGATCTGTTCGCCCCGCCCGGCACCGACAAGGGCGACGTCAAGAACGCCATGTGGCCACTGGGTCTCTCGCATAACCGGCTCGGCAGCCAAGACGGAGCCGGCTGGGCGCGTCAGCAGAATTCTGATGTGCTCCCGGTCGCGTCAGCGATGGCCGGTGTGGACATGAAGCTGCAGCCCAACGCTTACCGCGAGTTGCACTGGCACACGTCAGCTGAGTGGGCTCTTGTCCTCAAGGGATGCTGCCGCATTGCCGCCATGAATGAGGATGGCAAGAGTATTGTGGACGACATCTGCGCCGGTATGAAGACCTTTTCACTAGTAACATTGAGCATTCACTGATCATGAGCAGGTGATGTTTGGTTCTTCCCTGCCGGCGTGCCGCACAGCATCCAGGCCTTCGACCAGGGTGTCGAGTTCCTTCTGGTCTTCGACCAAGGCGACTTCAGCGAAGAGAACACCTTCTTGATGACCGAGTTGATGCTGAGAAATCCCATCTCGGTTCTCTCCAAGAACCTGAAGGCAGATGTCTCCGAGTTCGCCAAGATCCCTAAGGATCAGCTCTACGTAAGTCGCAGTATTGCTCGCTACCTACCATGCAGGAACTAAAGACATGCAGATTTTCAATGGAACCCCCCCACCTAAGGATATCCAAGAGCAGAACCAGACCTCCTCCGCCGGTGCTCTCACCGGTGACGAGTCCTACACCTACCACTGGTCGCAACAGAAGCCTTTCGAGGTCCCCGGTGGCTCCGTCAAGATCCTCGACCCTCTCACCTTCCCCATCGCGGAGAACTTCTCTGCCGCTCTGGTTGTTGTCCAGCCTGGCGCCATGCGTGAGATCCACTGGCACACCACCAGCGACGAGTGGAACTACTTCCTTCAGGGCTCCGGCCGCATCACCGTCTTCCAGGCCCCTGAGGCTTCCCGCACCTTTGACTTCACTGCTGGCGACGTTGGATACGTGAAGGTTGGCGACAGTCACTACATCGAGAACACCGGTACCGAGGACGTCATCTTCCTTGAGGTGCTTCAGGCCACGCGATTCACGGACATCAGCGTTGCTCAGTGGTTGGCCCTGACGCCTAAGCAGGTCGTCAAGGATACTCTTGGCTTCTCGGATGCTCTCATCGACTCATTCCCGAAGGAGAAGGAGTACATCAAGGTCGGACCCACCAACATGACGGCAGTGGCCAGTAGCGGTAAGAACTTCAAGGCTTAGTTTAGCGAATGGTGTCAATTACTTCTTGCTTGATTACCGCACGTATCTCTGGTGTTGTTACTTTCACGACGACCCGTTAGATTTTCATACCCATTTGTAGAGAATTTGAATTTGCAGGCTTCAAACACGATGTGCTTTATGTGAATTTGGTTGCGCTGAGGTATCGGCTAAAGATAACTCGGGTGACCTTGGCCTAATTGATGTTTTGTTCTACGTACTGATTTTCAAGCTTGGGAATTATGCCACCCTTACAAAATACCAGGTCAACTCTTCCATGACTTCCGCCATGTTTCGCCGGCTTCCCGTGGGATACGTGGTCTCCAAATATCCCAGACGAGTCAGAAGTCTTTGCTCACTGGTAGACTCCTTGGCCACATCGTCCTTGTACATGGTGATTTCTGTCTCCCCCTTCATCTGCTTGAATACCAAGCCAACGTCGATGTGCTTGTCGAGCTTCCAGTAGTCGGCGTCGTAATGATACCAAACCATGTAGAGCACATTAACAGACTCGCCAACTGGGAACTCCTCGGCACAGTCAGGTCGAAAGTCGTGCACCTCTTCGTCTGAGAACCGGCCATTCTTCTCCAGGATAATGTTATACTGGATCTTTCCATCAGCTCCCGGAGCTGCTGTGACAGCGCCCTTCCTCAAATCGCCCTTCATCTCGAGGGTATGATATCTTCGTGCCATCCACGCAGCAAAAGGGAGCGGCTGGTCGAACGCGGTGCCCATTCCCATCTTGATTTCAGGTTTGATCATAAGACTACCACGCATCGGCAGACGGCGGTACGTGTCGTTGACAACGCTGCCGTTCCGTGTCGAGGCCCACGACCACGTCGGTACCAGCCAAGGATTCTGTCGCTCCCCCGACGAACCCTCCGGATCCACATACCATAGCATCTCTGTCTCGAAAAAGTGGTAGAAGAGACCAAAGGATGACCGGAGATGTGTCCATCTTTGGGCCACGGCGGTGATGCCGTTGATAGCGAGGAACTTGTCCGAGCTGTAGCTTAGAGATAGTGAGGAGTAGTTGGAAAGAAACTGCCACCATGTCTTGAGAAAAGGATAATACACGTCTCGAGGTCGGCTGAGATCAGTTGCCACTACCATGTAATCTCCAAATGGATCGGTTCCATCGTCGTTTGGGCCGTCGGGGTGCACGCGATAGGGCTTGGATGGCCCCTTGCCTTCGAGAAAAACCGAAAGATTTGCAGCATGCCCCGGCAGACCTCCTCGGTACGCTGGATAGCCGTCACTGTCGTAGGCTTCGTCGTCGAGCCCAGAGCCGTGGTGATTCTGACCGTCATCCGCGAAGTGAGTTGTGGTGATTCCCATTCCGTGGGTTTCGTCGTCAGATGAATTCTCAACTTCTTCATTGCTGCCTTCGTGGTCATCGTCTTCAACAGCATCTTCGCTACTGTCAACGTCCATGTCATCTCCCTCGTGGTTCGCTCCCTCAAGTTCATCATCTTCGTCCGGGTCTTCTTCACTCTCTTCTTCTTCCTCCACATCATCCCATTCGTTCTCTTCCTTGGGGATAAGACGCGGCAAACGGAAGTCTCTGAAGAAGGCAAAAATATCCTTGGGGTGGGTCGGAGTTTCGTTCGTACCTGGTGCTCGTCGAGCCACCAAGCTAGGTTCCGCAAAGGAAGCATCGCATTCGCGGCATTCCCATGAAAGAGATTCCTCAGAGAATATAAGAGATCGGGGTGAGATCATCCGCTCTTGACATACCCAAGCCCGAGAGTCCAAAACACCAGCGCTCTTGAGCTTCGAGTTCTGTATGCTGAGACCGGCCTCACTATCAAGGCCATCCATCGCAACAATCGTACAGGTTGCATTGTCGTAGATGATAGCCATTCGTCTTGCTTCAGCCTTCCAGTCCTCTTTGTCGTCTTGGATGATGCATAGTGAATCGATCCAGATGTGCGAGAATCCCATGCCGCGCGCAACGTAAACTGCCTCGCGGAAGGTCGGAGGAAGGCTTGACGTGCGCATGCCTTTCTCAACCATGTTGTCCAAGTTGGCCTTCAGTGTGCAGCATGTTTCTTTCAGTCCCCATCGGTGACTGAGCGCGACGTACTTCGTATCTGGGCTGAGCGACTCGGAAAGTGACAACCGAACGATATCTTCATCCTCGCTTGATGGGTTCAGAGGAAACGAAAGAAGACGTGTTGCAACCAATCCCTCGCCCTCAAGATCTGAGATAAGGAGAGAGTTGTCAGTGCAGAACACAGTACTGTGCCTGGCTGCTTTGCTGCACGACGCGTGACTTGCGGTGCACTCTTCCAGCCATTTCCTGCCTTGCGTTATAAATGGCTGTAGCAGTTGTTTGATCGAGGGAGTTGTGACCGACATTATCAAAGATGGAGTCCGAAAGACGAGGATTGCAAGATACTGAATGAGAATCTATGGTGTTGAGTTCGACCGAAGGGATGACGGATCGTGAAGTCGAAGGGCCTGTCCGTTGGAGTTTTATTGAACCCACTGTTCGCCAGTTATTGCCTTTCAGCACAGCTGGGCTGATGGGCAAACTCCATCTGCAAGTTAACGGCGCTAAACTTTGATCTAGGCCTTCGGGTGCAGGCAGCGAGATTCTGCCTGCATGGGCGCGTTGGGCTTGCTGACGGGCTGACTCTGGAGGCTGACTGCAAGTGCTTGCTGGCGCTAACCTACAGTCCGTTACACTGACAGCGTCCGCCCCCCCTTTTTACCGAAATTACGCATATATAATCCCTATATATATATAAAAATTTACTTAACGCTATATAGATATTTATAGTATAGTAATTAACCTATTTTAATAGCTTTAATTAATCTATTCCTATTAAATCTTATAATCTAAGGGCGTTATAATACCTCCTAAACGTTACTATATATTTTAATAAGTAAATAATAACCTATCTAAGTATTATCTTTTATTTATTACTAATAGTATATAGAAATAATAATATATATAATAACTAGTATAAAATACTACTAGAGATCCTCTTTAATACTCTATTTTACTATTAATTAGGATTATTATACCTACTAAGAAAGCTTACTAAACTACTATTACTAAAAAAGTTACTAAAGAGGTTATTATTACTAAAACTAGTTTTAAAATTAATAATTTAATAGCTTTTAAGTTTATATTATGAAGAAAGTATATATATATAGCCCTTCTATTATTATAAAGAGCTCTAAAAGTGTTCTCTTATTAAAAAGTAATAATAATATAGAGGAAGTAAAAAAAAGATCTACTATATATAATCTAGCTCTAAAATACTCTATTTTTATTAATACTATTATTTTAATTAGATTTAACTTTAGTTAACCTAACCTCTTATTAAACTACTTAATTTATAAATAATATATTTATAGCTTTTTACTATAGTACTAATAATATATTTATATTATTCCTTAATATATTTAAAGAAAAAGAAGATATAAATAATAATAAACTAACTTTACTATAAATCTAAGTTATTTATAGCTTAGTGTTTAAAAGTAATAGTTTATTTATTTTTAATCTAACTATTAAAAGTATTATATATAATAGATTTAGCTTTATTAGTATATTAAATATAAATAGTAAAAACTAAGAAGTAAATAGTAGTATTTAATTTAAAATAAAAGTAGTTTATTTATATAATTTAAAAAAAGCTAATATTATTATTATTATTATTTAGAGGAAACTAATTAATATATCTAAATTAATACTAATCTTCACTTAAGTATATCTATCTACTAAAGGTGTTATTTAGCTAAATATTCTATAAGTTAATATTACTCTCTCTTTTAAATAAGCTAAAGAGAGAGGTAAAATCTATCTTATTATTAAGTAGTAATATAGCGTTATATTAATCTTTAGTAGAATAATAACTAGTATATAAATACTTTAAAAAGGTAGTTAAGTAAGTATTTTAACTAGTATATAAAAAGTAATTAATTATAAACTTAATAATTCTATAAACGTTAAGTATTAGAAAGAAAGTATATATAGATAACTTCTCTATATATATATCTACTTAGAGTACTATAAATATAAAAATAGTTTAAGTAATAAAAAGTTTAACTAATATTATATATTAAATTAGAAGTACTATAAAATTAAATCTTACTATATAGAGAAATAAATAAAAGCTATTTTAAATAGATAAACTAGTATTAATAATATAGAACTACTTAAAGAACTACTAAGTAAGATATTTTATAACTAGTTTATTAAAAATAAAAAATACTAAAGTAAGAGAAGTAAAAATATTATTAAGGTTAATAATAATTAAAAAATAATAGTAATAATAGAAGAGAAGGCTGAAAATCTTATACTTCTATTATTAGAGTTAAAGTCTAGCTTAACTAATACTAATAGTAATACTATTATTAATATATATAGTAATATAGAGGCGTTAGATTATTATCTTTAGTATTTTAACTTATATATATAGCTATTACTACTACTACTAATATATTAGCTATATATAAACGTCTTATAATATTTATTACTAACTTTTCTACTATTAAACCTTCTAAGTATTTATTAACTAAGTATTATACTTTTAATTTATTTATTTTTACTAATAATATTAAATTTATCCTAAAAAGCTTTAGATTAAATAGCTAGCTTTGTTAAGTAGTTTATATCTATCTATAGTAAGTAATATAATATTAATAAAGAGTTTAAAAAAAAGCTATAGAAACTATAATTAGTAGATAGTAGCTTATAGATAATTTATAAGTTACTAGATATTTAGTTTACTAAATAGAGGTTTACTTAAGATCTTATTAAAGATATTAGAAACTTAATTAAATCCTTTATAGATAATAGGATTTACTATATAAAGTAGTCTAATACTTTCTCTAATATAGTATCTCACTTTAAACTTTATTTACACTATTAAGAGTTAAAAAGAGATATTTATATAAGAATATATATTAGATTACTAAGAGAAATAATAGTAGTATTAGTTAAAAACCTTATAGTATTAGTTTTAAGTAAGTTAGAGTTATTTTAATATATTAATACTTTAATATTATATTAATCTATTAAGTAAAAGATCTATAGTATATTAGTTAAAGTTAGTTAATATAGTAAGTATATATAGAGCTATTTACTATTAAATATAGCTAACTTTATAGACGTTTTAAACCTCTTTAGTTTTATTTTATTACTACTACTATTAGCGTTATAGATACTACTTATATAGTTATAAACTAAATAAGATAAAGTTAAGCTAAGTAATAAAAATAATTAGATTTAAATCTTAAATAATATATTATTAATAGAGATATTACAATAGGGTAAGGGAGAAAACTTATTAATCATACTAGGTACTCTACTCTAGGCAGAAAACCTTTAAAAATGCCCTAAATATTTATATATTGATTTTCTAGATAACTATAAGAGATATAAAAGTGAATATATAAATATAAGCCTAACTAATTTATACTTTATCTATATTTTCTACTCTTTTTATATCTTAAGTTATATAATCTCTTAAGAGAAAATAGACTACTAAGAAAAAGTTTAGTAATATTATCCCTATAATATTCTACTCTATTATCGCTTTAAATAATTAAAGAAGTATAGTAAGAATTAAGAGAGGGGATAAAAGTAAAGCTAGCTAAAGCTAGAGAAGTCTATAAATACCTATTTTTATTTAATTTTTAAAGAGTAAAAATTAATAAGTTTTTTCTATAAACTAAACTAAAGAACTCTAAAGGTTTTTCTAAAAAGGTAGTTACTAAAGTTATTAAAGGAAAATAGGAAATTATATAAAAATAAGTATATTTCTTACTTATCTATATAGTTTTTTTTATTATAAGCTAACTAAACTTCTATTTACTTATATAAACTTTTTCCTCCTATAATAACACCTAACGCTTATAAAAATACCTATCTAACCTTTTACTTTTAGGTTAGAATTACTAAAAATTCTAAAAACTCTATTTCTTTCTATATATCTCTTAAGTCTTTTATATACTAAAAAGAGAAAAACTTAAATATCTTTACTTTATATACTTAATATTCTATCTAGCTTTTAACCTATATCTTCTACTATTCTAGCTAGTAGCTAGTCTCTCTACTAATTTTTTCTTAATATAAGCTTAATTATAGTCTTCTCTCTAGATCTCTTTAGCTTATTATATACTAAATACTATCTATCCCTTTAGTATAGTTAGAACTAGAAAAGCGTTTTAAAGTTATATAGCTTAAGCTATATCTTTAATTAGGTTATCTTAAGTAATAAAGAATTACTTTAAAATTAAATTACTAAGCTTATTTACTATAAATAGCTTAAATTTTCTAACTTTTCTTTTAATCTTTATATAGTAGAGCTCTCTTCGTTTATTTTCTATTTAAACCTATATATCTTTAACTTTATTTAATACTTCTCTAGAATAGTCTTTCTTTTTTATATTAATAATAAAGGTTATAAAATTAAAATTATTATTATAAACTATATCTTCTATCTTATTAGTCTCTCTTAGAGGGACTAGATCTTTAGCTTTAACTTTAATTAACTCTTAAGTAACTAATATCTAGTTAAGTATAGCCTTTCTAAGGCTTATATTTATTTTATCTTCTTATTATTCTTTTTACTTCTTTTTTTTTAAAGCTTTTAGCTAGTTTTTAAACCTAGTTTTAGATTTTAGTCTTAAGCTTTTAAATAAAGTATAGAGGCTAAACTCCTTAGTAATAAACTTAATCTAATAGTTAAAAAGGTTTTTATAAAGATTTAAGTTAGCTTTTTAAGCTTTAGTAGTAGTTTCTAAATATAAAGTCTTAATACTAAAGATACTTTATTAAATAATATATCTAATAAAGTCTATAGTATAAAAGCTATATTTCTATAGGTCTTCTTTTAATTTAATTTAAAGTTATAAAATAATAAAAGAAGTATAATTAATAAGCTTTTAAGTCTTTATTAGTGCTTTATAGATTCTATACTAATTATAAACTAACTTAACTATAATTCTAAAAGAGATCTCTAACTTACCTAAATAGCTACTATTAGTAATATCCTATATACTATCTAAGTAGAAGTATAAGCTATTTCTTTAATTAATAATTAGATTTATATATTTTCTTCTATTATTATATTGTAAAAAGATAATAAAGTTATATAAAGTAAGCTTATTAGCTAGAACTCTATAATGCTTTATTATGAGGTTATTATAGAAGAAAACCTAAATAATAAGAACCTTTATATATTATTCTTTAATAATATCTCTAATAGTTAGGTTATAAGCTACCTCAATATAGCTTTCTAAGAGAGAATTACTTTAATATAGAAACCTTAATATATTATAGAGGTTAGAAAGGATTTTTGCTTAGATACTTTATTTTTAGATTTTCTAAGTTAAGTTTTTGCTATTATTATAAGAAAATCTACTCTACTAGTATCTAGTTAGAGTTATATTAGTGAGGTTATTATTAATATTTATCTATTTAGGTACTAGAAAAGATCTATTTTAACTAGACTTTAGTGCTCTATAGGGCTTTTAAAGTATAATAAGGAACTTAATAAGCTCTATAGTTTTAAAGAGGATTCTAAGGAGTTTTTAGTTAGATTATATAAACTAGATATATTTAGTTTTATTTAGTTTAGTATTCACTTCGCTAGAGTAGTTAAAATAGAAATTAGGAGGCTATAGAAGCTGTTTTCTTTATAGAAGTAGAGTAGATATATCTGCTACTTATAGAGTTTTACTTTAAGAAACTAATTAGTTTTTATAAAAATATATAATATAAATTATAAGCTTTTACTTAATCTTATTAATCTAGTTAATATCCTATATAGTTTTATAAGCTTTCTAGAACTTAAGATTATAGTCTCTAGAGAATAGAGACTAAAGAGTAGTAGGAGTAGTTTAATAAGATATTATATAATGTTCTATAGTAGTCTAGAGAAGTTATTAAGTTATAAATATATAGAATATACTAAATAAGCTTATATTACTATTTATTTAAGTTATAGTAATTAAATATTTTAAAAGGAAGGAAAAAGTTAAAAAGGTGAATTTATAGAAGGTGAGAAGGTATTAATTATAATATTAATAGTTTTTACTAAAAGTTAATAAAAGTAAGTAAGAAGAGAAAATATATAATTTTAGAATATAGAAGTAATAGTTAGTTTTATTTAAAGTATTATAGTTAAATATGAAAATATCTATTAAAGAAGAGTTATTATTATATATATAGATATATGAAGATGTTTAGTAGAAAGTTAGTAGTTTAAAGTGCCTCTTTTTATAGATATTATAAAAGTAAATTTAGTGCTAGTAGCTAATATTCCTTCTAAAAATGTGATTTTTAAGTGAGAAAGGAGCTAGTTAGACTATAAAGTAGTTATTTTTAAAGCTGAGATTTAAGTAGTTATAAAGTATAGATAGTGATTAAATAAAAGTGAAGTTTAGTAGTAAGAGTAGTAAGTAGAAGAAAAAAAGGCAACTAGAGTGATTTAATAGTAGAGAAGGTAAGATATAGCTATAAACTACTTAGTTAGGCTTATAATCTTATATTTTTAAAAGGGAATTAATACTTATAGTTATAGAAGAAGTAAGGTTTTTTTTTTTATAATTTAATTATAAGATATATAGAGTTAAAGGCCTCCTTTTTATAGATAGCGATATTTCAATTAATATACTTATTTTGCTCTTACTATTAAAACCTAAATAAATGCATTCTTTTTAGTTTAGTTAATTTTAGATTTATAGTAAAAAGCTCTTTAAATCGTTCTTTTTTATTTTATTAATAGGTTACTATAGTAAATAAATCCTTAAGCTTTTATAGTTACTATTTTTAGTATTAACTAACCTTTTAGTTAGGTATAAAAAGGTGTATTTCTTCTACTTAGCTATATTTCTCTTTTCCTTTTCTTAATATATTATTCTTTATAATCTTTAGCTTAACTAACATTTTATAATAATAACTAAATAACTTCTAAGTAATATAATTATAGATATTAAAATTAACTTAGGTTACTTTTATACTACTACTCTAAACTAAATATATAAGCCTTTTCTTTTTTTTTTTATACTAATTTCTATAAATTATAAAAATAAAGAAAGAACTATTTATTTATTTAAACTTATTATACTACTATTAGTTATAATAAGTTATCTTTCTAAAACTATTTAGACTACTACTAACCTATATATAGGCTTCTCTTTCTCTTTCTTAAACTTCTATTAAAGGTTCTATTAGTTAGGTTTAATATAAAATAAGCTTTATCTATAAAATTATTATTAATAAAAGAGTTAAAAGAGTTATTTTAAAGTTTTAATATTTACTCGCTAAGTTTTTAATAATATATATAGAGCTAATTAATAAGAGAGAAATACTAAAAAGGTTTCTATTTTTTATAAAAGAGGTTTATATTATAGAAAGTTATACTAGCTTTTAGAAATAGCTATACTAGAAAATAGATAAATTAGAAGTAGTTAAAGTTTTACTAATTTATATATATAATACTTAGAATCTTTTTTTATATAATAGATACTTTAAGTACTAAGTAAATATATCTTTTAAAGCTAAGTAAAGTAGCTACTAAGTTACTATATCTATTCTTTTCTAGAAGTATATTTTCTACTAAACTAAATAAGAAAAAGCTTATTCTAACTATATCTACTATAAGAAAAGCTTTTTATATTTATATAGGCTTAATTATAACTAAGAGATTACTAGTTAGATTAGATATATTAAGAAAAGTAATAAGAAGAAAAGTATTTCTAATAATATCTTTAATAAAAAAAGTAGAAGTATTAATATAATACTTTATTTTAAGTATAAATATCTTAGAAGTAAGACTATTATATTAGTATATAGATTATTAATTAATTAATTTACTAAGTTAGCTTTAAAGTATAAATTTAAATTATAGTAGTATTTCTAAGTAGTTTCTTATAAGATCTTTAGTAAAAACCTTTATAATTAGACTAAGACTATAAGTCTAATAAGTCATATAAATAGAAAAAACTAGTAACCTAATAGTAACTTAAACCCTCAACCTTTAAGATTAAGAGTAAGAGCATTAACAACTAAGCTATTAAGCTAGATTATTAAGGGAGATTAGTCTAAAACTAGCCTATAAGCTAAAGGTCTAGCGCTATGCTAACCTAACGTATAAGGGCTAAAGCTAAAACTAGCTTATAAGCTAGTATTACTAGTAAGCCTACTAGTTTCAGTTATTCTAAATAGACTAAAACACCTATTTAACCCTATAGGGACTAATATAAATTAATAACATCTATATAATAACTAACTAGTCCCCCTAACTTTACTAGAAACTTAGAATAGTTAATATACACAACAAATATAATAATAACTTCTATAGCTCCTTATTTTACTATTACCCTTTACTATACTAAAAAACTAACTATTACTCTTACTTATACTAGTTATTATAAGACTAACATTTATTTTCACTTCCTCTCTCTTAGTAGTTATAAGCCTAGCTACTTAGAAGAGTCTATAAAAGCATTTATATCTCTTTCTTAACTACAACCTTTAGCCTCTTAAGTAAAGAAATAACCTATTATTTAACTTAAAGAGTTCTTTTTATCTCTATCTCTTTAAATCAACTAATTAGAGCTCTTCTTTAGAGAAACTCTAAGAATAACTTTTGCTAAGGATAAGATTCTTACCTCTTTTTATATCTTTCTCTTTAAAAATTAACTTTTAAAAGACTCTATTTAATATAACTAACCTTATACTTTTAACTACATAACTATTCTTAATAAACTTACTCCTATAGCAGAATATTATCTTTTTAACTAACTTATAAACTTCTAAAAGTCTAATATACTTTTTTATATCTTAGATTACTTCCTTTTTAGTAAAATTTACTTTATTATTAAGAAGTCTCTATTTTATATATTAAGAGAAGTTTTCTATAAAATTAGAGACTCTATAAACTCTTCTATAACTACACTAGTTACTTATAAATAGAATCCTCTCTTTAAAAACCTAGAATAATAGAGTTATCTACTCTATATAGTATAGTTTTAAACTTAACTAATTATTTAGTTATTAATATAACTCTATTCTCATATTATAGAGAAATATATTCCTCATTTTTTAGGAAGCCTTAACTATTAAGTATAGATAACCTATTTTAAAGCTTTACTTATTAGTAAAGATATAAAGTCTAGTTTACTAAATAAGCTAATAACTCTAACTCAGAAAATAGCAGACTTAAAAATCTTAGCATATATAAAGCTTCTATATAAAGATTCACCTTTAAGAGTTATAAAAGACTTAATAATAGGTTTTTCTATTTAGTTAAAACTAAAGAATCTATATAAGCCTATAAAGTTTACCTCAGAATATCTAACTTATAAAGAGTTTTTTAATACTTCCTTAGAAGACTTTAACTCTATAGAAGATTACCTTAATAAAATAAAAAAACTAACTAATAATTTTACTCTTAAAACTATAGCTTTACTTAAACAAATTATTATAGCTTAGGTTTTAAATAGCTTAGACGACAGTTATAAAGGTTTTATAACTAATATTACTTAAGCTCTTAGAAAAAACTTAACTTCTTATACTATTAAGTCTTTATTTACTAATCTTATAGATAAAGCAAAGAGAAAAATCTCTATAACTGTCTTATATACTAAAGTTAAGATAAATACATTTAAGAAACCTTAGAAAAAGACTAAGGGACTATACTATACTAACTATAAGTTAAAAAACTATAAAGTTAAAGATTATTTCTTCTTAAATCCTAATAAAGCTCTAAATAACTAGAAAAATAAAAGTAAAATCTTTAAGACTAAACTTAATTCTTAGAAATAAAAGCTTTATAAAGCCTAAAAAGCTTTAATAGCTAAAAAAGTTAATATAAAGTTTTCTAATGAAGAAGATATAACTTAAGAAGTTAATATAACTATAGTTAACTCTATAAGTATTAATTAACTTAAAGAAGGTATAAAATAAAAGAATATAAGTTTAACTTATTATAAAAACAATAATATAAGCACTAATAACCTCCTAGGTAATCTAATTATAGATACTATTAAAGATACAAAATATATAGATAATCTAAAAAATAAATCTAAATTTTATCTTAATACTAGTGCAACTATATATATAATATCTAATATTTCTCTTTTTATTAAAACTACTATAGTTAAATATAGAGTAAAATAGAGTGAAGCCTCTTATAGATATCTATATAAGAAAGGAGAAATTACAGTTAAATTCCTACTTAGTAATACTATCTTTATATTAAAAGATTATTACTATATGCCTAAGTTAAAAATCAACTTAATAAGTTAGAAAAAACTTAAACATCATAATATAGCTTTAATACTATACTAAGATTATGCTGTATTATATAGTATAACTAAAAATAAGTCTTTATATAAAGGGATAATTAAGTCTAATCTATATAATATATTATTATAGACTTTATACCTTCAATAACTTAAAACTATAAATAGTAGTAAAATTACTATTCTATTTATAAAAAACTTAACTAAATATAAACACAAAAAGATATATAAAAATACTATTAAAAATCAAAATAACTTATATATAACCTAGCATAATAGACTAAGTCATATCAGCAGTAAAGCTTTAGCTAAACTAACTGATAATACTATAAATAATATAGATAAAGCAAACTATAAAAAAGTAAGCTTAAACAGTTGTAAAGCCTATAATAAGGCTAAGTTTATAACTAAAGTTAATAAACAGTCAACTAACTATAATAAGGAATATCCTCTATATTATAAAGTTGCTTCAAACTTATGTAGACTTATAACCTCTAGAACTTATAATAATTATTGATAGTTTATAATCTTTATTAAAAGGAAGTCTAGACTAGCTTATATTAAGCTATTAAAAACAAAAAAAGCTGAAGAAGTTAATACTGCAGTTATAAAATACTATAATAAAATTAATATAAATAATAACTCTATAAAAGAGTTTGATATAGATAGTAGTTATAAGTTTAATAATAACAAAATAAATTATACCTATATTATAAAAGGAATAAATCATAATATTAAAGTCCCTTATACTTATAAACTAAATAGTATTATAGAACGTATTATACATACTATAGTTAATAAAATAAGAGCGTTTTTAATAACATCTAATTTACCTCACTACTTATAGAGAGAAGCAGCCTTAGCAGCTATATATATATATAATAGAACTCTATATGCCTCTATAGGCTACAAAACGCCCTTTGAGGTAGCTTTTAATATAAAACCTAATATATCTAATATAGCTATATAGGGAAGTATTTGTTATTATAAAAACAAGAATCCTTTAATAAAAAAGCTAAATAATAGAGCTAATAAAGGAGTTATAATAAACTATAATAATAATATATATAAAGTATTTAATATAAATAAAAGAAAGTCTATTTAGACTAAAAATATAAAAATAATAGAGAATACTTTTATTACTTCTAAACAAAAAGAGCTTTAAATTATAAAGGACTCTAAATTATATAATAACCTATATATAAATCCACATAATAAAAGCAGATCAACAGACTTAAATCTAAAAAGTAATAATAATAATATAAATATAAATAATAATAATATAAATAAACCTCTAGAAAATACTACAAATAATATAATAGTAGAAATTCCTACTATATCAAAAGAGAAGCAAGAACAATATAAATAGGTAGCAGATAAAGAAAGAGCTCTTATAACTATAAAAGACTGCCCTATTCTAACTATAATATCTACTATAAATAAAAATAAAACTAAAGCTTCCTATATTCTATCTATTAATAATCTTTTAGATCCTTCTATATATAAACAAGCTATAATTCACACTAAAAGTAAGAATTAGATTTAAGCAATAATAAAAGAAATAACTAAATTACAAAATATAAAAACTTAGATAATAATATATAATATACCTATAGATAAAAAGCCTCTTAGAAGAAGATAGATTTATACAACTAAATATAATAATAAAAAAGAAGTTATAAGATATAAAGCCTATTAGGTTATATAAGGTTTTAACTAACATATTGGTATAAATTACTTAGAAACCTTTAGTACTACCTATAAACTAGAAAACTATAGAGCTATACTTATAATTGCAGTAGCAAATAACTAGTTTATAAGGCAATATAATATAAAAAACGCCTTTTACTACGCTCCTATAGATAAAGATATATAGGTTAAATTACCTATAGGCTTCTTTTATAACCTAAATACTAAGTAGTTAGAATATAACTATAATAATACTAGTAATAATAATAACCTATACTGTAAACTGCTTAAGGCTTTATATAGTTTAAAACAAAGCTCTAAACTTTAGTATAAATATTTAAAAAATATCTTAAACAAATTAAGCTTTAAAACTAGTCCTTATAATAAAGAGATCTTTATAGCTAATAATAAAATTATAAAGGCAGCAGTAATCTATCATATAGATAACTTTATAGTCACTACACCTAAAGAAGAGTATATAACTCTCTTTTATACTACCTTATTAAAAGATTTATATATAAAAAATATAGGAAATCCTATAACGTTTTTAGGGAACAAAATATATATTAATAATATAAATAAGATAATAAATATTCATCAGTCTCAATATATAAATAAACTATTAAATAAATATAATAAAGAATAGGTACCTAAGTTTAATACTCTTATAGACCTTAATATAAAACTATACCCTAATAAAGAACAAGCTACTGCTATAGAAATAAATACATACTAGCAAGAAATAGGATCTTTGAATTTCCTAAGCTTAAAAACAAAGCTAGATATAACCTATGCTATTAATATATATGCTCGCTATATAAGTAATCCAGTAAAAAAGCATATTTTATACTTAAATAAGATATAGAGATACTTAAAAAGATTCCCTTATAAAAGCCTTATATATAACTATAATATAGATCTACAGTTAGTAGGATTTTCAGACTCTAATTAGGCTAGAGACCTATTTAATAGAACCTCTACTTCAAGCTATATCTTTTGTTTTAGTTTATATAATATAATAAGCTGGAATAGTATAAAACAAAAAACAGTTACTTTAAGCACTTATAAAGCAGAATATATAGCCCTATATGAAGCTACTAAAGAAGCTCTATACTTATATAACTCTATAAACTATATAATAGAAAACTTAGGATTTAAATCCTTAGAAAAGCCTAAATTATTAATAGATAATGAGGCTGCTTAGCGTATAGCTAAAAATCCAGAATTACATAAAAGAGCAAAGTATATAGATATAAAATTTCACTTTATAAAGCAGCAATTAGCAGAAGAAAAGCTACAATTATACTATATACATATAAAAGCTAATTTAGCTGATATTTTCACAAAACCAGTAAATAAAGAAGTATATAAATACTTTATTGAGATAACAAACCTATATAACAAAGGGTTTTTACCTAAACATAATAATAATACCTTAAATCTTAAGCTTAGTAAAGTTAAAGATATACTATATTAGGTTTCCCTTATTTTCCTCTTTAAGAGAGGTTTTTATAACTATAACTATATAATACTTACACTTTTTTTTCTCTTATAATAAGAGTTTTTTACTTACTTTTTCCTTATATAAGGTTTTTTAGTAAGTTATACATATACTATATATAACTTAAGGGGGTGACTAAGACTATAAGTCTAATAAGTCATATAAATAGAAAAAACTAGTAACCTAATAGTGACTCAAACCCTCAACCTTTAGGATTGAGAACCAAGCCATTAAGCTGGATTGTTAAGGGAGATTAGTCTGAAACTAGCCTATAAGCTAAGGGTCTAGCGCTACGCTAACCTAACGCATAAGGGCTAAAGCTAAAACTAGCTTATAAGCTAGTATTACTAGTAAGCCCACTAGTTTCAGTTATTCCAAATAGACTAAAACACCTACTTAACCCTATAGGGACTAGTATAGGTTAACAACGTCTATATAATAACCAACCAGTCCCCCCAACTTTACTAGGAACTTAGAATAGTTGATATACGCAACAAATACAACAATAACTTCTATAGCTCCTTACTTTACTATTACCCTTTGCCACACTGAGAAACCAACTGTTACTCTCACTTATACTGGTTATTATAAGACCAACGTTTATTTTCACTTCCTCTCTCTTAGTATTAGGTTAGCTTTTTAATAGTAGAAGTAAAGTTAAAGTATAAGAATGAAAAAAAGAAGAAAGAAATTACTATTTATTATACTTAGAGAAGTAATTAGTTTATTTTAAGTTTGAATTTTTTAAAAGTAGTATTAGTTTCTTTTAAGTTTTTTAGTATTTTTTAGTCTTTTTAGTGTTTATTAGTTTTTATTATTATATATTCTCTTTTCTTTTATAATAATATATATTAAGAGTAAAAGAAGTAATATAAATATATAGTTAATATAAATTATAGTATAAAGGTGATTAAATATAAATAGATAAAATGTTACTTTTCTTACTAAAAATAGATAAAATTTAATAATTATTATAGACTTAGCTGTTTTCTAGTTCTTCTATATCTCTATACTAGCTATTAAATTTTTTATTTTTTATAGAGATACTTACTATAATTTTATTCTTTTTCTATTAAGCGTTAACTTTAGTTTATAGTGTTTTATTTTATTCTTATAATTGCTTAATTTGTATTTTTATAGCGTAAAAGTTATTAGTTTCTACTTCTTCTAGTGTAAATAACTTATTAAAGTCTAAGATTTTTACTAAACTAAACGTATTAATATTAGGTTAATTTATAGTAGAAAAAACCTTATTAAAAGCTTACTTAAAGTCTAGTTAGACTTCTATTTTAGAGATATTATCTAAATAGCTATCTTTATTTACTATAAATTTCTTTAAGTAATTACTAGTTATAGTCTACTTAATAAAAATTCTAGTAAAGGTTTTAAGTAAATAGAATGAAGTTTGAGGAGATATCTACTAAATATAAAAGAGGCTTAATTAGTATATACTAAGTTTACTAAAAAAGCTTTTATTAATAGATAGCTTTATATTATAGATAAGAATAATATCTCTAACTTATAGCTTTTTATATTATATTTTATATTTATTTCTTTAGTTATAGTCCTTAGTAACTTAGTAACACTACTTTATAATATATTTAAAAGCTATTTACTAGTTAGAATTAAGTTATTTAAAGGTCTATATATATAAAAGGAGTTTAATCTTAGCGTTTCTAACTTTTAACTAGTTTAATACTTACTAAATAACGCTTTTAGTCTTAATTAAAGTAATTAAGTTATAACTATAAATAAAGTAAAAAGGAGAGTATTTTATAGAAGATCTAACTAATATTCTATTAGTAAATAGAGCTATATAAAGGACTAAAGTTTAGTTCTTTTTACTAAAGTTTAACTAGGTTATAAAGGTGTAAATAAGGGGTTAATATCCTTTTTTAATAAGTTTATTAGCTTTTAAATTATATACTGAGATAATGAGATATTATCCCCTATAAACTTAATTAAGCTTTTTAATAAACCTCTTGTTTTCTAGTCCTTTATTAACTATAAGAAGCTTATAGATCTTATAATAGTAGATTATATCTTTTTAAATAAACTTAGCTATTATTCTTAAGTTAATATTTTTAAGAAGTTAATAAGCCTCTATATAACTAGTAAGTATATTATAAGCTTTAGCTAGAGAGTAATTACTAATCTTCTAGATATTAATATAAATATACTAAAATAGGATTACTAGAGGTATAGAAAAAGTATAAAGGTTTTTAAATTATTTTAGTTAAGCTTATATGTAAAGTAGATAGCTTTTTATTTCATTACTTATTATTTAATATATATTTTCCTAAGTATATTACTTTTAGAGTTTAATATATATTATATTATAGTCTTTATACTCTCTTTTAGTATATATATATTAGATTAACTTCTTCTATTTTTCCTTATTATTAACTATTTATTTTAGCGTAAGGTTTAACTTTATTTTTTTCTAAAAGAGAAAACTATTTTAAAGTATATATTTTACTATATATAACTTAAATTTCTTGAAATTAATTTAAGAAATAGTCTTTAAGCATAATAATAAAGCTAAGTATTTAGTAATTTATTATAATTATTAAGATTAAGTCTATTTAAAGTTTAGTAAATTATCTACTTTAGGTTTAAGATCCTCTTCTACTTTAAGTGTATAAATAGAGTTATTAATTATTTCGTCTAAATCTTCTTCTTATTTAGCTTCTTAAATATTAGATTTCCCTACTAGTTTATATAAGAGACTGTTTATAGCTCTATTCTTTATACTAGATATATAGTAAATATTAAAATTAAATATTTTGATCTAAGTAATCTATTATATAAGAACTACTCTAAGTAAATCTAAAGTAGTACTACTAATCTAATCTATAAGAACTTTTATATTAGTTTTAAAGGTGAATTATATACTATATAGGTAGTTTTTAAGCCTCTTAAAAGTAAATAAAACTAATTAAAGCTTAAGCTTTTTTATATTATAGTTAAAAGCTATATTAGTTTAGATTCCACTTTTATACTAAGTAATATATTTTTTACTCTAATAGTATTATCTAAGTATAGTATCCTACTTTTTAGTACTTATATTAGTAGATAGATAGATTTTACTAGCTTCTTCTTTATAATTAATAGGTTAAAGTAATAGAAGGCTAACTAAATAAAGCTTAAGGGTTTCTATAGCTAGCTACTATTCTAGCTTCTACTTAAAAAGCACTCTTTTTTAAAGAAGTTTTATTAATAAGGTAAAAATAGTTTTATAATTCTTAATCTATACTTAATAGAACCTAATAATACTAAGAAGACTTTTAACTACTATAATATTATTATACTTTTCTTACTTAAGGATTTTAATAACTTTATTCTAGTTAGGCTTATGTTTCTTACTACCTACTATATAATTAAAGAGGTTAATAATAAGCTAGTAAATCTGAGATTTCTTAGGAGAAATTATAGCGCTAGTAAGCTTAAAGTTCTAAAGTACTATATCTAGGTTTATAAAGTGTTTAAAAACATATAAACGTACTCCTAAAAGCTTAACTATATAGTTATTATTATATATTATTTTTAGCTTTCTAATAGAGATATTATTAAGGAAAGGTTAGTAAATACTTAAAATGAGGTTATAGAGGATTCTTATTATAACTCTTATGAACTAAATAACTAAATTTATTACTTTTTAAAGCAGAATATATATTCTAAATAGCTTTAAAAGTGTAATAAATATAGTTAGGTTTTAACTTAACTTATTAAGTAAGATTTAGTTATATCTAGAAAATAGGTTTAAAAAGCTTATGATTTTATAGTTAGTAAAATCTTCTGAGAATTTATTAGCCTCTAGAGGAATAAAGGCGTTTCTAATACTAATTTTATTAAGTTTTATGTATAAGTTAATTAGCCTTATATTACTATCTTTTTTAGTAATAAGGAACTAGAAGTTTTTATATAATCTATAGGATTCTTCTAAAACTCTTTGTATAACTCTCAATTTAAGTATATTAATAACTTTTTCTTATAAGGCTTTAGGGATAGAAATCTCTTTTTTTTATTATATAATATATAGGATAGTCCTAATCTTCTATAGTAAAGCTATATAAGGGTTAATATACTTATATTTTATGAAATCTTATACTAATGCTTTTTCTTAATTTGTGAGGATATATTTAAGTATTTTGATCTCTCTTAGTAAAAGGTGTAGCTAGATAACTTTAAGTTTTAAAAATCTTTCTAAAGTAAAGTGAGTTTTTTAGTTAAACTATATAAATTATAGATATATATAGCTAGTAAAAGAGAAGTTAGAAAGCTAATAATAGCTTTTTACTTCTTAAGTTAGGATCTTTTTTTAGTCTTTCTAACTATTAAGAATAGAACTATTTAAAAGTAGATTATTAACTAAATAAACTTTTTTATCTTTGCATTTATATATTATATAGATACTAATAAAGCTTTAGTTAAGTTTAAGGTTTTTTTTAATTAATTTAAAGAATACTTAATTTTTTAGAACTTTAGGAAGGTTTTACTAGCTTTTAGTGTTCTTAAGAAAGTAGGCTTAAATAGTTTTTATAATTAGAGTAACTACTACTTTAGTAATAGTTTTTAAGACGTTAAATGTAGCTAAAGGTGAAATTAGAGTAGAGCACTAATTAGTTTTAAAAATAGCTTCTTTTTATTTAAAAAAGTTAGCTTTTTTTCTTTTTTAGGTAAGAAGATACTTTTTTTTATAGTCTATTATAGTATTAATATAGTAAGTTTAAACTTCATTATATATATTACTAAAGTTTTAGTTAGTTTTAAGTTAGCTTTTAGTAGTTTTAGAGGTGTTATAGATATTTTTTATGTAGTTTTCCTATTTAGGGAAATAGTGCTAAATCTAACGCAAAAAATCTAATTATATAAAGCCTACTAAAATACTAATCTTTTAGAATTTATTACTTCTACAGTTTTTTACTTTTATTATAGTAGTAATAAAGTATTTTAAATATTTAAAAATAAGTTTAATAGAGATAGTAAAAAGAAGTCTAAAGAGTAAGTTATAGTTAATAGTTTTAAAGTTTACTACTATTATAGTTATTATAATTTTATAGTTATTAATCTAAATAAGCATATAGTATACTTTAATAAAGTATAGCTTTAGGTTACCTTTAGCTATTATTCTTATTATTAAAATAGTAATAGAAATTAAAATATTATAGTTTAAGATATATTAGTAACTTATAAGATTAGATTTTATACTAATATTAATTACACTTTATATAAATAAGTAGTTATTAAAATACTTATTACTAATAGAGATCTTTAGAATAAGTTATAGCGTAATAATTATTAGAGCTATCTAGTTTATAGTTATTAAGATAATAGCTTTAACTAAAAAGACTTTTAGATAGTTTTAAGTTTAAATAACTTTATTATATTTAGAAACCTAATTAGTTTATTAAGCTTTTTCTTTTAAGGTTTTAGTAAAGTCTATAAAGTCTATAGAAATAAATATATAGATAACTTTTTTTAAATTATTTATAAAAGTATATATCTTTTTAATAAACTCTTCTCTATATTCTAGCTAAATCTTATAGACTTTTTTAACTAGTAGACTAACTAAGCTATAAAGCTTATATAAAATAAGTTTATTAATAAGTTTTTTATTTTTAATAGATTTCTAATTTTTACTATTAAGGAATATAGCTAACTAGAAGTTACTTTTTAGAAGAAATAGTTTTAAAATAAGTTTTAAAAGAGAAATCTTAATAACTTTATTAAGTGTTACTTCTCTTTCTATTCTAGATACTTTTTCTAGTTTTAAAATATTAGTAGATATAAAAGCTAGTTTAAGAAAGCTCTCTTTTCCTATTTTAATATCTAAGTTTTCTTTTTATTTTTTCTAGTTAAGAAGTGAATTCTTCTCTATAACTGACTTTTTTAGTAAGTCTAAATAATTCTCAGAATAAGGTTATAAAGAAGAAGGTCTCTTTAAAATAGTTAGAGTGTTTTTAATATTTTATATAGTGAAATAGACCTTTTTAGAAAGAGATTTTAGGGTTTTCTTTTTAACTTTTCTAAGATTTAGTAGTTTTAGCTTCTTCTATAGGAATAAGTTAGCTCTATATATTTTTAATTAAGTAATTATAAGTTTAGATACTATAAAATTAAGTGAATTACTTTTAGTTAAACTATTAAGTTATATTAGGTTATATAGGTAAGAAAGCTAGACTGAATCTTTATATTTCTATTCATTAATAGCTAATACTTAGAAAGCAGAAGTCTAACTAAATACTTTATTATTTAATATAACACTTTTTTCTTTTATAAACCTATAAGAAACCTTAATTAAGTTAAAGTTATTATAGTCTTATAGGATACTAATAAGTATAGACTATAGTTAGCTAATATTCTGCTTAAAGATTTCAGTAGTTTAGGCTTTTATAGTCTTATAGCTATCTTAATTCTTAAGGTAAGTAATAATAACTTCTCAGTTAAACTTACTATTTTATTATAATAAAGTAATAATTATCTAGAGGATAAAAAACTTATTATTTTAAGGTTTATAAGAATAATATCTTTAAAAGTATTAGATTAAGCTACTTTTTTTATTAGCTATTTTTTGAAAATAATAGCTTTCTTTGAAGTTATGATCTATATAGCTTATATACTAGTATTAACTATATAAGCTATAAGGGAAAAGCTTAGGATTTTCCTTATTAACTTTAACTAAATAGACTAAGGCTAAATAGTAGTCTTTTATAGCTAGAGAAGAATAAGCAATCCTTCTAATAGAGATTTTCTAGTTATTTATTATTTTTACTAAGTTAGAAAGTTACTAGTTTAAAAACTAGCTTTAGAGGTTTTTAATACTTTAGTTAGGTTTAGCCTTACTTCTTTTAGCTTATAAAGGGGGGGGAGCTTCCCTTTTTAGTACTTTTAGAAGTATAGGAAATAGAAAATAAGTAGGAGTAATAATTTAGAAGGTTTACTTCTAAGTAACCTTAAAACTAAGCTAATTTATTAAGTTAACTTTAAACTTATTAAAATCTCTTTTCTTAAATAACTTATAAATACTAGTCTTTATAAATAGAGCTGTTCTATCTAAGGCTAACTAATTAAATCTTAATATAGCTATATAGATAATTTAAAAACTAGTTATAATATTAAAGTTATATTTTATAGCTTTAGTTTAGATATTATTAATCTTTTATAGAAACTATATAGCTACTTTATAGTTTAAATTATCTATTATTAAAGTTATAGAAATAATCTGATTAATCTAATTATTTAGTAGTTTCTAGTAATCCTTATCTATAGCCTTATAGTGCTAAATAAGATATATTTTCGCTTATAACTAAGTTTTCTTACTAAGTTTTATTTAATTATTAGCTTAGAAAGGTATATCTATATAAAAAATAATATTTAATATTTTTAAAGTATTAGTTATTCCTACTACTTCTACTATAGCTTTATAGCTTTTAAGAAAATCTAAAATATTATTTCTAGTAAAAAATAGTATTCTAGCTGTTCTAAGTTATAGTATTTTAAATCTTTAAAGTCCTAAGCTATATACTTTAGAGATCTTTTAATAAGATTTAGTAGAGTTTAAATAGCTTTATATACTTTTTTTTCTTAAAGAATCCTCTCTAAGCATTATATTTATACTAAAGATACTACTTTTAGAAGCTATTACTTTAAAAACTTTAGCTTCTATAATTACTTTAGAACTCTAATTTAAATCTAAAATTAAAGGGGGTCTTTTTTATTAAAGTTAGTAAAAAGAAAAACCTATAAAAAGACTTACTAAAGTATTACTAGTAATTAAGTTAGTTTTATTATCTATTATTTTTAGTTTAAGTTATTTATCTCAAACTAAAGTTAAAGTCTTTAGAGCTCTAAAGTCTAATAATATTATTCTAAAGAAAATATAAGTAAATTAATAGAAGAAGAAGTAAAAAAAAGCTTTACTAAAGAAAGCTAAAATAAAAAGATTATATAAGACTTAAATAGAGTTAATAATTTATTAATAGAAAGAGTAATAGAAGAATTCTTATAATATAGGTTTAGAAAAATAATAGAAGGTGAGAAGAGAGATAAAAAAAGAAGAGAATATTTTTACTATTATTTCTATCTTTATTCTTCTCTCTTATTTAGAAAATATATATATATTTATTATCTTTCTTCTTTTTTACTATTCTAATAGTGAGGTTATTTTATATTTTAAGTTTCTTTTTTTTCTCTTTATAAGGGAAGTTTAGCTATATTTAGTAGTATTTTCTATAGCTTTACTCTATAACTTTTCTTTTTTATAAGTTAAGTTTAAGATTCTATAAAGTTTATAATAAAACTATAGCGTTAACTATAGACCTTAAAAAAAGTATTTTACTTTAACTATTTATTTACTACTTAAGAATATAAAAGGGGAGAAATCTAAAGAGATATATATACTTTTTTTTCTATAGAGTTAGTGTGAAATTATTCTTAAAAGGGAGAAACGCTTTTAGTTAGACTTAAAAAATATTTCCCTCTTTGTTTTTCAAAAAGTTAGTATAGTTATAATATTTTTCTTTTTTAGCCTTTTATACCTTTATATTTATAGTATTTTATAATTTAAAAAAGTTAGATTTTAGTATTTCTATATATAGGTGTAACTTAGATCTTAAGTTTTTAGGCTTTTTAGTATTTCCTCTCACTAGTTAATATATTATTCGAAACCTTCTAATAAGTTTAAATAAAGGGAAAGTTTTCTTAGAATAGATTAATTAATTTCATTCTTTTTAAAATTTATAAGAGAGGTAAAATGAATATTATTATCTTTATAACTTTAGCTTTTAATATAAGAGTAAAATAAGTTTACTTCATTTTAATCACTCTTAGGTTATTATTATAGTAGCTTATAATAAAGTAATATATAATAATCTTAAATAGGTAGATAGTAGGTTAATAAAGAGGATTAACTAAACTTATATAGAACTTTATTTACTCTCTTCTATCTAGCTAGATACTCTTTTTTTTAAGGTTTTTTAGACTTCTATAGGTTTAGTTAATCTTTAATTCTAAATACTTAAACTATTACTCTTTACTTTAAGAAAATAGAAGTTAAAAAGGTATTAGCTAAATTTTCTTCTAATATAGTAATACTTAAATTACCTCTTCTTCTAAGCTTTTTCTACTTTAATTTAATAGAGTAGTATAGAATAACTATAAAGGGAACCTTTTACTATAGTTTAGCTTATACCTCTTTATACTAGTTACTAATTTTATAATAAAGTAAAAAAGAAAACTTATTAATTATACTAAGTACTCCACTCTAAGTAGAAAACCCCTAAAAATACCCTAAATACTTATATATTAATTTTCTAAATAACTATAAAAGATATAAAAGTGAATATATAAATATAAGCCTAACTAATTTATACTTTATCTATATTTTTTACTTTTTTTATATCTTAAGTTATATAATCTCTTAAGAGAAAATAAGTTACTAAAAAGAAGTTTAGCGATATTATCTCTATAGTATTCTATTCTATTATTACTTTAAATAATTAAAGAGGTATAATAGGAATTAAAAAAGGGGATAAAAGTAGAGCTAGCTAAAGCTAGAAAAGCTTAAAAATACCTATTTTTATTTAATTTTCAAAAAGTAAAAATTAATAGGTTTTTTCTATAAACTAAGCTAAAAAACCCTAAAAGCTCTTCTAAGAAAGTAATTACTAAAGTTATTAAGGGAAAATGGGAAATTATATAAAAATAAGTATGTTTCTTACTTATCTACTTAGTTTTTTTTATTATAGGCTAACTAGGCCTCTATCTACTTATATAAGCCTTTTCCTCCTATAATAACGCCTAACGCTTATGAAAACGTCTATCTAACCCCTTGCTTTTAGGTTAGAATAACTAAAAATTCTAAGAACTCTGCCCCCTTCTAATATATTATTTAGAAGAGAATAAAGAAGAAGAGTAATATAGTAAAAGTAATATAAAGTTTAACTATATATATAATTTTTTTATATAATATATTTAATTATAGAAAAGTCTATTTATAGCTATAGATTTAATATTATTACTTTATATATATAAAAGTAATAGGATTACTGTGATTTTAGATCTATAAATAATATAATCTATTTTAATACTTTTTAGTTAGTTATAGTTAAAGTTTCTAACTATAGTAGTTAAAGTTTATAACTATAGTAATATATTATTATTATAAATTATTACTATAAGTATTAATAATATATTTCAGCTACTATATAAGTAAAATTAATATATATATATAGTTATTAATAAGAATAATAGATAATAATGAGTTTTTTATACTTTAGTGCGATTATAGTTAAATCTTTTATAATCTTACTAGCTATAATTATAGATCTAATAATTTCCTATCTTATAATAATATAATTAAGATTTATTATAATTATATAATAAAGATTTAGATTACTTATTAATATTTAATATTTATAAATTATCCTCTTTTTTATAGTTTAATATTATTAAATATATACTCTATTTTATTAAAGTTAATAAATAAATAGTAGAAATAGCCTTTAATTTAAAGTAGATAATATCTAATCTCTATAGTGTAGTTATATAGATATTCTATAAAATCCTAATTATTATTTTTATTATTATTCTATTTTAAATATATTTTCTTAATATATTACTTTAGATTACTAAAAAACTTCTTAATAGGGTTAACGTTTAGTGAATATAGAAGTAGAAACTTAAGATTAATACTTAATACTTAGTATAACTCTTTAATTTAAAGTATATAATAATAAGAGAAGTTATTTATAATAATAACAGAGTTTAGCTTTAGAAACTACTTATACTTTAAAATAAAATACTTTTATAGCTAATAAAAGAAGCTATTACTATTAGTTATACTATAATATATAGTTAAGTATAGGATATTACTTAACGTAAAAGCTAGTAGGATTTATATATAAGAGTTCTAAAACTAATTAATCTCTATAGTTTAAAATGTAGTAAGTCTTTTTAGCACCTATCTAGTCCTCTATATCCTAATATCCTTATTAATACTAGATTTATTAATAAATACTAGCTAGTTAAGGTAATATTATTATATATAGTATAGGTATTTATATTATAATTTATTACTTTACTAAGTAGTAATAATTATAGACTTTTTATTTATCTAGCTAGATAAGTTCAACTATTAACTAATTATAGAACAACTAATCTAGATCTTAAAAGCTTTAAATAGAAACTTTTATATCTCTTTAAGAGATAGATTACTATAGTACTATAGTAGTTTAAGAAGTTCTATATAATACTAGATTTCTATCTTTTATTAACTATAATAATACTTCTTATATCTTTATACTTTACTAATAATATTATATTATAATCTATATTATTAAATTATTTATTTAGTATAGTTAATAATACTTACTAGTTTATAGGTTTTTTAGTCTTTAAATAGTAGTATTATTATAATTACTAATAGCTATAGATTTAATATTCTAAGTGCTATTATATTATTATTATTACTTAGTGTTTTTCTTAATATATCTAATATAATAAACTATAGATATATACTAATTAGTAGTAAATAATTAGTAACTAGGTATAACTTATATAGTAGTAGATTTTTATATTATAAATAAGCTAAATTTTTAAAATAGTTATTACTTCTATTAGCTATTAAACCTATTTACTTTAGAGAACTATATTAAGCTTCTTAGTATACTTTTATATTACTTAGAGCTATATAAACTATATACTATATAGATTTATTAAGTTATATATTAAGTCTCTTCTTCTATTCCTTAGTAAATATCGTTTTAGTCTCCTATAAAAGCAAAATATACCTTTTACTAGTTAATTAGTATAAAGATAGAATAACTAGCTAAGTAAGTAATATCTCTATAAGTAAATTAATTATTATAGAGATATTAAATATACACTTTATATTTCTATTATATAGTTATATATTTAAATACTACTATAACTATAATAATTAATAGTAATTAACGTATTAGTAATAGATTTAATGCGTTTTACGTATAATATAGAAAAATGCGCGTTATAGCGTAAAATTAGCTTTTTTTCATGTTTTTGCATAAGCGGGGAAAAAAAGGGGGGGCGGACGCTATCAGTGCAACGGACTGTACAGCTAACTTAGCGCTTAATGTGATTGAATTGCCTCAAGATGCAACACGATGCATGGTTTAACACTTGCATAAATGCCGCTGGTTGTTCTCCCCCCCTTCTTTGATCGCCATCATTGGAGATCTCAAGTCTTGTATTTGGCGAATACAAAAAGTATGCTGGGTCCTACATATTTCCACTGGTGTGGCTACTTGGACATTAGACATCAACAGCCATATGATTCCCTTTCCAAGTGATCCTCATGAAACGTCCCTCCTAGCTTCTCCATGAGCCGGCATCGCTCCTCCATATCCCTCGCGTTTTTGATCCGACCGACCCCGGCCTGCGCCGCAGCAGGTGGCTTCGCCTGCAACACCCACACGCCCCCAGCAGCGGGGTACCCTGCAATCAAAACATCCTCGCGGTATGATTTATCGCCCTCAAACGCTTCGTGAACTGCGAAAGCTTCGTCATTTTTCCAGCACTCCGCACCCAGCATGCGCATGCGCTTGCAGTGAGTATCCTCCAGCATCCGGTCGACGGGTCGTGGGGTTGGCTCAAGCCGGTCGAGCTGAAGGAACGCGAGTTCCACTGCGTCGCAATTGCGGAGAACGAGGATCCCGCCGTCGGCGAGAAGACCGATGACTTTTGCACCTGGATCGCCCCCAAAGGTCTGCTTGTAGTGAATGTAATCCCGATCCAAATACGGGCATGCATCAGCGAACTCGTCTGGTTGCGGCTCTTCTTCTGTGGCCTGACTCATTTCTGTGCGACAAGTATCACAACAGAGAGGTGGCCGTGGAGTTTCCGTTGGGTCCAGGTGTTGATAGGGGTCCAGGTACTGATAGAAGAGGTCTTTGTATTGATAATATATGTGACCAGGTATGAGAAGATAAACAGCTATTGGAGTTGCGATAGCTACAGATACAACGGCAGTCAACATATCTCCTGTATCGCAAGATGGAAGAAGATGATCGCCGTTGGTTGCTGCCTACCATATGTTTTCATTGAAAGGTCGGTCGGAAAGCTGGAGCCTGGTGACAACGTGCTGGAACCCCTGGCAGCCAAGACACCGGTTCGCAAAAAACAGCGTCGTCTACCCATCTTCCCACGAAGGCTGCCAGTGTATCTTCAAGCATGACCAACTAAACAAATAGTCTGACATCTGCTCAATGATGAAGATATAGCTGGTAATTTGTGGAGCTCATCGCTTTGTAAAACATGTCATATAAATAGCAATGCCAAAGAAATCACACAGCTTCTGGTATTCTGAACCTCTTTATTGATTCTAGCAGCATCTATCGTTAGGTGATGTTGATGAGGCCGTCATAAAATATATCATGTCGAGTCTAAGGAGAAAGATGTTGAATCGCAAAGCCAGTCTATCAGTTGGGATAATCCTTCAGAAGAATACCATAACCCTCAAAAAGAGATGGACCTCCGGCAGTGACGGCAAAGGTGTCAGTACTACCGACGTGCACGCCGTACAGGTAGCGGTCGCCGTTCTCGTTGATCCAAAATGGGCCACCGGACTGGCCCCCAGCAGAGTCAGTGTCGGTGACAACTGGCGATCCTCTATCGCAACCAGTCGCAGCCGAAGCGGTGATTCCCTCCTGGCGGTAGGGTCGCTGGCCACCCTTGTCACCCGGGTAGCCGTAGTGAAAGAACATTGCGCGGTTCAGCTGGGTATCTGGGTTCACCACTTTGAGCCCTAGCCAGCCGTTGGCCGTTCCAGCCTTTTCCCCGAGAACGAATATAGCCCAGTCATAGGCATTGGCGCACCAGCCAGTCTGGCCGTAGTCAGGGCGGAAAACGACGGTAACATCATAGCCTCCGTACGGCTCGCCTTGGTCGTAGGCTGGCTGGAAGCGGGCAGACACACCCTCGCCTGGGATGCAGTGTCGGGCAGTCACCACATGACGAGATCCGATGAGTGCACCGCTGCAAAAGACTCCGTTGGAATGTTGGATTCGTCCCATGGCGCGATAAGGGTAGTTCTTGTCGGTCCAGAGGACTCTGTTGTCCACCCCGATAATCGAGCGCTTGGATGCGGGCTCATTAGGCCCAGTGAAAGACGGAGGGAAGTCGTTGATGTTGCTATCTGAAACCCCGGTGATGTTGAGAGTACGGACTTCTGGGACAATGGCAGAAACCCTGTTCTTTCGGAGGGAGGAGTCAAAGTTGGGGTCATACCCGATGAGAGGCTTGAACTCGCTCGGGTCTGGGAGCTTGAGGTCCTCAGAGGTTGGTGCACCGAAGACGCCGGCACCGAGGACCAAGGCCGCAATGGCTGTAGACTTGCTGGGAGAAAGCATGATGTTCTTGTCCGATGAAACAATAGGAGGAGAAGAATTTGCAAGAAAGCCAAGTCTGCTCTGGGTTTTTCCATTCCACGAAGTGATGTATGCCCCCGTTCATTTATACTTTGTTTCGACATTGGGAAGCCATCGTTCGCTGACACCTCCAGTCTCAATTATGTTTGTCTTGAAGGTCAAGCTGATGCCTGGAGATGCATTACCCTGTTGTCGCTTCAACACCTCGGATCCTTCAATGGAACTTGAACCTGCCGACAAGAAAGAAAACAGTAAGCGCCAAGCCTGTAACCCGTCGGCCTCGCAAGCCTACTAGGGAGTCTAGACCTCGACAAGTTCAAAAGTCGAATGAAGACAGTAAAAGTGAGTGGGCATGGCGGCCAAAAGGGGAAGGTAAGTGTCCGATTCCAAAGAGCCCATTGGCCCTGTCGGAAACGTGAAGCTCTTAACAGCTGAGTGAGTCTTAGGTTGCCTTGCAGGAGAAGGAAGAGGCACGTTCATGTGCATCTCAGGAGAGCCTTATTAAATACTTGCGTGCTTAGACGCCATTGGTTGGGTCGCTCTCCTGACTGGGACTCTTTTAGGGTTACTACCAAAGTCGATCTTATACTCCCCCAAACACCTACAGCTCCTCACGTTGTATCTTCCGTTTTGCTGCCAAGCTGCTTGGCAAGATGGCATCAGGCACGCTAGTGGTTCGGCAACGTCCCATATAATGAATCATGCTCATTTCGACCACGATATTAGGATCAATTGCGGTCTTTCTATTCTGGAAGATGCAAGTTTGCGGAATCCTTCAGTTTGCCTGCATACAGGGTGCCTGGGAAGTTGCTACTAGCTGCTCAACGTGCTGGGATACAATTGGCTAGAACTGAAGCCCCTTGTTGTGATTTTATCCGCGGTATCATGATCCAAGAAATTATTCATGGCCTTAGACTCCATACATAGTTCGGGTGAGCATACTGTTTTAAATCATGATGCATAAGACATGTGACCTTCTGGTTTGCTATAGGCGGCCGAAAGCTGTCAGCAAATAGCCCACTATACTTGTCGAAACCGGAGCGAGCACAAGTGCTGGTACGTCTGCTCTTTTCGCCTCCCTTCAACAGCATATACCAATTTTTGATCATCTGTATCTAGGTAGTTATGCCAAATGTCCAAGTCCACATTCTGATCCAAAAGCATCAAGCTCGCATGGAGGTATGTGGTAGGGAACATGTAAGCTGTTTGTCAGGTGGTTTGCGTGTGTCGAAAGTGCAACATCCTACCATGTGAAGCCTCGATTGAGCCCATCAATGAAACTCCTCGTCTTCGCCAGGATTGGAAGCGGAACTGGACCCAGCGGATGGACTATTATTGATCACTCCTCCCCATGAGTATGGCCATCATTGTGGACCGTTTGGAATCCGTTGCTGGTCTATGTTGGTTAGATGAATGTCGCTATGAAACTTAGGCATTCATTGTCAAACCAGTTGCCATATGGCTTGCTTAGGTATTCCCGACGAGCCGCAAGTCAGAGCTGTCCCCGCCAGCCACAACAGCTTCTCAGCCGCAAAACCTTAGAGGTGGCTGAAATCTTAGCACGCACGCTTCCTTCTAAGCATATAAAGCGCTTACAATTGCAAATTGTGCCCTGAAAGTTCACGGTGATTAAGACGGAATACTGTTCAACAGCCATCTTCATCAACGTCACTCTACTTGCCGCTGAAACTCTTGGGGATGGACGAGGTTTGTGGCAAGAACTTGTAAGAATGTGAGGGAGAGTTCGCAACCTTATGGTGCCTTTATTTTCTTCGTGATAGCTTCGAGGCGGCCGATAACTGGACAATCTATTTCTTGGTCATCATCGGAAATCAGTCTTGTAACAAGATCAGTAAAGTGGCCGGACTGAAACATCGGATCCCTCAACTTTCAGTCTCTCTCGCTCGAAACTGATTATCTGCGCCTATATGATGTAGAACCAAAAGCGCTGTGCTCACATGGCATCTATGGTGTGCCGCGTTTTGAGGGGCCAAATGCGAAAACAGGAGCTACTTCTACTCAGCTCTCATGCGGCATGCTTGCCAGCATGCCAGGGATTGACATTTATGACCATACCATCATGAACCAGAAAAGTTCATCTAAATTGCTCGTCCCATCTGTTGGGATAAACACGCAACACGAAGAGAAGTGTCATTGAAGGCATTGATAACTAAACTTCAGGACCTCAGTCCTGAGCTGAAAGCAGGCGACATTGAATGATGCATAGAGGCCTCTCAGGTTGTACTCTAATTTATTCTGGAATAATAATACAACGAGCTTTCTGATACCCAATTGAACTTCCGTATCATTTCTATGATCATTCCGCAAATCCGTTGTCCAATGATAAGACCGTAGCCAGGGAGGGCTCCAGGCTAACCATGGTACTAGACACCAAAGTCCATTTGTCCCCACCCCCAGACACGCGTCATGGCTGCGACTTTTTAGGCAGCGAACAAGGCGCTTCGGGTCCCGACCGTCAGCTTGGTTCTAACCGTTTTGAGATGTCCATTCGAGGTGATAGCTTTCCTTTCGAAGTCCCCGCTTGATTCTCTGGCCACGGATCTTGCCAAGCCCGGGTATCGACCCTGTCCAGACGGCGCCAAACCTGAACAACGCAACCCAGACATCTGAATATCCCGATTTGAAGACGAGACTGCCACATCGCGCGATGCCCAATACCGGAAAACCAAGTCCTAATTGCCATCTCTGCCGGCAAAGGAGAGTGAAAGTAAGCCTTTGAATGTTGCTGCCGAGTCCCATGGGCATCCACATCTTTCATGCAGCTGACTCCAGATTGAAGTGTGATCTGGGCCGACCTCAATGTCAAAGATGCATCAAATATGGAGTTCGATGTCCGGGTTATCGAGATGAGCAAGATTTACGGTTTCAACACTCGCACTCAAACAAGTTTGAGAAACGTAAGAGCAAGAAACAGCGGGATAACCCAGACCAGCCTATGAACGTGATCCAGGTGATCGCTTTCACCCCGGAATCAACGGCTTCCCCTGCATCATCTCAGCGTTCGAATGTTCCATCGACGCCACCATTGCTGAGACCCGTTCGTCAACATTGGACCGCTGAATCGATACCCCTTGTTCTTGACTGCTATTCTTCAATCAACTTTCTGCCCGGATTGTTCAAGGGGGTCCCAGACGGTCATTGCTTAGTCCGCACAAGCCAAGTTTTTGCTCGCGCCTACGTCCTCAATCGCTACAGGCCCAACACCGACTATCGCGAGTTATCCTCTTGTCTGGGAAAGGCTTTAGCATCAGTCTCAGCAGCCATCAGTGACCCGGAGGCCCACACGTCAGATGCAACTATTGTCGCGGTGTGGTTTTTGGGTAACTACGAGGTATTCATTAGGCGGTCCAGTCATTCGATGCTTGCTAACTTCCTGTAGCTGCTCATGGGAGGTCTTGAGAGGAGGTCATTTTTAACCCCTCAAGAAAAGGCCATATCCTCTTCTCCCGGCTGGTACATCCACACTCACGGTTTAATGAGCCTCCTCCGTGCAAGAGGCGATGCACAACTATTCACAAGATCGGGTCGGCAAATCTTCTGGACCATGCACAACATCATTGTGGGTTTGTTAGACGAATACTGGCGAAGGTACTTGCTGAAATGTGATAGCAAATCCGATGCACGACAATCAACGAACCATGCCCACCAGAGTTCGATCATTGGTTCAAAATCATAGCGAAGACGTTGCAACCTGGCGAAGCTTTGCTACTCGAAACCGGTCGCTACATTGCAGCGACATGCGCTCTTCTATCCAAAATGATGCCTATCGCGCGTCTTGGAGATGCCCAACAGGCATGTGCTCAGTATGAAGAGCTGCTTGCTGAATGCGACAAAGCCGAACTCGCTATGTTGGAATGGATTCAATCAGCACCTCAATACCAATTTGAATCTGGGCCAGTATTCCATTACTTCTGGAGCTCTTGGAGAAGTACTCGAATCAAGCTACATCACATGCTGATTCTTGTCACGAATATCGTCGAGCACGCACCGGAATGCCCCTTCCAGCGGGAGGCGCAGCGAGCCCGTCGTGAGCTGTGCCTCGAGATCATCGGAGCCACAGCCCAAGATGTTGTGGACGGGATACCAAAGTCCCTTGGTGGAAGCATGTCAGAGATGGACCCGCAATCTCCTGCCGCTTACTTTGACGCGCTTCGACTAATTTGGCCGTTGAGCCAGGTCTACGTCATGCCGACCGTTCCAAGACACATGAGGAAGATTGCAAGGAATGCGCTATATCGTATAGGGAGAGAAAAAGGCATTCTGGTGGCTTTGCAGCCGCGACCTGGTGGCTTAAACTTTCCTCCCGAGGCAATGGCTGGTATTTGTGTAGATGACTTGGGAGACCGGGAACATCTGCCAGACGATCTTTCGGATACTGGGCCCCAAAGTGCTTGAAAGCGAATGGTATTGGGTCAGCAACACGATGCTGCCATCCCACGGGCGGGACCAACAATGAGCTCGGGGCCGGACGAAGCACAGCTGCATATAACGATGATCTTCTTCCCATTGAACACAAGCATGGCCCAATCGCAATGTGCAAACAACAGTAGGGGTCCAGCTAAGCATTCGCGCGACGCCCTGAGCTGGGGGATAGCGAAGCTTGTTTCCTCTTAGCGCCCTGCGTTTAGATAACAGAAGGATCGTTTAGATAGCAATGTCCACTGTCAGCACGGCAATTCGGTGCCGAGTCAGCCAACCATCCCCTTTTGGGCAAGCCATTCGACCTCATCAGCGCCCTAGGTGCCGACCTCCGATTGACGGTCGCTGAGCCACTGGCCCAGAGCGCTGAAGTCAGGCATTCTGCTCCTGCGAACGCCTTTTGCCAGGCGGGCTGCGGGGGCGGTGTCTAGCGTGCTGTAGTTGCGAATGCGATGAAACCGACAGAGTGCGTGGATGGCTTTCTTTGGCTGCCTGCAAAGCCTTGAGATCTCCGCTGGCTGGGAGATAAATAGTATGGCTCGAATCTAACGACGAATTTGATTTCCAGTCAAGATATTCACACTTTTCAACATCAACACCTACCAGAGGACACCACTTGAGGATCAGTCACCACAATGGAGTCCCTCATCCGCGTCAGAGCCTTCGGGAACAAAACGGACAATGACGTTTGCCCCATACAATCCCTCGACGAAAGTCAGTAATAATGGAAGCCAGAATGTAGTCAGGGATCCTCAATGCTGACCGAGACACAGATGCTTCGCAGCCATTCATCGGAACCATGTCGTTCTACAAGTTTAACATGATTCTATCCGGAAGCTTTACGGCTGCCGCATGCCTCATTATCTTCGTCTTCATGTTTCTTCACGCGACGCATCTTAGCAAGAGTAACGAGCAGATCAAGTAAGCCTCATATCCTTCAAACTCTGCCAAACATGTTCTGACTACCCTTCAGAATCTTGCGCATCTCACTCATCATTCCATTCTGGTCGATATTCTCGTTTCTTTCAATATGCTTCCCGGCAGCACAAGTCTACCTACACCCGTGGCTTGAGTTCGTTCAATCCATCTGCCTTGGCACCTTTTTCCTGTTGCTGTGCGAATTCGTCTCCCCGAGCGAGCAACACAGAGATGTGTTTTTCGCAGCTCTCACCATCAAGGACAAAAAGTCCGAAACTGGAACGCAAGATGGCTTGCAATGGTTCAGGGTGCGTCGATTAGATGATGATTTGTGCATATTCCCTCAGTGCTAACATGCTTCCAGAGGATGTGGTTTTCCATCTTTCAGTATCCTGTTGTCTCCTTGTTGATCGCCATCCTGACGGCCATCACACAAGCCGCAGGTGTTTACTGCGAGTTTGCAAGCAAGGCTCATTTCGCCAAGCTCTGGGTAAGTCTTAACTCCAAAGCCAGGAAGCCATGACTTCGCTAACTCATCCATCAAAGCTTTCAATTACTGCCAGTGTATCGCTTACAATCGCAATCATGACGGTTATCCGTTTCTACATGCAGTTGAGAGGCCACCTAGCCCATCACCAGCCCTTGGCCAAGTTTTTGGCATTCAAGCTGGTTGTATCCCTGACGTTCCTTGAAAATGTAAGTTTAGGACCAATCCTCCGTGTTTCGGTCTTCGTATTAACCAGTATGTAACAGATTATCTTTTGGATTCTCCGAGATGTCGGGGCGTTGAACCCCACGGCGATGCTTACCTGGGCGGATCTCAACATTGGCATCCCTTCCATGCTTATCTGCATTGAGATGTTCCCATTGGCGATCTTCTTCCACTACGCCTACTCCCATCGCCCTTACATCATCGGCGGTGGCCACGCTCGCCGCCCCGTCGCTGGAGATGTAGAGGCATATGAACCTCAGAGCTATTCTGGCGGACCGGGAGGCTTGTGGGCACTCGTGGAGATGTGGAACCCCATGGAGATTGTGGAGGCTATCAAGTTTGGTTTGCACATGAAGGCAGAGGAGCGTAAGCAGAGAAATGCTCGCAAGGGGTTTCCCATGACAAGATACCAGCCTGTCGATGACCAATACGGGAGATATTAAGGTTGGGAATTGGTTCGAAGATGGTATATATGTAACATTATCATAGAATATTACGCAGCGTGTTTCATAAGCAAGTCTATCTACAAGGCTTCATGACCGACTAGAGCGCGTTTACCTTAGCAGCATGCTCATAAACGAGAGGTTGAGCCTCGGCATCGTCCAAGTAGATCGTGAAACCATCATTGTGGTTGCGACCGTAGGAGTAGTTGGAGTACCCATATTGCCAGTACATGTCAGGCATCTCTTCCTCGAAAGAGATAGCTTGCCACTTGCCAAGGACCTCAGTACGAGGCGTGTTGTCCACGACGCCAAGGTACTCCAGGCGCTTGTCGGCAGTCAGCCAGCCGTACTCCTCATGAACCACAGGCTTGCCGACCTTGCGGCCAGACGCGGCGTGGTCGCGGATCCATTGCTCTGTCCACTCAACAGTCTTGCTCCACCAATCGGGGTACGAGTGGAAGGTGCCAAAGTCAATGTTGGGCAGAGCGAGCTCGTGGTCGAAGTCGCTTCCATCAGCTCCATTATAGGCCCAGTCATCGGACTCGATGTTGAAGCCGCCCTCGCCGCCCCAGGTGACAAGGTGGTGACTGTCAAGGCTCTTGACGTAAGCACTCATCTCCTCGATCCAAGCACCGAGACGTGCCGGGGTGCAGTCGTCACTTCGGGGAAGGTTACGGGTGCCATCAGCTCCACAGCGCGGCTCGTTGGCAAGCTCCCAAGCCATGATCGCAGGAGAGTCCTTGTAGCGGGTGACCATTTCCTTCACGTAGCGCTTGAAGGCGTCTTTGATCGCGGGTACGTGGTAGAACTGAAGCAATGTCTGGTTAGCTTTGCTATCCTGGTCGTAAAATAACGAAACACTTACGTCGTCGTGGTACTTGCCACCGAGATTGACGGTGTAGACATCCATGCCGCCATAGTCGGCCCAGTTGTTCGTAAGAGCGACGATCATCTTGATACCGACGTTCGTCGCGGCATTGACAACCTTGTCGAAGGCGTCGATGTTAATCACCGAGGTGCCGTTGTCATACCACCTCTGGAAGACGATATCGGTGTCACCAGCGCCCTCACCGCCGTACTGAGGGAGACCACCGGCGTTGTAGGTGACGTTCTTGTCGTTGAAGCCCCAGGTTCGGAAAACTTTCAGGCCGGCTTCCTTCGCGGCTGCCATGCCAGCTTCGACATCTGCTTGGTTCTGAGGGCCATTGTCAGCTTCTATCATCTTGATCGAGACCAATTGGGTTTCCTTACGTTGTCGAAGGGGAAGTAGTAAGCATTGCTTCCCGCGAAGTTGAAGTCCTCGCCATCCAGCTGGAACTTAGTGCCCGAGGTCGTCACGTATCCTTTCCTGACGCATGGCGCGGCGGCAGCTCCGCTGGCCAGCAGCCCAACTGAAAGGAGACCGGAGAGATTGGGCAGCATTGTTGACAATTGACGGATGCTTCAGCTGTCTCTACGTCTTCCAATCCAAAGTGACGAAGCCATCGCAAACAGGAGCGGGGACTGCACATATTTATTGCGATCGATGGAAGGTCCCCTGCCCCGGACTTCTGGCCCGACACTTGTCCAGATTGATCACGGAGACCGTTGGCCCGCGTGCCATGCGATCTTCTCCAAGGATTCGGAGATGCCAAGAGTGCGGGCAGGCCACTTTGCCTTTTTCACCACGGAGGGAGGTCATCCGAAAGTTGGGGTTCGACCAATCACAAGAGCTGCTGGTCTTCGGAAAACATCAACAAACTTTGGCTGGCTCGATCGTACCTGAGCCGTTGTTGCATCCGCTGTTGGCCAACGTCGCGTTCTGGCAATCATCAATATCGAATGTTGAGGACGTGCCCAGACTGCCTTGAGGTCAAGAGGGCGGAGTGCAGCTAGTCTTCACGAGAGTCGGTGACTATCGAACCAGTCGTCAGCTTCTGATTTGTTCCAGGGCATCCAAGCTCTGTGTTGATGTCCCGGCCAATGTTGACGTCGTCTGATGTTGCAATACCATTTGGCCTTGAGTCCAATCTACCCGACGGCTCAAACGCATGTTCATCCGAAGGCCAAGCATGGGCTCCGCACACTCGTGCTCTCCAATTTTCACCTCGTCACTGCTGGCGTGAATCCCAGTCCCTTCGCGTTGTCCGACATTTCTAGCGAGCCATTCACCGACCATTTTTGCAAAAGAGTGGGACTAACAGCACCACGCCGTGAACGAAAACCCCAGTTGATCATGGGATCCTTGCATGGAAATAGCGCGGGGTAACTGTGTCTTGCGGCCCAGGTTGTCAGTGACCCGAATCCGAGCATCCGGCGGGGTGGTTATCGACGGGATTGAAGTTGTTACGCTGCAATGGTCTTTTGGCAGACACCATCCAGGGTCTTCGGCTCTTCGGCCGTTATATGCCGATATAATCACATATTGTCACTGTGCAACAATCGATGTGCTATGAAGGCCCCATCGACGCGTTGGACTCCACTCAAAGGGAGGATTGCGATTACGTTATCAAGCAAGTCTCTGTTGATGAGGGTAGGGGGAACAGTTCAATGTCACGGACATCAGTCGGTCGAGGCTGAACGAATGTTCTAATAGGAAGAGATGTCATAGTTGGCAACTCGAGCTAACTAATAGGATAGAAGAAAGTAGTTATATCATCAGCAGCCCGCGTTGGCATTTGTGTATAAGATTTATTGAAACATATGGAATTCAAGCTGGAAGCTGAGAGTCCACTACCTATAGCAGGAAAGAGCAACCTGCAAGTGAGGTAAACACAACAGAAACAGCACTACTTAGTAGGTTCTCACCTAACCTTATTTTACTTAACTATACGTAATGGTCTAGATCAAATCTGTGGAAAAGAATAAGTTGTGGAGTGCACGCACGATGCTAGTGGAAGAGTACTTAAGAATAAAAATTGAAGCGTTTGAAATGCTGAAGCTTGTTGCCTCGAGAGAGAATCGAACTCTCGATCTCCTCATTACTAGTGAGGCGCTTTACCACTGAGCCATCAAGGCGGATTGACGACGGCGTCGTGAATGGGGCCCATGGAGGCATGCAGTGGATGCCGACGGGGCCAGATGGGGCTGTGGTTGTTGTATCGTGGGTCTGGTCAATTGAACGGAGGCCAAAGGCGTCAATTGAATAGTCGCTAACCTGATATGTTGGTTGCGAAGCCTGGCACATTGAATCTCATCAAAATGTGCCAATGATGAAGTTCCGGAGTACAGGGATGATCACAACGCTGAGGTCAAAACGCTCTTCACACGGCATATTGGAATAACGGTGGAGCTGCTCAATCATCCGGGGCCGTGGAGTGGTTACCTCGGCTTCAGATGGAGTTTGACCATACACACTTGAAGGCCCAAAGCTACGTGATCGGAGACCGTTTTTTGGCCTCCTCCGAGATCCCTATACTGAAGCCGCGAAGCGATGACTATGAGGTCCGGGTGAGCTGCCGTTGACTTTGAGGTCATTGAAGTTTCATTGGGCTTTTCAAATTGGTCTGCTGTTATGGATCCGGGCCTCCCCTTTGTGTTTGTGCACTATCTGTCCACTTTCCATGAGCAAACTAATGGTAGCTAAACGGGTGTCACAGCTACATGTCGATATGGCACCATAGCCGTAACTATTACTCGAGGTTCCGCATACTCGAGGAGATGGCAGGGGATAAGCAAGGCGCTTCTTACCATCAATATCCATTTTCTCTAAGATGTTTGGCAATGTGAAAAGAGAAAGCTGTGCTCAAAACGTTGTAATCCGTGCCGCGATCCGGATGCGACTGCTCTTCACATCTTGTATTCGTCAGGCAGTTGATCAATACTGCCATTGCTGAAGTAGACTGGCCCGACATACAGTGGTGTGATAATACTGGGTAATAGTGAGGAAGTTTCGAGCCAAACCAGAAAGGGGTTTTACAGTAGGAGAATAAAGGGCAATAGCGACGGATTTCTACGGCCAATGCATGGTTGAATAAGAGCCCTGTGCTTGTAAAAGTGACCGCTGTCGCTTTTCAACCGTTGCCATTGAATGTCCCAGCAGTGAGCTCAGTTGGTCTCCGCGAACATTCATTGCCATGTTGATATCATGAGGAGCACCATCAGGAGGGCCAAATCATGTGAAAGAAGAGTCGGAATGTTCTGGTTGTTTGTTAGTCCATAAAGTCGAAACGGAACCAAACCCAGAATTCCCGCATTGGGAGTAGCAACCACGGGCTTCTCCCTCCGTGATCCTTACCAACAGCCGAAATCCACCAATTACCGAGACTACCTCACTGCCGCTTACCACCATGTCATTAAACCTGGGGAAATCCTGGGGTTGATACGTTGCACCTGCTATAAGTTGGGTCTTGATGGCTGCCGTATGTGACCACGAGGTTATGGCTTCATTTACGTCCAGGCACCTTACTCGTCGAATTTCACCAGCAGCTGCCGCGTTCATCTTGCCAAGCTTCTTTGACAATGTGACTTCATTAAAACTCAGTTGATGTAGCAATGGCAATCATATGAGAGGGAGGGACGAGAGAGGCATATAAAGTGGTCGACCAGGACTTGTCATCACCTGGTTCCGACCTGACCGTGGTTCCCTGTGTGCAATTTGTGTCCCGAAAACCAAGCTTTGATCGTCATGAAGGCTGTCATCCTATCCCTGCTGGCAATTGTCGCTCAACAAGCAGCTTCTCATGCAACTTTTCAGGCTCTTTGGGTTGATGGAGTCGATGTAATATCTCTAAGGTTGTTCGAGGTGTCGAAACGTGGTGCTGACTTATAATAGTATGGTGGCCAGTGTGCCAGGCTTCCTCTCTCAAACTCCCCGGTTACAGACGTTTCCTCCACCGATCTTCGATGCAATGCAAACAGCGGTCCAGTGGCCAAGAAATGCGTCGTAAAGGCTGGCTCTTCGGTCACGGTTGAGATGCACCAGGTAAGCATGCTCCGGTGTGCGCATGTAAGCGACATTCGTTTCTGACCAAGAATTCACAGCAACCAAATGATCGGTCATGTACTTCAGAAGCCATCGGTGGCGCACACTACGGACCCGTTATGGCATACATGACCAAGGTCTCCGACTCTTCTTCGGCCGACGGATCTACCGGATGGTTCAAAGTCTACCAAGATGGATGGGCCGCCGCGGCTGGCAGTGCCAATGGCGATGCGGACTATTGGGGATCGAAAGACATGAACACTTGCTGCGGCAAAGTTCAAGTTAAGATCCCCTCGGATATCCCAGCTGGGGACTACTTGCTTCGGGCCGAGGCAATCGCCCTTCACGCAGCAGGCTCCAGCGGCGGTGCTCAGCTGTACATGACATGCTTCCAGCTGACTGTCACCGGCGGCGGGAGTGCCTCGCCTGGAACAGTTTCATTCCCTGGAGCATACAAGGCTTCTGACGCTGGTCTGCTCATTGACATTCACAGAGCCCTGACTACCTATGTCGTGCCGGGGCCTACAGTCTACGCTGGCGGTTCGACCAAGAGTGCCGGATCTGGTTGCGTCGGATGTGAGTCGACTTGCACCGCTGGCTCCGGGCCTACCGGAACGGCCTCCAGCGTTCCCCAGCCGAGCACGACTGGCGGTCTTCCGGGATGCACTGTTGCCAAGTACGGCCAGTGTGGCGGTACGGGATGGACTGGTTGCACTACCTGCGCTGTGAGTGGTTAAGCCGTCTTGTGCCGAACTTGAATCTGACTGATCAATCTTTAGTCTGGATCAACCTGTCAAGCCGTATCAGCACCTTACTATTACCAGTGCGCGTAAGTCTCAGGGATTCTGCTAGGTGAATGGCGGCAGAGACTGGACAGACGAATGGATGAATTGGATTTTGGTTCCGTCTGTTCGACGAAGGTCTTGACAAGCGCCAATTGCTGAGCATCAGATGCCGACATATTATCAATCTTGCCTTCAAAACCCATCTAAGATTCTTGCTCTCGTTGAATCGAGATTCGCATTATATAAAAGCATTTGCTAGTTGACATCGCGACAGCCTTGCGTGGATCTTGCATGTATGAATTGCGTCAGGGCGCTTCTATCTTCAAGCTGTTTCAATGACATCCCCAGAACTAAGTGTTGACGCCGCCTTCATTTCGAGGAGATGATCAGCCATGGCCCACCTCCCAGACGGTCCGGAAGAAATAATCTTCAGTTGGTAGGCGAGCCATGCACCGATATCTTTATTCGTCTTCACCACAACCTCATACGCCATTCTCATTGGAAACAGGATGGATGAGCTGGAAACATCCCGCAGTCGTTCAAGGTGAAAGTCAACGCTGCGACAGATAGTGATGGCGGATGAATACATTCGCTTAATCAGTAGTCCAGATTGTTCCAGATCTTGCAGGAGCAGGTTGAGCCCTTGTATGAACATCATTACCAAGATGAGAGCGCCGTTGAACGTAGTCGAGATGCTAGCATCGTAAAGAGAATGATACTGCAGGACCGTAGCCCAGATAGGCTTTCTTGCTCCCTGTTGGTCTGCATGCGTCGGCGTTGTCTTCGGTGAAGCCACCTCAGTCCAGCGTGAGAGGGCGGTGGAGGCCCAGCATTTTTCCCACGCCTCCAAATCTTGCAGGACCGATCGTGCCTGTGATCGAAGGGGGACCAATGACGCAAGATCCGGAGCACCCATTTGGCCAACAAGCATTTCGTCTCGCTTGACAAAGATTCCGGGACAGTCGGCAACAATGTCGATAAGCAGCTGCAACGGGTCCTTGCGTTCGGGATGCTGTAGCCAGGGTATGCTCTTCCATTCAGGTCGAGATAGAATGGTTCCAGTATGAGTAACCAGAGCAGCGAAAATGATGGAAGACCGGGCCCGCTCCAGAATGATGACACAGGGTAGTTCCTGCATGGACTCAGGTCCCCTGACTTCCAGCAGCTGCTCAAAGCCGCGTGCATGGCCGATCCATCCGTCTTCTCGATCACCCACTAGCAGCTTTGAAAGTTGTGAGCACCACGGCTTATGGTTTTAGTCAGCCTGAGGTTTCCAGGAGAAAGCTTATTCGAACAGGGCCATGGCGATGACTGCTTCCAACACGTCAAAGGATCGAGAGCCCTTAGGGTCGCTAAGAGCATTGTTGAGAGCCTTTAAGGCAGTGCCGTATTTCCGCAATCCACGCTGCACAACTGGCTTTTGCCTATTGTCGAGGCCAAACATTGTGGTGGCCAAGGCGACGAAGCATTTACCGGTGATGGTCCTGTCAGTACCTGGTTTGACCAAGATATCCTCACTTTCCCGAAGCAGATGTTTATGTGTATACGTGACGAAGATATCGTCCATGGCTGTCGGCATCAAAGAAGGTTCCAAGAAACGGAGTGGAATCATGTAAGCGGCGCTAATCGCCGTTGTCATGAGCGCAGGCTGCTCCGGTGATGCGATAGCGGACCGTCCTGAATATGGTGGCGATGGCAACGAGGTTTTGACATGCGCAGGATCCTGGCAGTTGCTACCTTTGTATTGAATAAAGCTGAATCCGCGGATCCCTCCGCATTTAAGCTTGGCTTTGAAGCATCTGTTGCATTCGGGAGTCGTGAGGTCTTGGATACTCGTCAGACGGGATCATGCGTTGGGCTCCTGGTAGACGTCGATGCAAGCCGACTTACCGCATTTGACGCGCCGGCGGCGACAGTTGTCGCAGGCCTTTGATCTTCCGCCAACCCCAACCATTTTGGACCTGATATGATGGCAGCTCAGTAGTTAGACAATGGCTTCGAGTTTACGAATCAACATCAGAGTGCGGTATGTTCGATAGAAGCGGAGATGCATCGTCGTCGACATTGTCGCGACGCGCCAAACTAAGACTGGGTCTGTGACGAGAGTGGCTGGATATGGCTCCATGCCATTGGATTCTCCCCGATACCGGATCCGTCGACAAGCTAGCACCATCTCAGTTAGCATTCTCTGCTACCTGAACCAGAAACCTGGAAGGGATAGAGACGATCACTTGTGCAGAGCTCTAGTAGAAGAAGGAGAAAACCAGAGGTGGGAGCTAATTATGTTTACTCTATTACATCAAGTACACTTTAAACATAATCGTTTCTACATTCCTTATGGAACCTCAACGCTGTTGCTGCGCATGCCCTTCAGCCGTAGGTTGCACCTCGAGAGCCCTCGGAAGCCGCCCGCACTAATTTTAGTGGGCGCGTAGTTCTGTAGACAACGGAATGCGGCCTCGAAATATGAGCCTAATGCGGTAATGTCATTGGGGTCAGCTGGGAATAACTAGGATTTATTCAGCGATCACTTAACGTCCAGAAATGGCCCAAGCCACGCGAGTGATCTGCATCATAAACTCCACAATCAGCACTGCCATGATGCCGACCAGAGTATCTTGGCCAATGATGACTGCTATCGATCAAGCCGCATGGCAATCAAGCTTTCCAACGGGCGTGTGGCTGACGGCGTTATAACCTGCTCGAGGATTCAGCCAAAAAAGGAAATTTGTTTCTGGGGCCGCCTCATGCAATGGAGGTAGTCCATAAGGGACTTTGGTCTTAATACCCTGCCCAATATTTAAAGGCGTCTTGATTTCCTGCGACCACTGTTGGTGGAAATCAATTATCACTGAAACAACATCTACAGCAACGAGGAAAACATGAGCACGACTAAGACATACTCATACAACCATGGCCCTTGAGGTGCCTAAGCATCTCTGGCACTTCCAGCATATTCCGAAATTGACCCGGACCATATCCGACCCCTGTCAATCAATTCCGCTTCCTCTGACTCCGAGCCTTTGGATCTTTCGGAACAGAGGGAATGAATGCGGCTCTCAATATCGAGCCGGACACTGGCTGGATACCTGAGCTACATGCCACGGGTGGAAATCTATCCAGCCCCCTGAAGGTGAATATAAACAGCTCTTGCTTCGATGTGATTGAGTCGTCGTGCTAACAATGTATGTAGAAACCGGTCGTGATTCCACGCATTGATTTTGGGGGACCTCTCAAAGTACCCTTGCCATTCATGCGAGGATACTCTCCCGACCTTCGAGCTCATGACATCCACGAAGAAGACTTCATGGGCTTCATCAACAATTTGACAGTTGATCAAGGCCCTCCAGCCCCACTGGCCGCACTAAATGCCGCAGGAACAATAGTTGGCTATGTGTGCGTACCCCGACCGTTTCATACTGTCCTTCGGTCACTGACATCCTCAGACCCAATCACTGGGCTCAATTAGCAGGAGGCATCACAAACCTGACGGTGGGCGTGGGATCGGCAGCAACACGGATCATTCGATCGAAGGTGTTCCTCGAAAAGGCAAACAAGGAGTATTTTGCGCCAAGAGGTCTGAAAGCTTCGTTGTGTAAGTCTGAGGACTTGCCCGCGAGAATTGGCTGTGGCGAGACTCTGCCAGATTTGCAGTGAGTTTACTCATGTTCATGTATGGTCCTAGAAAGAAAAGAGATCTTACAAATCACAGGCCTTGAGATGTGAACTGGGAGATGGATATTACAGCTCGCCGAATGTCGGCTCTGCAGCCCTACATCGCGCCACTTACGTTTGACGTGCCATCCCCAACAAAAGATCGAAACATCATAGATCGACCTACAGAGAAGCAAGTTCAACGACGAGTGAAGAAGAAGGAGAAGAAGAAAGGAAAACGAGCAAGGAAGATGATGAGAAAGCAGCGCAGCACCCCATTCAAGCCAAATCAAATAATCAATCAATTAACCAATTAAATTGAGGCTATTCAGAGATTCAATCAGACAAGCTTAGGGCGCTAAAAACTTAGTTAGCTTAATTAAGCTAACGTTCCCTAGAATAAGGTAAATCTAGTTTCTAAACTAATTAGAAATTTTAAAAGAATTTAAAAAAAATAAAAACATATATTACTAACTATACTTTAAGAAATTCATAATTAGTAATATAAAGACCTATAGTAGGATTTAAACCTATAACCCTATATTTTATTAAATAAAATTAGAAATTATACTACTTAACTATATAAATACTAATAAATACTAGTAAAATAATTTTTATTTAATAAATACTTTATAACACCTATTTTTTTTAATATATACTACTATAAGGCTAAAACGCGCTTTTAGCTAGTAAGCTTAATTAATATGTTTTTAGCTACTTTACTAAAGCTCAAAAAAAGTCTATTTTTTAACCCCTTTACTAGCTTTTAAAAATAATCCTTTTTTAATATTACTAGTAATACTACTACTACTACTACTACTACTATACCTCTACGCCTTAAAAACCTACTTATATATACCTCTTAATATCTTTTTTAACCTCTTGCTAATTATTATAATACCTCTACTAACTTATAATTAATATATTAATCACTTTATTAACTATAAAGCGTTAACTCCTTATAGTATTACTACTTAGATTTATATATTATCTACTACTACTAGTAATATATTAACTACTAACCTAGCTATATATAATACTCTTAATGCCTTACTTTATATAATATAGAAAGGCTAGTAATTTATTAATATTAATATTATTTTAAAAAAAGGTATTTAAAGCTATACTTCTTAGATTATATAAAAAGGTATTTTTATTTATAAGATCCTTACTAATAGTATAAAAAGTAGTACTTATTAGGTTTACTAATACTATAATAAAATAGAATACTTAAACTAGCTTTTTAATACTAATACTATATCTACTACTACTAAATATTTTAAAAATAAATACTCTATCTTCTAAAATAGCTAGAAGGCTAGCTACCTATTTTCTAATAAAGCTAACAATTTTAAGCTACTACTTAAGCGCTATAAGTCTCTCCCCCTTACTATACCTAAGTAGATAACCTCTTAAATTAAAAAGCTAACTATAAGCTTCCTCATTAATACTAGTAACCCTCTCATAATTTTCAGTAACTAATACTTCTAATATATACTTAGCTTATTCAATTATAATATTAACATTTAGATCTAATAATTAAAAATAAACTAGAAAGAATAACTTTAATAACTCTATATATCTAAAAAAAATAAATTAAAGTAGAGATACTTAGTACTATCTTAAAGGTCTATATATTATTTAATTTATAGACCTCTCCTAATTAATATACTATTATTACTATCTTTAGCTATTTTATTAACTAGTTAAATAAATAGATATAATACCTCTTAAGCTTCTATTACTAGCTTAATACTTACTCTAATGAGAATATTACTTCTATAATATATATAGTTATAGTAAACTAAAACCTACTTAATAAGATTAGTATTATAGTCTCTAATAACATTAGTACTAATAACACTTATATTAAAGCTCTCTATCTATCTATATTATAACTATATACTAAAACAGATACTTAGTATTACTAACTTTAATACTATAGCTATATCCTTAACCTTATTAGTTATATTATTATTTATAGTATTAATAAGGAGGTATTTAAAAAAGAGTCTAACTATCTTATTAATACTAGTAGAGTGAAAAAAAACCTAGCTTATTAGAGAACTTAAAGCCCTATTAGTAAGCTTTAGAACATTATTAAGTATATTAGATTATCATTATAACATTCTAAAAACTTCTTAGCTATTAGTAATAAGACTACTAATAGTAATAATGCTTTTACTTTATAAGAGGAATTATTATAAAAGCTGAATTTTATATTAAACAACACTACTTAATAGAACTTAATATATAATATAATTAACTAAGCTCTACTTAAATATACTTAGATTATAAACTATATATACTATATATTAAGCTTTAAAAATAAAAAAGATTATATCTTAAATGATAATATCTTTATAAATAAGGATTAGTAAGTTCTCACTAAGTTATATAAAGTTCTCAAGCTTCTCTATAAACAAACTAAGTAATATAAAAGCTAGAGCAAAAGTAATAAGCATAGTTAACTCTAAGAAGTTCTAGTAGATATCAAATACTTCTTAAATTAACTTAAGAAATAACATAAGCTCTATAATACTCCTACTATTAAAGAGATTAACTATATAGCTACATAAATATCTTAAAATCTCTTATTATAGCTATCTTAACTAGAAAAAGTATTATATTAATCTACAAAAATATTAGTCTTATAAACCTTATTAATTAATAATATCTTAACTTATAGCTAAACTAACTATATTACTGCTTTATAGTAAGGCTAACTAAGCCTCCCTACTACTATTAACTTTAACTCTTATAGTTACCTACGCTTATTAATTATTAACAGCTAGTAAATACTTAATAAATATTACCTTAAACTTAAAAAATCTTCTCTCTATACTGCAGTAGTAATCCTCCACCCTAATAGAGGTCTATAATAGCTTAAAAAGTATTAAAACACCTTAAAAACATAAAAATAGCTTTATACTACTTAAAAAGAACTTTAAAACTTCTAAAAGTAATAATATACTAAAATTACTACTTATACTAACAAATAAACTTATCTAAAGCCTCTATAAAGTACTTTTAAATTAATCGTAATACTTCTAAAAACTAAAAACTCTAACTATAATTAATAATTAAATAGTAGCCTTTATAATACTACTATTAATAAGATTAATAAGCTAAATTAATATTTTACTCTCTTAATTACTTAGCTTATTAATAATTCTATTTAATAATAGCTTTTATATTAATAAACCTTCCTAATACTATTTAAACTTACTATTAATATCTTTATAATCCTAGTAATAGTAACTAACTATAAAAAAGCATTTAGCTTTACTAAACTAACGCTAATATTATAGAAGCTATTAATAAAGCTATTACTACTTAAAGAGATATAATACCTCTAGAACTAAGTTTAAAGTAGTAGTATTACTATTAATAAGTATTACTTCTAGTAGAAAGGTTAATAAAAAGTAGGATAATAGTAGAATACTAAATAGATATATTTCTAATATATTAAGATATTATAAGAGCTTCACTAACTTCCTAAATAGGTAATATAAATTAATTTAAACTAAACTAGTTAAATTAAGTAAGTTTCTAGTGTAAAATCAGTTAATTAGACAAGCCTGACCCCCAGGCTTAGCTTGATTGATTGGTATGCTGCGCTATGAGAAAGCAGTCCCATCAGGAACGAAGACAATCGGAACGTAACGGCACATCAGGTGTTATCAACTGCGACTCAAGTAGCTCAAGCTCCAGTTCCAGTTCCAGTTCCAGTTCCGACAGCGACATGGGACACCTGAACAGAAAGGCTGAAATTGTATGCTCGAAAGCTGACGGGAAGCTGCAAGGAGCAAGCCACAAGGAGGCTAAGGACATCCAGAAGAAGAGAGACAAAAAGCTACGCAAGATTGAGGAAAATATGGAGAAGGCCGAAGAGTGTGAAAGAAAAAAGAGGGAGAAACGCGCCAAGAAGCGAGGAAAACATCACACCAAGGATCACAAAAAGGCTAACAAGATGCAGTTCATAGTGATAGAGAGCTTGGAAAGCGATTCGGTTGATTGCGAATAGATAGAATGAAAACTTTGGTAGAAGGCTCAGAACGATACCACAACATTTTGATTACTACCTCGATGTGAGCCTATTTCTTTCTGCTCCCATCTCCCATAAGACGGTGCATTAGCTTAGAGCTTCCTGGCCGTGAGGGTTCAAACTTCTAGTTACTTACATGATCACGCGATGCCGTTTCCTATCCAATCACGAGTAGCCATATGCTTCTGATGCGAACGTCTCTGAACAACAACAAGGCCAGAATGAGGTGCAACCTGGATACTGCAACAGGGCTGTACTCATTCAAAATACCCAGGATAAACGAGATGTCAGCCATCTGATTCGATGTGCTGCACACAGGGGAGGTTGCGGTGCCAAATATTTACTGGAAATACTTTGGATTTGAAATCTTGAAACCTTAGACCCCATCTGGGTGGTTCTGGCTTACACTCTTCTTACGGTCCGTACTTGAAACCGACGAACTCTCAGCCACCATGTAACCCGCTCTGTTCGGGAGCAAGTGCAAAACTGGTAGCCTCTTCATCTGCCTCTCTGATTCTGCGGGTACCTCCATCTGCGTCAGCTCTAACCTCCTCTTTCTAAGCGCCTTGATAATGTGCCAGGCTGAATGCTGCTTTTTAGATCTAATGTCATAGACCAATTCCGAAAATCTTTCGGGACTATCCTGATCTGTGTGATCACGCTTCTGCAAATCACTCAATCGGCTAATGAAATCCAGCTCCACGATTCCGGACGATTTCGGCAATGGATCAGGCTGCTTCAAGATCCACCAAAACCCGAAGCCTGTCAACATTACTACAGAGCTGCCGGCAGCTATGAACACCAGTACTGTCCAAGGCTGACTGACGAACCTCTTGATCGAGCGCCCGCCCGTGGCAGTTGTGAGGAGCTCGGGTGGAAAGGCTCGTTTATCTGCGGGGAGTGCAAGTGTATAGTTTGCGTACTGCATAGCTGTTATGGCAAACTGCAACGGAACCGAGAGAAAGTTTTGAAGGAGCTCGACGTGCATCTCGTTGTCCGGGAAGAACTCGGTATAGGTCCGATACTTCCATGCCATTCTTGCAATTGTAATATTGATTGACTCAAGGTCAAGCTGACTCGAAAGGGGTCTCGGTACAAAGATTCTGTTCCAGATGAGGTCCATGTCAGGCACTGACATCTTGACTCTGACGGGTTCAGAAATGGGCTCTGCGTGCTGAATTGACAAGTCCTTCTGGCTATAAGTTGTCGTCGCGTTCTGTCGATAAGCGGTAAAAAGCGTTTTTGACACCAGCGGCGCTCGAGTCCATGATAGTTGCGTTGCGCAGGCCCTTGTAAATTGAAAGAAGCTCGGACACGCCCGCCAGCCTATTCGATTGTTAACGTCTTTTAGAGATTTTTGACGGATATTGTACTCTTACCAGCTGCAACTGAATCGCCAAATTGCTTCTTACACATCTGCAATGCATCTCCCAACGGCGTCTGATAGACGTTGCAATCCTCCTCAATATCAAATTCGAATCCGTCAGCTACAGGCTCAAACCTGGCCACCATGCCAGGTGCACCCTGAATCATTATCGACTCCGTATTGTTGAACAGACCACCTTTGAGGATGGTGCTGTTAAGAAGGGGTCCCACTTTGCGAGCTATCTCCATGCCGCCTGGCAGAAAAGAGACCGAACAGTCTTCAGTGCAGCCTTTCATCTTCCAAGTTGTTGCATATCGTGGGTAATTCAGCAGTTGCTGTGTCCATGTATCGAAGAAACCGTCGAGATAGGCCGTCGAGATGAGGCCCAAGATTGACACGTCAGGAGGAATGTTGCCAGCATATACGTCGACCGTTACGCCTTGCTTGATGAAGTAATCTTCAAAGCTGTTTTGAACTATTGTCGATCAGTTCAAACCTCAAAGTTGACAAAACTCGCATGAAGGGCCGTAAATACATTTAAGGACTGAACCAAGTCCCAAACCCATGAAAGGCAATGCAAGTCTTCCAAGGTTAGCGCTCTGCATTGCTCCAAGGGGCAAATATCTCACCTAATGACACCCCAATTGCTCCGGAACCTTCCTTTGAAGATGAACTTCATGGTAGAAAACCAATCAGTTGCTGGACTGAGTTGAAAGAAGCTAGACGCCGATGCCCCATCCACGCGTCCTGATCTAGAGGCAAGTGACCACCGCAATGCATCGGAGAGACTAAGAACAACATATGCCAACAGCATGGCATATAGTTGGGAGAGTAGTGACAAGAGTAGGTTGGTGAGAGAAGCATCGAAGGTCCATGAGCCGATAACGGGATTGCCCTCGAAGAGAACGTGGTAGATGAATAGCGAGTACACGACGGTGAATATGAGGCTCGTGATCCATGCCGTGAGAGCAAGCCCGATAGGACGGCAATTTTCCCTCAGGCTCCTATCTGTCACTGGTCTTGACGGCGACGCGTAAGCAGTCTCTCCTGCTGCGTTGAGGAACTCGGGGTTGGATGGGACCGGCTGATGGGATGGGAAGTGAAGATCCAGGGGAATCCTACGACCAGGGTCGAATATGAACGAGATCTCTTCAAGCTCGGAAGAGTAATCGCTCTTCGTCATTGTGAATAGCGAACGAGCGTGGTTCTGTCAAACTCCGAGGCCAGCCATCGATAGGTTTCAATGAGCCTCGAGCACCAGCTAGTAACATGAACTGAACGGCGCGACGAGTGCACAAAACTCTGCTAAGATAACGGGGGCTTGCTGAGATTCATATGAACGGCGACATGGTGTGACAGACACAGGTGCTCGCTACATCTGCATTCCTCTAATGGCGCATTAGCTTTGGCTTGATTGCAAGATGATTACTGGCCAGGAATCGTGGGTGGCTTTCTGGTAACGACGATGACTGGTGGAAGTGAGTCAGGATGGCTGCTTGTAGTCGTGGTTGCCTTTTAGGTTGCAATCAAGAACCTCCAAGCCCCCTACCCGGACGTCGGGTAGCTTGCTGGGGACGATCTGGAACCACCCGCGATCCAGACGGGCGCCCAGAACGGGCCAAAACACTGACCAATCATAATATGAAACATACAGTTTGGGATCCTTAGACGTCTCCTGCCCCTGTTATGGAAGGACAGATGCCTGCACAGTGCTGACGGAGCTGAAAAGGATGGTGCGGGGTCCCTGGTTCCCGGTGAAGGTCACGATGGCAAGGGTCTAACATTGCTTTTTTCCTTCCAGCAGCACGATCGAAACTTGGCCTGTCTTTGCAATGTTTCGTTTCCTCGAGACTGAAATCGTCGCAAATGACAGGAATGGGATACAAAAAAAAAAAAAAATATTTGAGCCAAAATCAAGCTTCCAACTATGGCCGATATCCGCCTGCCACGATCGTGACTACGGCGGTTGTGGCTGCGCATGTTTCTCGGGTGGTGTAGCCAGGACACGAAGAGCGACAACCACCGGATGTGGCGTTTTTAGTCCATGCAGCGTGACCAGAACCACATCCACGCCCATGCGCACAGCCTCGAGTACCTTACATTTGAATTGATTGACAAGCCAGGCCTGATGTCCGGTTGTAAGATCGGGCTCGTGTTGAGCCGGTTGGTCGCTTGCTGCAGTGGCGGCATGCCAATGAGTGAACCTGCCCATTTCTTTGCAACTCCATGCCGAGTATTTGACCTAAGCTATCGTTATCGCTACAAGATTGGCACAGCCCCTACAGAAAGCAAGTGACTTTTTTATGCATTAAACGTCACTGTCAACGCAGTTCCATGCCAATCAGACAGTGGAGGACCGCTTGGTCCGCAAGTTATCAGCACGAGCACAACTGGTCATGATATGTTTCTGACTGATCATCAAGAATTCGGGCCTAACTACATATATAATGAATGATTCAATATCATTCATATTTCTCAGTTGTCAGCCTTTCCAATGCTGCCTACAATTATTGTGCAGTAAAACGCGTGGAAGCTTTAAGCGTATTGGATCATTGGATGCAAGAGTTGCATCTGCGCTGAGGAAGTTGCGTTAGCGACAATACTTTTTTATGCTTGAACACTAGCATTGCTGTATTTTCTAGGCTTGAGTCTTCAAGCAATGAATCTTACTTAATCGATGATTTGAACAGGCAAGCGAGGTGAGATTTGTGGTACAGTTGCTCCAGGCCTTTACAAGGCTTCTGATATATGGATATCATAGAACAGGGCGAAACCCGGCCTCTCCCGATCAAGTTCTTTTGTGACGTCAAATTCTCATGGTCACGTGTGGCGTTGGATGTGTTACTGTACATTTAGCATTTAAAGTAACGTGGTAAGGTCATCGTCAATAGAATGAACACAACCCATTATTAGGGCTTGGAAGCGCTCTGTTGACCGCATTTTCGAACGCTCTACAGGTCGCATCTATCAATTGTGGAAGGAATAGCGTAATCGAATTTGGAAGCGAACTGCAACACTGCTAGGGAAATTGAAAGCTCGCGAAGGAACCAACAAGACTGCGGATAGACGCCAAGGCGGGCAAACGGCACATATATCGGTCTTCCTTGTTGCCTTTCGTCACTGCGCCGCAATTTGACACCCTTCATATCTTTTCTCTTCGTCATAATTACCCCATGAACTGTCCTTTTCTTCCGACACTGCCCTTGACTGAACACGCCACCGATGGACATTGTCGTCCCAAAACATCGGTTCTATTCCAATGCATTTACTCCCCTCGGTCAAATGGTTCCTCGCGGGCTTCCACGCAGCTGTAGCTGTCGCTGCGACTTCGGGAATTGTCGAGGTTGACCTGGTATTTCCGCGCAACGACACCTACGCTCCGACAGCCTTGTTCCCTATTGTATTCGCCATCCGGAACTCAAGCCTCGCGCAGTTCGTCAACCCTTATATCGAAATAAGAGTCAGGAATTCAACTGATCGGTTCGACACATATGTCACTCACGACTACGACCTTCGACAGGCGAATTTCTCCAGCAGCGACCCTTACTTTGAGAGTGGTGGCTTCGGAAGATTTGAAAAAGAAGGTAGTTACACGATAGTGTGGACCGTCAGGCAGCAAAGCTGCCTCGCGGATGAGTCCAGCCTGGCAAATTATCACAGTAAGGACGTAATCTCAAACAATACGATACGACTCATTACGTTCACCATCAAGAACGCCGCCCAGGAAGTCGATCTTGTATCTGCGACGAATAAAGACAACGTCTGCCTCGACGCGCAAGGCGTCGCCATCAATATCACCGATACCGTCGAGGGCCTGCTCGGGAGGAAGTGGTGGGGTGTCGGTGATACCTGCGCGGTAGTGGCATCCCCTACTCCTACCGCGAACCCCTGCGAGATCAAGCTCGATTCGGCCACTGCGGCAAGGATATCCGCGTCACTACATGGACGAATTCGGGAAAGGCTACGGGTTTTTGCCAGCAACCTGGACATTGACAGCCAACAACAGCGAAGTTCAACTCTTATGCCCATACTGCACTAGCATGATTTGCTCCTTACAGTGATAAGCAGGGTTCAGGTTTGTCTGGCTTCACGATTCCAAGACTGACTTAGAATATATGACGTGACTCACCTCGCAAACGACCGGGCGCGTCGTGGTGAGTGCATTCACAATGCCCTAGAATGCACTGTTGACACATTACGATAATTGGCTTTCGAACGTTCTCATCGCGACATTAATTCAGGCTAGGTAAGCGCCAATGGCTCTTCAGTTTAGATCGTGCTCTGCTCATGTGACGATGCAGTCTGGGCATGTATTCCATACCAGGTAGTGAGACCTGCCAGTGCGCTGCATCCAAGTCAAGATGCATGGATAGCCACGACAATGGATTTACCGTCGGACCTGCCACAGCACGTAAAATGGAAGCAATGTCTCTGTATGAATTTGGCAGTGCAGACAGACGCGCTGAGAGGAATTTGCTTTTGGTTGTTTGATTGGCCCGAAAGTAGTCCGCAAGATGGTGCTTCTTTGCTGTTTAAGGTGACATGGGACGAGGAGATAACGGACAACGGCATCCGAAGGAAAATAAGGTTCGGGCGTGGGCAAGTAGCCGCATGACGTCTCCCGCCGGCTGGGGCACCGGAAAGATCTACCCGCAGTACGATCAGGTACTTCGGATTCCGAAAGAGTGATCGCAAATGAATGCGAAAGTGTTTGATGGGTCTCAGTATATGTCGGTGGGCCGAGGTCTGCAACTGTAGAGTCGATGGGATAACATACCCCCTTGACGTTCGGCGACACGGAGACCGATAGCGAAAAGAGATATCGGAGGCAAGAATGGCTTGTTACATAGCCTTGTTCATTTATCAGACGCAGGTTTGAGACGAACTATGAGACGAACTGGGAGCCTCCTCCGGTTAATAAGGTTTCCGACAACGTAGTTACTAAATCCGTTGTTGATAGTGGACTGAGCTCAATGACTTGAAGGGAATTATGATCTGCAGCGCAAGGCGAAGTTCCACAACTAACTAATCGACCACACTCCTGGGGACAAGAGCCTATGGGGAGAGCCACGGAGTAGCCCGAAGTCCTTTGCAATGTCACAGTTGACCATCTCGTTATAAATACCAGAGACTCGCTAGGGGAGAACTCCAGCTATTAGACAACTCCGACTGCGCCCTTCCATCTACTTCCCATATTTTACATTCAACTTTACCACCCCAAATCAGACATAATGAGATTCACGCAAGCATTCGTCGCCGCTTCTATGGCCATCGGCGTTATGGCCGGCTGCAGATTCGCTCCGGAAGTCTGCAAGTCAGACGTCGGCCCCATCTCTCGCGGACTCACTGATGGCTGGGTCTGCGACCTCCCGGAAGATCTCCCTTGTCAAACTACGTGTGAGATAACTGGTGAAATACAGCGATCCGAGCCCGGTGTTGTCGGAATGGAGACGATGAAGTGCTGCAAGCCCGGCCCCAACTGTGAGTCGTTCATAAGCTCAACGCATCAACAGCAGAGACATGAACTAACATTACTGCCATAGGTTAAACTCGCTTCATGCCATCAAATGTCACTAAAGGGCTCCGGCCTTAGGAGGGCCAATATTGTTCCTTACGATTGTACCAAGAATGGGGATAAACGCACAATGCAAGGGCAGAGATTCGATGAACAGCGCAGCCTCACATTACCACAAAAGGCGCTGATAATCTACAATTGAAAATCTTCAACCGCTTGTTGCTCTTGGCTCTCGTGGGTGACATTTTGATGCAGTTCCTTCATCACTAGCCACTGCAAGTGCAAGAGATCTTACTATAGTCTGCTCGACAACATCTTCCACATCAGCCGGATCCGGCAAAACCTTTTTTGTTCTATCAGTTGGTAGAGTTTTATGCCCAAGGTCATTGCTTCTGCAGGGTTAACTGCCAATTTGGTTCTAACAAAGGGTTGCTGCTGGGCCCGGGACATTCACCGCGCATTCAATGCTCATAGCTTACTTTGAACTCAGGCATCCCTCTATTTGGGGCGCTTAGCTCCAAACACGGTGCGCAAATAAACCTGGAGAGATTCATTTCAGCGGTAGAACAGTCGGCAGCTGAATTCAATGCTCAATGCATGAAATTCTTTGCCACGTAGATCCTCCTGTTTATTCAGTTGTGGAACGTAACCATGACATTGGGCGTCCATAGCAAAGAACCATCCATGACCGAAAGAAAAAGACAGATAACAAGGAATACACCGCCTGTTGACTCCTGCCTGCGCAGGGGGCTTGTGACATTCATTCGCCGTAGCCCAGCAGGACTGATGACGATTACCCTTTGTGTCAATGTTATCTTTTCTCATGAGAACAATGCTAGAGAACTAGACGGTTGGCTTGATCAGAAGATTGCACGGTAGGTTGATGAAGTTGATTTTATATAAAAGAGTGAGCCTCGAGTCTCTCTATCGGTGTTGCAGACCTACACATCAAAAATCATAGAACCATTCCAACCAGCCAAAGTTACTACACATCTTGCATTACACAAGCTATCCGCATCAGGCCGCCATACTCGAAATGGACGATAAGACGCTCTCTGGAATGAACGCCGAAGGCCGTTCCAAGCTGGATGACTCTCGCAAACGCCGCAGAAGACTTGACGACCCCGAGTTGCACAACTTGCTCCCTCCGGCCCGACTTGCCCCGGTCTCTATCTGCGACACCTTCGCTCCCTACCGCCCGTTTCCCTCCAAGCTCAAGTTTTACCCTGGCATGGACTTCAATCTTCTGACGCAAGTCGGTGTTGCTCATCTTGGTGACAAAACAAACCACAAGATGTTTGCAGTCTCAGGTTACAAGCTTGAATCAGGCAGCAAGTATGACGGTCGCCCCAGATGGATTCTTCACAATGGCCCCAACAGCAGCGACCCTGCCCTGGCTATGTTATCTGAGATACCTGAGTGGGGAAACGATGATGGGGAGGGCGTCCTCACACTCCCGTCGACGCTGCCTTTGGGTGGAAGTAGCGTTCCGAGCGACACGAGCTATGTGCCTGGAGACACAGAACTTATGTGGGCGTCGCAGAAACGCTCCATCCCCAAAACCCAAAGATATACTCTGATGATTCCGCTTCTGGAAAATGGCGAGATGAAAAGCAGCTGCTGTGTTTGGACGCGGTTGCCGGAAGAAGAATGGGGCGAGATCAACAAGGGCTTTTCTCTTCGAGTCATACAAGGAAAGTATATCGAAGATCCCCTGTGTAGGATGCAAATGACAATCCCTCTCAAGCCTTGGAAGTCTCCTTTCACACTTGAGCTGACCGACAACAATGATCATGGAGACAGGTGGCCTGTAATGGCAATTATCTCAGCAATCAGAGCGTGGGAACTTCGAATCACTCTTTGGGGCCGTGCTGTTGGTTTTGGCCGTGAGATCGGCCGTGATACCGAACGAGCATTTTTCAACATGATTATGTAGATGGTGCAGCAGAGACCCAACGGTTCAGTTCGATCAAGATATTCCTGAAGCCTGAGTTCTCCATCTTCCTTAGAGCTATGAGTCATCAAAGCAACGGCGTTCCTAGATCCAGAAGCACATAGGCCAATTGATTGATTTTCCTGATAAGAAGATTTGACGCCCTTAACTTGAACGGTCATGAATTCCAATGCACCTGTACGTCTCCCACGATTGAGGGGTTGAAGTGGAGATACATAGGATGATCTTTTGTTATCAAGCGAATTGTCATCATACCAGGTTCCGTCGTACCCCGAGATGATTCGAGGCTTTGACGATATTGACTGGCGGTTTATGTGAACACTTGCCAACCTCGTCGTCAAATGTTGATGCAGTAAACTAATCATCTAGTCTCATATCTGCCAAGAGATGTCTGCTGTCAGTTGACAGAGACTTATCAGACAGACCTCGGGCTTAACGTGTCTTGGCCAAAATGCTTTCAGCCTTCTTGGCAACTTGGCATAGCTCGCACCTTCGCCGTGATCACGGCGAGCAATGACTCCTCCAAACTTGAGTTGCATCTCATGGCCTCGAACGTGATGTCATTTTCTCTTTCAACTTTCTGTGGGCCTGTGATTTTCACCATCCACGATTGCCCCCATCCATCTTTTCCCACCTTCCACTTTTCAAGCTTGTTTCCCCGAGTCAAACCTACTCAATTACCTCATCTCCATCTTGAAACAAATATGTTTTCTTTCAAGGGGCCGACGCTAAAACCGAGATTTCCGCCGCTATTCCGTATTTCGATGAGTTGTTCCTGGCTAAGACCCGGGATCGGGGTCGCTCACACAAAGACGGCCCGAAGGATCCGCGATGCCCAGAGCCCGCCGACACCTTCGAAGCCCCTTTCCCGTAGAGTTTCATCCACCTCGATGCGGCCGACCCGTACAATAGCAGCAGAATCATGCTAGCCGTCTCGCTGTTGATTGGCGCCATTGCCGTCAACACACAAATCACCGTTGACGCGTGGCCGTCACCGGAACGACCCCTCATCACCTGCACTAGCATCATTTAGACCAACGGAGACAAAGCCAGCAGCTGAGAGACTAGATCCCCCGCTACGCTAGCTAGCTTGATGATTCCAGGTCCCGACCAACAAAGCCAGCTCTTCGAAATCCAAATACGGAATGGACGCACTATGCATTGTTCTATATGGAGTAATATTATGGCGCCACCTGAAATGCCGCTACCCGCAGCTTCAGCACCGCGAGCGCAAGAGTTCCTGATAGCGCAGTAATGTCAGTCGAGGGTCCTTTCCTTTGACACTTCGCATCACTAACGGGTGGAGAGGGCGAAAATTCGGACTCACCGTCCACCAAACGCTTTGACTGGCAACCTGAGCTACGGGTTGACGGCCCACGTAACTGGGAGCACTCAGAGTAATACGATGCCGTGCTCGGCTTTGTTGTGCCGAGAGACGCGACAAAGGGCATCTGTTGACTCAACTCCACTTGATCTACGTGATATCCGCGGAAGTTCAACCATAAACAATTGCTTATAAGGACTTCATTGATCCCATACATCGTAGGTTTCTGTCCTCTTCATCCCATCAGCTTCAATCATTTACCGCCTCGGGCATTTCAGTCTTTCAACCACACTCTCTTTACCAACACTCTTTGGTATTACGAGCCTCCCACAGGTTTTTTGCAACATTCTTCAAAATGCTCTACACTCTCGCTCTCGTTGCCCTCGCGGGTCTTAGCTCTGCTTCGCCCACTGTTCAACCCATCGACTTCGATGCTATCGTGGCTGCTGCCACCCCTTCGCTTGTTGGCCCTCCCGCCACTGCCACCGACCAAACCGGCGTCTACAACGCTGTCGCCGCCTCTTCGTCTGCTGCCGTTGCTGTTACTGGTGTTGCTTCTGCCAGTGCCACTGCCTCTGTCGTTGCCCGCAACCTTGAGGCTCTTGAGGCTCGCAGCCTTGAGAAGCGCACTTACTGCTTCCTCTGGTGGTGCTGGGGAACTCCTGCCGCCACTACCTCTGCCAAGGCTGCCACTTCCACGTCCTGCACTACCTCTACCACCGCCAAGGCTGTTGTCACCACCACTTCGGCCACTCCCGTGATTACGTCGGCCGCTCCGACCATCACCGTCCCCTCCAGCTGCACCCCCATCAGCTGGACCAACACCTTCGCGTTCACCACCGCGACTGGCTGCGCTGCTCCCTTTGAAGTCGGCACCTACTGCGGATTCATCAACCCTGAGGACCCTTGCGCCCCTCAGCCCGCTGGCAGCGGACCTCAGGTCCAGCCTGACACCGCCAGCGCCTTCCAGGCCTACGCTCCTTTCCATTCCATGGCCTCGAACGCTCCTACTCCCAGCGGATACGCCCAGACCTTCAAGGACCTTGGTGCCTCTGTCAACGCCAACAGCTACCTCGGCCTGCACACTCTCACCTCCTACGACGTTGCCCAGTGCGCTGCTTACTGCGACAAGACCGATCTTTGCACTGGTATCAACATCTACATTGAGCGTGACCCCTCTATCAACCCCGACAAGTGCTCTTGCCAGAACCCTTCTTCCATCACCAACTACAAGTGCACTCTCTGGGGATCTGGCGTTGACAGCGCTGCCGCCACCAACACTGGTCAGACCCGTGACAGCTTCCAGGTCGTCATCGCCGGCTCCAACGGCTACCAGAAGACCAACAACACCACCCCTACTACTCCTTCCGGCTGGACCAACCCCCAGAGCTGCGGTGGTGTTACTCACAGCCACCCCTCTACTTGCATTGGCCAGAAGTTCTTCCCTGGTCCCTTCGATGTCAGACTTTGCGCCGCTTACGCTGCTTCTCAGAACACTGTCAACTACAAGTCTCTTGGTCTGTCCTCATGGGCCAGCTGGTTGGGCTACAGCCCCCTGAAGTGCAACTTCTTCAACGCCTTCATGATCAAGCAGAACGGTGTTGCCAAGGGTACCTACTGCAGTCTCTTCTCCCAGCAGTACAACCCCTCTGCTGCCTCCTACAAGCCTGGTGTGTCTGGAAGCATCAGCTGGAGCGTCGAGAGCAGCTGGAGCTTCTGCTCTGCTTAAGAGCTTTCTTTCTTTCATTAAGAGCTTTCTGTCTTTCAACATTTTTATCTCTCGTCGAGCATGACAAGAAACACCGGCGACTTATTGTTTAATGGTTTATCTTTGTAATTTATTATAGACTTTGCCGCGACCAAAATAGACGTTCTTTACCTGATTTACATCCGTTGCATCAAACCTTGACCGCGTCTCCCGCTGGTGAGCTACAGAATAGCTTTCTTCGCTCAATAGCGAGGTAAACGAATTTTGTCAAGGTCTGGCGCATCCACCCATCCACCCACGAAATTAAAACAGTGTTCTTCCCATGTGACAAACTGTAATGTAAGGTACTGTCACACGCCGTGTCGGTACCGTTACTCCCTGTAGGCAGGAAAGCAATGATCTGCTCATTGCCATTACAAGTGACCGCCGCATACCGCTGTTGAGCTCCACCAACAGCATGCGTCAACACAATCGTCACTTTCGTAGCTGATCGTGCGTCCAGCCCCGAAAACTCAACCCTTCCCAGGTTAGTCACCGACGTCCCGTTACTACACCTAATGCAGCTTCTGTCTAAGGCACCGTCGGCAAGCTGAGCC